>CM053400.1:116724473-116779590 GCA_028644305.1 Xerus rutilus
AAACATGGTTGGGGGAGGGGGGAGGAAGGAAAGGGAAATGGGCATAGTAATGATGGTTATTTGAGATGGTCTTTACTACCCCTGGCACATCTATGAAGACTCTAATGGTGTGACTTTATTTGGTTTGCAATCAGAGAAATGGAAAAACAGAGATCTGGTTATGTACTATGACTTGAAATGCATTTAAATAAAAAAAAAATGATCTAAAATGCCAAAGAATATTCTGATCAAAGTATTGGTTTTATTAGAATATAACACAATCATTTTCATACAAAAAAAAAGGATATATCATTCACTTATTCTCTATTCAATACTTGCTACATTTTTGCTAGTCTCATGTATTGCTGAGACTTTTTGTATTAAAGGATAGAAATATGGGAATGGAAGATGTTCTAAGACATAGTAATAAACCTAGGCTTGGCTGGTCCCACTCTTTCCAAGATATGGGGTCTTTAGGTGAGGAGCTGCTTTTTGTTTTTGTTTTTTTTTTTGTTTTTTTGGTACTGAGTATGGAATCCAGGAATGCTCTACCTTTGAGCTACATCTCCAGTCCTTTTATAAAAAATTTATTTTAATTTTGGAACAAGGTTACACTAAGTTGCCAAGACCGGCTTTGAACTTCAATCATCCTGACTCAGGCTCTTGAGTTGCTGAGATTACAGGCATGTACCAACATGCCTGGCAATTAATTATTATTTATGAGTCTCCATTTTTCATTTTTAAATTGGGAATAAAAATACCTATCTTAAAGGGGAGTCATAAGGAATAAATGGAATAATTTGTTTTAAGCTCTGAATATAATGCCAATTATGTATGGGGAATAGTAGAAGCTACTTGTAAATAATAGTATTGATTTCTTTGAAATCCCTAAAGATAAAGAACAGTGTTTGTGACTTTTAGAACCCTTACCACTTACTTCCAAATAGTGAATATTTTCTGCTCTACTGTATTTACTGTATTTATTACTTAAATATTTAATTTTTTTGCATGTAATACATATTAAAATGCTTTTGCTGATGAAGATAATAATTAAAATATTTACATCCACTCCTCTTACCCCACTCAAAAATTATATCATAATTTCTCTTAATAAAATTTCATTGAACAGAGCTATTATTTATTTATTCAATAATATTTATAGGATTTTTGGGTGCTGAGAATACACAGTAAAAAATAATGTCAAACTCCTTGCCATTGTAACTTAATCATTTAGTGTCAAAGACACATAATGAACCCAAAAGTGTATGAAGTAATGTCAAGGTATGATAATTGTTACTAAGAAAAAATTTAGGTAGCAGGGTGACATTATGGAATGACAGAGAAAGTTCTTTAGATTGGACAGACAGAGGACTCTAAGAAGTCAGCATTTTAGTGTAGACTTAATGCAGAGAGGACTAAGATGGCGTAGGCTGGGAAAAGAGTCTTCTAGACAGGGTACAGAAGAAGGAGAAAGCCCAAGAAAGTGAAAAGAGCAGCATGGCTATAATGGTGACCTGAGGCATGATTATGAGAGGTTAAGGCAGAGAGGAGAAAGGGGCAGGGTAACGAAGAGCCGCCCCGCCCCTGCCCTGCCATAGGCCCTTATTAGGCTTTGAACTTTATTCTGTACTTGACAAGATGCTGTTGGAGAATCTCGAATGGGAGAGTGTTTCAATTCTATTTGTGCTTAGGAAGATTAATATGGCTGTTGTGCAGAGGATCAGTGGCAGGTGAGGACAAGAATGGGGAGATCAGTCAGGAGGTCAATGCAAGAGCCAAACAGAGAGATGATGGTAGCTGAGCTGTGGTGGTAATTGCAGAAATAAAATGAAGTGCTAAAATGGAATGGATTGGGGGTGGATAAAGAGAGAGACCAGGCATTGAGGCTTACCATGAAACTGTGTGAATGATGTACCATGTACAGAAGAAGAAAATAATGGAGGGAAAGCAATTTTTGGAGTGTTGAGATAAAAATATTTATTTTTTGACAGCATGAAATGTCTATGAGAAATATGAGTAGAGGTGAGTGTCAGATATGAATATGGAATTGAGGGAAAAGTCTTGGCTGAAGGCATAATTTTGAAGGCATCAGCATATACCATCAAGAACGAAGAAAAGTGTGTGGCACTGAGGCATTGGGTGCTTCAAAATTTAGAAATCACAAACAGGAAGAGAAGCCAGAAAAGTAGACTAAGAAGAAGAGGCCACTGAATTAAGTGGGAAACCAGGAGAATATGATGTTCTGGAAATTGAGTGAATAATACAGTATTAGAAGAAGAAAAAACTAATTGTATCAAATGTTGATAAACTGGGACTGATGATTGGATTTGGAAATACAATGATGTTTGGTGGCCTTACCGGTGGTTTCAGTGGAATGGAAAGGAAGAAAACAGAGACCTAAGTAGAATTGTTTGAGGAAATGTGAAGACAATTGAGAACACAACAAATTTAGAAAAATCTTTCAAAGAATTCTTAAAATGCATTTAGATGAAGAGGACCTATATTGGATGAGGATGTGAATTCTAGTGTTTTAAGGTTGGAGATGTGTGCAACTCAGCAAAATTCAATAGCAAGGAACATATACACAGCTAAATTTGGAAGAGGTTGCAAATGTAGGATTAGAATGATTAGGTAGAAGTAGAGAGGACACATTCATTAGTGAAAAAGTGAGAAAGAATAATGCCAGGAGTACAATCTTCAAGTGTGCCATCAGGTCCTAGGCACAGTTGGAAAGGTCACTTTAGGTGAGATCAATACCAAGATACCCAGAGGAATCATATGGAAGGCTGATGCAGAAATATCATCACATTTTCTGTCACTTAGATCTCTCCTGATTGTATACATTTCCTCAGTAAAAAGAAGATAGTGAATAGGGAATAAGGTGTGCCTGTGGTGCCTCTTTAGGGGGAGGAGATACTAAGAAAGGGGCATTTGGAAAATGGGACAGTCAGTTGATCAGACAACCAGAGCAGACTGCAGAGAAGTACTAAGGACTCACCTGACCCCTGTGTTCAAAAGTTAAACTAGGCACCATAATTGTATATTTTTCTCTAAAACCTTTTGGAAGAAGAGAGGTACACAGGAGTTGAGAAGATTTTGATGGTAGTTTTAAAATTGGACTGTGGAATTTCAGTTGAAGGAGAAAGCCAGATAGCAGGACTGGAGATGTAGCTTGATGGAAGAACTTACCTAGCAGGTGTGGAGTCTTTGGTTCAATCTCCAGCACCACAGAACAAAAACAAACCAGAAATCAAGAACCAGAATCAGCCTCTGGAACCAGGTGATCTCCTTCAATCTAGACCCAAGAGTTCAGGAAATGGCTTCATCTCTCTGTGCCCCAGAGTCTGTACAAACAGGGATAATAGTACATTTTTCACGGAGTTTTGTTTGTTATTCTAGAATCACATATTAATATGTTGTCATATATATACTATATATGTAATATAGTAAATGCATGTTTCTAATAAAACTACATATATAATTTACATGTTAATCTAAGTAAAGCTCTAAGTCAACACATGTGTATATGTATAAATTGTGTATATGTGTGTAGAGAAGTGTATGGGTGAGGGAAGAGATAGAGATATTAACTTTGGCATAGTTTTAACTGTAAACACCAGAAACAAGTCTGACTCACTTAAACCAGAAGACTCACTGATAAGGGGTCTTACTGGGGAGACAGGAGCAATGGGCTTGGGAAATGAGAATGTTCTCATAAAATTGTATGGTATTGGCAGTGCTGGCTGGGTGATCAAACCCAATATGTTTTTACAATTTTCTTTATTTTCTTACAGCCCTGCTTATATGTAAGCTTTACTTGAGGTTGAACATTGGCCAAAGGAGCATCTGGTTGGCCTAGATTAGGACACAACTTGTAGCTAATTATGGGGGATGGTGAAAAGGGAGAATTTTCCAGGAAGAGGCTACCAGAATCTCTGCAGCTTACCCAATGGAATGTGTTTATCATTCCACCCAAACTATACAATGTGATAGACAAAATTTTGCTCTGAAGGAAATGATGATACTGTGAGGGAGGGAGAGTGGATGAAGTTCAATAAATATCCAATTCATGAGCCTAGTTAGGGTAATGGCATGGACACCCAACAATGCCAAGAAATACCAAACAGCTGAGGGAGAGAGACAGGCAGCTTGAGGGCCTGACAAGACTGAGTGGGACTCTCAAGGCACAAATTGTCACTATTATCACCTCTAGTTCTGCCATCTGAGTGTACCACTGCAGTGTGCCCCAAATGCCTGAATGATGCCTTTCCCCAAATACAAACAAGGTCATAACAATTAGCAGATTTTCTAGTTAATGTTGGTTCCTTATACTCCATAAGTATGTCAGACCTGAGATCTTAGTGTGTAGGACTACTTGTTTTCAACTTGTTTCTCAAAGCTGTAGCAGATAATACACAATTGTGTGTGTGTGTTGGATGTGTGTGTGTGTGTGTGTTCAATACTCTCCTCCTGTAACTCACCGATTCATTGTTGTTGTCTTGCACATGTGGACTATAGCTATTTCATGTTTCCATAGTAACATGAAATTCTTCAGAAAGAAGATATTGCTGCTGAGTGTGTGTTGAAGTTCATCCTTGCAACTTAATACAGGAGTTAATTTCTGCTCTTCCATCCTCCACCCTTTCCTACTGGTTGGCTCTGGGGACAAAATAGTTTGGAATTTTCTACATTTATCCTCTCATATAAATTTTGAAAAATGAAATATACATTAAGAACACTTGAGACCATCATTGACAAGGGAGGCATTTTTCTGATTTCTATTTTTGAAAGCGTTTTTAACGTCAGGCTCAATCAAATCAACTATAAAACCATTTAATGGAAAGACTTGAATTTTAGCTTCCGTTGTTAATTATCTATTTTATTTTGAAGTCTTGGAGCATGAAAAACAGTTTGTATTTTAAAAGGCAAAATAATACTAAATTTTTTATTGAAATCATTTTGTCATTTGTGTGATTCTTGACATTACTTCTTTACAGACACCAAAAACCCTTAAGGATCTAGCATAGGAATTTTGTAAAAGATCTTTTTATTTATAAACAATTTTGTACTTATAGAAAATTTGATAAAAACAAAAGTAGTACAAAGATGTAAAAATAACAATAGTACAAAGAACACTCTTATACCTTTTACCCAAGATATTGTTAACAATTTAACTCCTTTACGTATGTGTGTGTGTGTGTGTGTGTGTGTGTGTGTAAACCTGTGTTTTATTTCTGAATCATTTGAAAATAAACTTCAGGCTGGATGTGGTGGTGCATGCCTGTAATCTCAGTTACCCAGGAGACTGAGACAAGAGAACCACAAGTTTGAGGCCAGCCTCAGCAACATAGTAAGACCCTGTCTCAAAATCAAAAATAATTTTCCTATGTTCATACATGAAAGCACCACAGTGAATCTCCACAACATGTACAACCACAAGAATGGGATCTTAATTAAAATAAGATATAATCCATGTATGTATAATATGTCAAAATATACTATACTGTCATGTATATCTAAAAAGAAGAAATTTTAAAAAAAGGCTGAGGATATAGCTCAGTGGTAGAGCACCTCTGGGTTCAAACCCTAGTACTGCCAAAAAATCAAAGTAGTTTTCATACATTAAAGCCTTTTATTCTTAAAGACTTCAAAGCATATTTCTTAATAATGGGATATCCTGTAATGAACAGGACAGAGAGAATTAGTACAGAGTTACCAATTTCATAGAATATTTTGTATTCTGATTTTGTCTATTGATCGAATATCTGGATGGTATTAGAAACCAACGTCTTTGGCTAAGTGTAGCTAGTGCCTTTGTGTATATATTACCTCAGTAATGTTTTTGATGATCTACTATTAATTATAATTAATGATATTTATATTTAACCACTTGTTCACATATAAATGAGTTTACTTGTCTTGATGTATTTTCCCTCTTGGAATCCACTTTAGAATTAGTTTTTGTGTTTATTTATTATGTCTCCATTTCCTTTGGTCTTAAACATTTGTCATGTTTTTACATAAACATTTTCAAGAATAAAATTCCTTCCTTTTAAATAGAAAGTTTCTCATTTTGATTTGTCTGATGTTTTCTCATGATTGTGGCTGAGATCCTATGTAAGTGAGTTGCTCCAGGTTTGTTCCAGGTTTCCTATCTTGAGCCACAAGAAATCCCATGATATCCATTGGAGATGTTCATTTTGACCAGCCAGTCAATATTTTGTCCAATTTCTGCACTGAATTGTTACCAACCAGTAATCTGTGGGTATATGTTTTATGAACATGCAACATAACACCCCTCATGTAAATTTTCTCCAAGATTGAATATCCATGGATAATTCTTGCTTAATCAGATATTTACCACAATGGTTGCAAAATCATGATTTTCCAATTCTACCATACCTTCCATGTTTAACATCTGAGCCTCCCTCATACCTACCTACCTACCTACCTACCTACCTACCTACCTATCCATTTATCTATTTATCTCCCTCTTTTTCAATTATTCATCAATCATTTATTTATTATCTGCAAAGACTAATAAATTGTTCTTTCTTCCCATGTTTTTTAAATTATTTACTATTCTCAGTTATCGTGGTGCTCAAATTGTCCTGAATTTGGCCAGTAGGAGTCACTTCATCCTGGCTCGTTTGGCTTTGTGATTTGCCCCATATCAATTGTAAGCATCTGTTTTCTTTCTGACATCACAAAGAGTTTGCAATAAGTATAAAATGTTAAGGTCATCCAGCTCCAATTGCAACTCTCTGACATCTGAGAGTTCCAGACCTGGAACCATCCATTGGTTGGTGGAGCTCTGGATGGCATTAGAAACCAAGGTCTTTGGCTAGGTGTATCCAGTGCCTTTGTGTATATATTACATCAGTAATGGTTTTTGGTGATCTACTATTATAATTATGGTATTTATATTTAACCACTTGCTCACATATAAATGAGTTTACTTAAAGATGTTCTGTACATTTTATTTTTTTGGTATGATATTGAGTACCAATTTTCGTATGGTTGAACTTCAGAAAGATGTATTTAAAAGAACCATGACTCCTATGAATTCATTCTGTCCCAAATTGTCAGGTATCTACCCAGAAGCTGCCATGGTGATACTCTTCTCACAAATGGGTCATTTGTGGCCAGGCTCTGCTGTCTGCTGTAGGATTTCTTTTAAAGTGAACTCTTTGCTTGGTTTGGCTGATGTAGACACCAAAGGCTGAAGTAGAGGAAAATGGACTAATTTTTAAAGCTTATCCTTGCTTAAGAGGAATGAGTCATTCTGAGCCTGAGTTACACAGGGCCATAGAAAATATACAGCCTTTCCTTTTCTTCACTGTGTTGAAACATTTGCCTTAGGCATTTTTTTTCTTTTCTGTTCCTTGGCAAAGTCATAAGGCACTAGGAGTCTGGTTGGAATAAAATTTTGTGGGTAGATGTTCTGAAGCAAGTTCCAGTATAGATACAGTCTTCCTTTCTCCAGCAGTTGGGGAAAAGAGACAAGACTGGCATATTTCATCGACAACCATGTATGAATAACATCACACATAAGATCACTTTTTACAGACTTTGTCTTTTGAATAGAAGTTTGTTTCTTTTCATTTTTTTCAGCAGTTCTTTCTCAGTGGCATTATAAAATTGTCTGGAACACAGGAAAATTTTCTTAGTCTTGTTGTTATTTAGAATAAGTTTTTTGCCTAAACTTTCATAGAAATGTCTCTTTTTCTTTATAAGCTGAGAGAAATGCATCTCCCTCTTCTTTAAGATTTTTAAGGTAATAATCAAGTTAAAATATTCAGAGCTTGATGAAAATCACTTCTATTATATAATTTTAGAAGTAGAAAGACATTTTATTCTTAAATACTACTTTAATAAATGCCTTTCTGGTGCCATATATTCTGCTAATAACATTAAGCTTAAAATATATCTACTTCTCTATACAACTATACATCTACAGCTGTCGTCTATTTCTCACCTATTTGCCTACCTACTTACCTATCATTATTTTCTATACTTCAATGACCATAATATAACTTTTTGTAAGTTTTTTTAGTTTATAAAATGACCAGAGCATAGGAAAGACTAAGTTTAGGTTATATAAATACAGAATCTCAAAATGATTGGACAAACATATGTAGTTTTTTCTATATTTACTAAAGCTTTTATTTTAATTTTTGTAGAAATCTTCAAATTATAGACTAGTAGAATAAGTATAAAATGTTAAGGTTATCCAGCTCCAATTGAAAATTACTGTCTGATCAATCTTTTTTTTTTTTTTTTGGTACCAGGGATTGAACCCAGGGGCTCCTAACAACTTAGCCACCTGTCCAGTCTTTTCTTTGTATTGTATTTAGAGACATGGTTTCGTTGAGTTGCTTAGGGCCTCACTAAGTTGCTAAGGCTGGCTTTGAACTCGTGATCCTCCTACCTCAGCCTCCCAAGCTGCTGGTATTACAGGTGTGCACTACTACACCCAGCCTGATTAGTCTTTAAAAATTGTAGGCATTCACTATTTATCCTCTGATTGAACTCTTCCCATATTGTTTAGGAACATGCCAATTTAAGAATAGTCATTTCCAGGCATGGATAGTTTTAGGAAATTCTTCTCTGAATTACTGAATAAATTCATCATCATCATTATTATTATTATTGCTAAATTAAAATTGTTTCAACTTCTATTTTCTTAGTAACAAAGATTTTCTAAACTGTCTTTCACAAGGACAGATCTTAAACTTTTGAAGTTACCCAGTCTAAGAATGAAAATACTGTATTTTCTACCCATTCTATGTCCATAATTATAGAAAGAGAATATTCTGTTAATCTACATTGACCCTAACTTTTTTCATGTATTTTGGTTAAATGAAAACTGTACTAACCAATAATTTTTCAGTTTACCATTTGTACATAAGTACAAGATTTTATATTTAGTAATATAAAATTTCTCCTTGGGATTTGTTATACCATTTGAACTATTTGAAATATGTGTATGTTTTCATTTTCTCATTCAGTGTATTAGCTGTCCCTCTTTATTTTACACTGCCTTCAAGTTCCACATACTTAAAATATTTTTTCAGTTACCTGTTTTTTACCTCTGAACCAGCTTTTGACTTCTCTTCCTTGGTCATCTTATAGGGTCATTATTCTCTGTCCATTGCTATTATTGTTCAGGGCCCTGTGATAAGCTTTCTTCTGTTCTCCATCTCCACACTACTGTTGAGGTGCTTCCATTCATTTTCCTATAGAACTCCTTAATCTAGAATCCATAGAGGGGATTCAGGGATTCATAACCATTTGTCATGAATATTTTCATTTGGTTCTATAACATCCTTTAGGATTTTAAAGTCAAGCATGAACAAAAAAATTAGCTATATACTGTCACTTTGTATATACACATCTTCATTGTAGTCCCTCTCCTGATCATCATCTGCCACGCTGAGTTACTCATCTACTCTGCAGAACCCAAACCTCCTAACTGCAGTGCGTTTGTTCAGAAAATGGCACCAGTATGATACAGGGGTCCAGAAACTGCTAGAAACTTAGAAATGTAACATAACTCCTCTTTTCATTCTTCCCATGCATCAGATCACAATTTTTATCAAAACTACCATGTAAATGTTTCACAGATCCCTTCTTTCCTGCATGGCATGCCCACTCAGAAGCCCACCAGTATCTCCTGCCACTGTGACAGCTGAGTGGGCTTCCTGCCTCCAGATGGAGCCCCTCCCATCGGTTCTCCTGCCTAAAAAGTCTTGCTAAAAAAAGAAACTGAATACATTACACTTTAGCACTAAAATTCTGTATTTGCTTCCATTACTCAAAGGATAAAATATGGACTGTACCTTTGCAATCGCTCGGCTCTTCATGGCCATTCCCTACCTACTCATTACATTATACTACATATTCTCAGTCTGTGGTCTTGTTGTATATTTCTAGATCTTCTTAGGGACCATGATTTTGCTTCTAGAATTTGGCAGGTACTATTCCTTCCACCTGCAATACTTGTTTTATGTTCGTCCCCCCATCTGTTCCTCTTACTTATCTTAATGGCTTAGGTAAGACATCAGTTCCACTAAGCTCAATCATAAGCCTGACAGAGGATAACTAGATTAGAACCTCCACTGTGCCAGCCCTGAATTCTCTATTTTCTCTGTCATAGCGTACCCTGTCCAGAAACTTCACATTAGCTCACGTTCTGCAATCTTCCAGAGCACCCCTCACTCCAAGTGAACACACAGTTAAGTAAAATCAATCTCCTTGCTATTCAAAGACAGTTTTAAGACAAGTCCAAAAGGCACACCTTCTACCAGATTACTGACACTAAATTCATCTTATAGGGAAATGTTGGAGCAGCCACTGATTATTTTCTTATGTTTACTTAAATGTGTTCATCTGCAGCCTTTGTCAGGCTGCAAAAGCTCCAATAGAAAGGACTAACCCCCCACACCTCCTGTCCATTGTTCTGTCTCTAACAAAGCCTGACATGACAATCAATCAATACTATCTGATTCATACATTTTCTGAGTATATCTATGATTTCTATTTTTTCAAATAAGTCTGGACTAAGTTAAGAGTTCACAGTGAGTAAACAGAGATTGCCCTCTAGTTAGTATCCATTAAACAATGCCCCTTGGGTATCTCAGTTCAACAAGCTACAAATCTTAATTGTAGAGCCTTTCTTCATTATGACCATGAGTCCATTATGAAAAAATGTTGTCAGATGCCCCACAGGTTTTCCAGACTTTGTCTATGGTTGAATATTGCTTCTAGACATTCTGTCTCCTAGTCTTTTATGGATAGGTAGAAAATTATAGCTAGGCACAATGGCACATGCCTATAATCCCAGCAGTTCAGGAGGCTGAGGCAGGAGGATTGCAAATTCAAAGCCAGCTTCAGCAAAGCCTCAGAAGCACGGAGAGGTGCTAAGCAACTCAGGGAGGCCCTGTCTTTAAATAAAATACCAAATAAAGCTATGGAGGTGGCTCAGTGGCCACATGCCCCTGAGTTCCATCCCTGGTACCAAAAAAAAAAAAAAAAAAATTAAAAAAGAAAAGTACAGTTAGGAGAAATAAGTTCTGATATTCTGTTGCACAGTAGGGTGAATTTAGTTAAAATACTGCATTATACATTTCAAAACAACTAGATGGAAGGATTTCAAATGTTCCAATCACCAAGAAAGGATAAATGTTTGAGGTAACAGATATGTTAAATACTCTTATTTGATTACTACACATGATATACATGTATTAGAGCATCATATTTAACTCTACAGATATGTTAAATTATTACATTTCAACTAAAAATAAAACTGAGAGAATATTAAAAGCTCAGAATCTAAAATAGAGAATCATCCACATCCTGAGAAACTCAGTTCATTTGAGGAAACATGTCTAGGAGCAAAAACCTTCTTCATAACACCACAGGTCCATAATAGAGATATGGGACAAAAAGATCTGCAAGAACAAAGAAAAGGGACACACCACTGTAGTTGGACTGCCATGATCTATTCCCTGTGAACCTAATCTAGTTCCCACTAATTACTTAAATTTTCTTTCCAAAAGCTCACATCCCAGTCAATTAACCATTTGCTCCAGAGCACTGCTTTAATTCTATAATAACTTAACAATTCTGAGAAATAAAAGAATAAAAGGGAAAAGATCTCACATCTGTGGTTTGTGGAAGGAACCTTCTGAAACTTTTTTGAAACCAGGATAACATTTATTCTTCTCTAACATGCCTTTAATGATTACTGATGGTAGCCAAGGGCTCTCAGCCACAAGTTCTTGCAGTACCTTAGAACAATTCATCTGAGTCCAGAAAATTGGATTCATTTTGAGTAGCTGGGTGCTCTTTTACAATCTCTTCACTTATCTTTCAGTTTCAATTCCCCATACCCAATATATTTTCCACTCTTTCCAGTCTGAAGATCATTCTCTTTGACAGGGAAGACAGAAATAAAATAGGAGATTCCTATTTCCTCTCTTTCTTGTTTGCTAACTTTATACCATCTGCTCATAATCAATAGGATTATTGCTTAGTTTTTTACCTTGTACACAGGACAGAACTAAAAACATGTTCTTATCCTCAGCTTCTTCCAAACTTTAGTCTTTATGACACAATATTAATATTTTTAGATGACATATGTTCTCATATTTACAATTCTTTGGTTGTCACCTTTGTTTTGAAAGGATTAAAAATTTCTCAAATGATTTAATATTTATTTTCTTTGTTCATTTGTAGATACTGGGGAGTCATTTAGTGGTCATAGTGTATCCTAGATCTCTAGTTGAGGTGCCATATGGCTAGATAATGTCCCTCTATGTAACAAGATAATAAATGGACCAGGGTTGCTATTCAAACCCTTCCACTGGTTTGAAGGCTATCCCTCTTTCTAGAAGCCTCTCTGTTCTTCTTTTCAGGAACACAATCATTTTCCCCAGAGAAAGCACTTCAACTTGTTTATCTATCCCGCAAGAAGTTTTCTATACACATACAAGCGAATGTATCTGTACATACATATTTATTGTTTCTACACAAATGGTAGTACATCAGTCCACTAGAGCTGCCATTACAACATATCACAGACTGGAGGGCTGAAGCAGTGGAAATTTATTTATCACAATTCTGGAGGTTAAAAGTCCAAGATCAGTGCATGCATACGAGTTTCTTGGAGGCCTCCCTCTTTGGCTTTCAGTAGATTGCCTTGATGTTATGTTGTCATGTGATTACCTCTGTCCCCACCCAGTTTGTGTGCATCGTCCTCTTCTAATAAGAGCATTAATCATTGGATTAGGGTCCATCCACCTGACTTCATTTTTCCTTAATTACCTCTTTAACGGCCTTATCTCCAAATACACTCATAACCTGAAGCTTTGGGATTATGACTTCAGCATGTGAAGTTTAGGAGGAACATAATTCAGTGCAAAGCAGGTAGTTTGCCAAAAACACTGTTCTCATTTTATTGTTTCCCTTAAAATATATCTCAGAAATTTTAGATCGGGGCTGGGATTGTAGCTCAGTGGTAGAGTTCCCACCTTGCATGTGTGAGGCACTGGGTTCAATCCTCAGCACCACATAAAAATAAATAAAGATATTGTGTCCATCTACAACCAAAAAAAATTTAAAAAATAAAAAAGAAATTTTAGATGTTTTAAAATACTCAAAGTTCTGCCTAATTCTTTTTAACAACTACATACTTTATTTAAATGTGGAATGTTACAACCCATGTATGTATAAAGTGTCACAAATAAAAATTCTTAACTATTTACTATTTACTTACTGATGAAAACAGGTCTCTTGCAAAGTTTTAGCAATATTACAGAGTGATTCAACAAAGAATATTATGGATAGGTCATTCTGTACATATGTTGATATTTATGTCAGATATATTCTCAATAATGGAATATAGGTAGGGGTAAAAGTTAAAATTACTTAATTGTTTTTTCTAACTAGTGATAGTTTTTGATAAGTTGTAGCAATTTGTACTTTTAGCAATAAGTATAAAAGGGCCTGTGTGTTACTGAACTGTGATATTTGCCAATAGGCATAGGGAAAAACTATATATTCTTGTCATTTTAATTTTGTATTTCTTTTATTGTGAATACATGTGTCTTTCATATTTTAATATGGTTAAGAAACAAATTTTTCTATTTCATTATTTACAAATTGAGTTTTCATATACTTTCTAATTTTTATAGGTTTTCTAATATATTTTAGTAAGTAATAGAAATGTTTACACATTAGGAAAATTAACATATTTATAAATGCTTCCACAATTTGTTCCTTATTTATGAACTTATTTTTTTCTTCAAGAAGAAATGTTATGTTTTTAGTATATTTGAGGTTATAAATAGATTATTATAAGGGTCCTGGAATTTTGTGCCATACTTAGATAGTCTTCATCGTTCTAAGATTCTGAAAGAATTTTGCATATTTTGTTTTTTATTTTGTTTTCCCCTAACACTTTATGGTTGATTGTTCACCTATCATTCTTCAATCCATCTGGAATTTATTTTGTGTGAGACAGAAATTCAAAATAATTTATTTTTGTTAACTTCTAACATGTTTCCCTACTTCAATAACTAATAACCCATATTTTCTTACTTAAATTGAAATGGCTTTTTACATGGAAAAAATAGCTTTATGGTGTTATGTGGCTTTTTGGATTTTCTTTTCTTTTCTTTTCTTTTCTTTTTTTGGTACTGCGGATTGAACTCAGGGGTACTCCACCACTGAGCCACATCCCCAGCCCTATTTCGTGTTTTATGTAGAGACAGGGTCTCACTGAGTTGCTTAGTGCCTCGCCGTTGCTGAGGCTGGCTTTGAACTCACAATTCTCCTGTCTCAGCCTCCCAAAGTGCTGGGATTACAAGCGTGAGCCACCGTACCCGGCTAGCATTTTCTATTTTGTTCTATTTAATTATAAGCATGCCCCAGTCTGTTTTCATATTGTTAGCTCTAAAATGTGGTTCAATAATTAATGAAAGGTAGTCTTGTTTATCTGTTTCTAGAATTATTACATATATTTTGCCAAACAATTAATAAGATTACTATTGGAAGAGCTGTCTTCATTATATTGTATTCTATTCAAGAATATAGCAAAAGTAGGCTAGAGATATAATTTATTGGTAGAGAGTTTTCCTGGCATGTGTGAAGTCTTGGGTTAAATCCTCAGAACCACAAAATAATAAGAATAACAACACAAACAATAGAGAACTTTCCATTTAAAAAAAAATGTCTTTTGTGTCTTCAGCATTTCAGAGTTTTCCTCTTTTAGCTGGTGCCCATTTCTTGTTAAGCTTATCTTCAATACATCAGCTATTTTGTTGCTACTATTAATGCTTTTTTTCTCCCATCATATTTTATAACTCATTGTTACTTGCATCAAATAGACTTTCTGTATTCAATATATTTTATTATAGTTCTTAAAGCACTGGCATTTTTGTAATATGTGTATATATATATAAATATATTTTCATATACAGATTTCATCTTACTTTTTTGCTATAGAGTTTAGCATAATGATACATCAATACAGACATTTAAAAATGATATTTACAATGCTTTTCTACCTAGTTATGCTCCAGAATAAACTGAAATTTCACATTTAAAATAATGGTTTTATCATAAAAATATGTTATTTTTTACAAAGTGTCTACCATTTAAACCCCATGATCTTACTGTTGTTATTTAAAGGTAAAGCATTTCATTGATGTATTATTATTGCTGGTTTGCTTCAGAGTAATATTATAAAAAAATATGAAAATGGAAAGCATGTAATCTTAAAAATGACTTGAGATAATTGAGTCTTGTAATACCTTGGGCTAAAACAACAAAACTAGAACATCACAAGAAATGGCCCAGTTTCTTTGTGAAAATTATCATTAAAGAAGTTCATTTTATATCATACTTACATAAAAATACAAATATTTGCAATTGTGAGTGTTCCTAATCTGTTATTTGTTTGAGAAAGGTAACCTCATAAAAAGACAATTTGCTTCCAGAGCTCATTCATTGACTGGAATACCTCTTTGTGGACATGTGTGTTGAATTTCTCATTCTGGGACTTGTAATGATGATTATGATGTATTAGAAGAATAAACACATTGAATAAATGAGCACTTTTCCCCTGAGGAGATCATAAAATATATGAGACTGACTAATCTTTGGAGAAATTTGGGGGCAAATAACCAAATAACTTTATCACAATAATAGCCCTCATACATCCTTAGATACTGTCCTTTACCCTGTGAATTGTTCATTATAGTATTTTTTTATACTGAAAATCAGTGTGACATATCTCACACTTATTTTTTCTCTGATTTCTTACACTTACCACTCTTTATTCACCAATTTTATTGTAATTCTTTGGTAGGAAGAATTATTCATCACAATTCTTATTTTTCTCATTGCTCTCTTTCTCATCCATCAGTTCCCAGTGCTTAAAATAGTCTGGGCACTCCGTGATAAGAAATTACTATTTACTTAAAAACTTAAGCTTTAATTGAATTAATTAATTAAAAAACTAACTGCCTGTGGTTCTTTTGTGTAGTGTTTTGGGAGGTTGAAAAAATGGATAATATATCAATAATCTCTTGAGGTGTCTAGAACTTTTCCTCTTGTATTATTTCTACCTTCATAAAAAGTGTGACATTTGTTCTCACAGCATTAATGATTATGAGGATACAAAACCTCCAGGGACTCTCAAAGATAAATGTCTTCACATCTCCAGCTGTTATAATCACTATAACCCCAAGCTCAATAAGAATTTCACCTTAAAACAATAATTGTCTCCAGGCTGTAAAAGAATAACATGTTTTAGACCAGTGACTCACCAAAAACAAACAAACAAAAAATGGCACAGTATAAACAAGCAAATCACTGTTTTATGAATTGAAAAACAATTTTATGAAGCAAGGTTTAAGAGGCCAAGATTCCAGAGAAAGTGGAACAACTTGAAAGTCAGCCCCACATTCTCTGCTTCTTTTCCCCTTGAGGTAGCTTCCAATTCCTGAACTGCATCAAGTGAAATATTGAAAGACAAGCAGACAACTTTAAAATGTCAGCAACTTTTAGTAATCTTGTGAAGAGGAAAGAAAATGGGGAATAGAGGCCCACCAAGAAAGTGAGTGCACAGGGTAAACCTCACAAATCAGAGCAAAGGGTCTGCTGCAGCCCTCGCAGATGCTGAAATCTTGACTGCACTAAAGGGATCAGTATTTATTCTTACTCCTTTTCAGAAAACCAGTAAATTCTCTTTGGGGAAAGATGCCATCTTCTAATCTTCCCCTAGCGCCAAGACCAAATGACTGAAAATAAAGAAGAAAAATGAACAAGGGAAACAGATTGACACAAGTTCCAGATATTGGGAATGGCAGAAACAGACTTGGACATAAGAGTTTCATAGATGACAATTCTCTGGAAAAATTCTGTGTCTTGTCATCTGAATTTTACCAGAAAATAGAGATTAATTTTCAAAAGATCAAATACATATTACAGTACTAAAAAATCAACTAATTGAAATTGAGAAAGCAATAAATGGTTTAAATAGCAGAATAGGCAGAGGGTTTGTGAACTGGGAAACAGATGAGTATAAAATATCCAGATAGAAGCACAGTGAAAGAAAAAAAATATGGAAAAGTAAATCAAAACCACATGCAATAGAGACAAAGTCTGATGCACATATATCTAGAATTCTAAATAGAGAGCGGAGAGAATAGAGCATAAGCAATAACTGAAGAACTAATGGCTGAGAAGTTTCCAGACTAAAGGAAGATATCAAGCTACCAATTCAAGAAGTAAAATGAAACTCAAGGTGGATAAAGAAAAAATACACTTAGACATTTAAAAAATGCCAAAACCAAACACAAAGAGCCAAACATAAAAACATCCAGAGGAAAAGTAATTCCCATGAAAGAAGCACAAGTAAGATTGTCTGGTAACATTTCAAACCAAGAATGAAAGCCAGAGGAAAATACAATGTCATCTCAAAACAGTGAGAGAAAATAACTGCCAACATAGAAATCTATATCTAGGCAAAATCATCTTCAAAACATATATGAAACAAATGGATTCTCATACAAACTAACAGAAAGGACTTTTTGCCACCTGACCAAAAAAAAATGTAGGATTGGCTTTTATGCAGAAGGAAAATGATCCCGGATAAAATTATGGAAATACAAGAAGGAACACAAATTTATAAAACAAAATTAACATATTGACAAATTTAAATGAATTATAGTTGTATAAAACAATAACACTAATGCCTTATGAAAAGTTAGTGTGTGGAATAGATGTGGTTGATATCCCACTTGATTTTCCATGAAGTTGTTGACAGCTCCCTCACACTAATAGCCTTCTAGCCTTCAGTCCCTCCTCTTCTCTCTTCTTGAGGCCTCTCTCCAGCATCAGTAAAGCAGAGACTGTTTGGCTATGCACAGATTTATCCAGGAGTGTAGGGTGGCAATGCCCTGGGGCAACCCTCAGTAGATATGAAAAGAAAGTTGGTAGATAAATTCTCTGGTTTCCTTAGCATCTGTGGAAAGAGTGTGTGATATGCTCTACAGAGGAGCCCTATTTTAATTTCCTAGGATTGCAATAACAAATTATTATAAATTTAGTAACTTAAGACTACAAAAATTCATTCTCTCATAGTTCTGGAAGGTATAAACTTGAAATCAAGGTGCCAATCTGGCTATAATTCCTTTGAATGCTTTCTGGTAGAATCCTTTCTTGCCTATCCTATCTTCTCATGTCTCCAGGTATCACTAGATTTGTGGGCGCATTATTCCAGCCTCTGCCTCCAACTTCACATGGCCTTCTCCTTCTGGATTTTTGTCTTTTCTTCTGTATTTTAAAGGAATCACCATTGAATTGAGAGTCTACCCTAATCCAAGATGATCTCAAATTCTTAAACTAATTATCACTATAAAGATTCTTTTTCCAAATAAGTTGACAATCAGGGTCCTGGGGTAAGGACATAGACACATCTTCTTGGGTGTCACTATTCACCACAATATTTAATATACAAAATCTGTGATCTGTGACTTGGCCATTAAAATACACTTGTATTTTCTGGCTTCTCCATCGATCACCGTCTTTCTGGGATTACTTTCCAAGTAAACTCTTAGAATCTCTGATTCATCTCAGGAACCATTTGTGGCAGAAGACAAGCTATGGCATATAGATAAATTACATGGAAACAGTAACACAAAAAGTATAAAAAGGAAAATGGATTTAAAAAACATTCAACAATATTTCATTATCTGGAAGGATGTAAAAGTATTAATTTAGAGTACTCTTTTAAGTCAAGGATGAATGTCTTGATCTCAAGGATAACCCTTAATGTTAAATAAATAAATAAATAAATAAATAAATAAATAAATAAATAATAGGCACAGTGGTAGAATGCTTGCCTGGCATGTGTGAGGCACTGGGTTTGATCCTCAGCACCATATAAAAATAAATAAATAGAAGTGAAGTCCAGGACTGCCCCCAGGTCTTTACCAGAGACCCTGCAGACTGGTGGGAGCACAGGCCAAGGTCCAGGACCACCAGCAGGGACCTCCATGGGAGCCCAACCAAGGTCAGGCCCAAGACTGCTACCCAATGATCTACTGACCCTCACAGGAACCCAGACCCAGGCCCAAGACCACCTCCAGAGACTCCTGTGGGAGTCTGGGCCTAAGTGAGGCCCAGGATCACCTCCAGTTCCTCTCCAGAGCCCCTGCCTACTGGCAGGAACACAGGCCAAGACCCAGGACTGCCTCCAGGGACATCTGCATGAGCCCAGCCAAGATCAGGCTAAGAACAGCTCCCAAACCTGCACCCTCACTGATGTACCTACCCATGCCGGAAACCAGACCCAGGCCCAGGCTCATCACCTGAGACTCCTGCAGGAGTCCAGGCCAAGGTCAGGTCTAGGACTGCCCCCCAAAGGCCTGTGTGACAGCCCATCACATGGTCCTATACTTAAAGGATCCAAAAAATTCCACCAGAAAACTTCTAGAATTAATAAATAAATTCAGCAAACTAGCAGGATATAAAATCAACACACATAAATCAAATACACTTCTATACATCTGCAATGAATCCTTTGAAAGAGAAATTAAGAAAACTACTCCATTCCCAATAGCCTCAAAAAAAAAAACTTGAGAATTAATTTAACAAAAGAGGTGAAAGACTTCTATAATGAAAACTACAGGATATTAAAGAAAGAAATTGAAGAAGGTCTTAGAAGATGGAAAGATCTCCCATGCTCTTGGACAGGCGGAATCAATATTGTCAAAATGTCCATATTACCCAAGGTGCTACATAGATTCAATGTGTTTCCAATTAAAATCTCAAGATCATTTCTTATAGAAATATAAAAGGCAATCATGAAATTTATTTGGAAAAATAAGAGAGCCAGAATAGCCAAAGCAATCCTCAGTAAGAAGAGTGAAGCAGGAGGTATCACAGTACTAGACTTTAAACTATACTACAAAGCTATAGTAACAAAAACGGCATGATATTGGCATCAAAATAGACATATAGACCAAAGGTACAGAATAGAAGACACAGAGACAAACTCACAGAAATACAGAGATCATATATTATACAAAGGCACCAAAAACATACATTGGAGAAAACATAGCCTCTTTAACAAATGGTGCTGGGAAAACTGGAAATGCATATGCACCAAAATGAAACTAAACCCCTGTCTCTCACCATGCACAAAATTCAACTCAAAGTGGATCAAGGACCTAGGAATTAGACCAGAGACTCTGTGCCTAATAGAGGAAAAAGTAGGCCAAACCTTCATCACGTCAGATTAGGCTTTAGCTTTCTTAATTAGACTCCTAAAGTGCAATAAATAAAAGCAACAATCAATAAATGGGATGGATTCATACTAAAAAGCTTCTTCACAGCAAAATAAACAATCAATGAGGTGAACAGAGAGCCTACATCCTGGGAGCAAATTTTTGCCACACGCACATCAGATAGAGCACTGATCTCCAGGATATATAAAGAACTCAAAAAACTTAACACCAAAAAAAAAAACAAACAACTCAATCAATAAATGGGCTAAGGAGCTGAACAGACACTTCTTAGAAGAAGATATACAATTAATCAACAAATATATGAAAAAATGTTCAACATCTCTAGCCATTAGAGAAATGCAAATCAAAACTAAGATTTCATCTACTCCAGTCAGAATGGAATTTATCAAGAAGACAAACAACAATAAGTGTTGGCGAGGATGTGGAGGAAAAGGCACACTCATGCATTGCTAGTAGGACTGCAAATTGGTGCAACCAATCTGGAAAGCAGTATGGAGATTCCTTAGAAAATTTAGAATGGAACCACCATTTGACCCACCCATCCCACTCTTTGGCCTATGCCCAAAGGACTTAAAAACAGCACACTATAGTGACACAGCTACTTCATTGTTTATAGTAGCTCAATTTACAATAGCTAATGTATGGAACCAACCTAGATGCCCTTCAATAGATGAATGGATAAAGAAACTGTGGTATATATATACAATGGAATATTACTCAGCAATAAAAGTGAATAAAATAATGGCATTTGCAGGTAAATGGATGGAGTTAGAGAATATTATGCTAAGCAAAGAGAGCCAATCCCCAAAAAACAAAGGCCAAATGTTCTCTCTGATAAATGGCTGCTGATCCATAATGGGGAAGGGGGTACGGGGAGAAAGGAGGTACTTTGGCCAAAGGGAAGGGAGAAGAGGGGAAGGATCATGGGGGCAGGAAAGATGGTGGAATGAGATGGACATCATTGCCCTAGGTTCATGTATGACTGCATATTTTGTGTGACTCTACATCTTGTACAACCAGAGAAATGAAAAGTTGTGCTCCATTTGTGTGTTCAATGAATCCAAATGCATTCTGCTGTCATGTATACCTAAGTAGAATAAATAAAGTAAAAAATAAATAAATAAATAAACAAACAAAGGTATTTTGTCCATCTACAACTAAAAAAACTAACTAAATAAATAAATGAAAATATAAATAAACACATAACCAATAGTTAACAGAATAGTGGATCAAATACACTTGATATTTCTAAAAGATGACATGAAAGGGGAACTAAGATGAAAAACTAGAAATCATGGAAGATCTAAAGTTCAAGAAAAATGTCCATTATAGCAGACATAAATATAATTAATGCTCTAATTAGAGGACACTGTCAGAGTGGCTAAAAAATCCAACTATATGGTGCTCATTAGAAACGCAACTTAAAAAGATGTATCAAGCTAACACTATTGATAAGCAAGCTAGGCTAACTCTCCTAAGCTTACAAAGTAAAAGGTTATGCTAACATCATTTCTAGAGATGAAGAAAGATAATGATAAAGTATTGATCTCCCAGGATGAACAATAATTCTGAATTCTTACACAGCTAACAGCATAGTCCTAACTGACACAAACTCCAAACAGATATAACTAAAGGAAGATATAGAGTAATCCACATGAGAGAAAGACTAACTCATCTCACTCAACAATTTACAGAATATCCAGACTCAGAACATCAGAAATGATGCAGGAGATCGGAACATGACACCTAACTCTTAGTCCACTGATCTATGTAAAATACTGAGGAATACCTTTCTTTTTAAGAACAAAAGAGGCACTTAACAAAAATTTATCATAAGCTGCACCACAAATTTCGGAAAGTTTAAAAGTAATTCTCTTCTAAATTACAAGTGGTAAAATATATCAAAGCAGAATTCAGAATATATTTTGAAAAAGACAGCAAAGGACAAAATATCATGTAGGAGGAAGATAAAGTCCTTCTTAAAGGAAAAAATATGCTTATATAAAATGTAGGCTTTATTAGAATAAATGCTGAAATTCAAGAAGCTAAAATTGAATTCAAGATATCAGGGGGAAAAAGCAAAAATGTGATTAAAAAATCATCAAGAGAAAAAACAAAACTTATTTTTGAAAACAATATTTTTTTTCATTTATAGTCTTTAAGGCTGTTCTCAGATTCCTGGATTGAAATAGCTGCTAACATTTCAAAAAGTAAAAGATATACACTAGCAAGAATTTTAGTTTCTATTTTACTAAGTAAGGATATTGGGGAAAAAAATAGAATGTCATATAAGGATGTTTTATAAAAGATGTTTCTTTTAGTTTGGCCATGTGCTAAAGACTCGGTCACCAGTTTGTGATGCTACTGGGAGATGGTGAAAGCTTGAGGATGTGTTGCCTAGTTGGAGGAAGTAGGTCACTTGAGCATGTCTTCAAAGAGCTTATCTTGTTCCTTTCCACCTGCCTCTGTTTCTGCTTCCTGACTGCAATGGAGTAAGCAGCTTTCCTCCACCTTACTGTACTGTTTCACCACAAGCCCAGAAACAAAGGAGCCAAGTGACTATGGAATGGACTGAAACCTCCAAATAGGAAGGACATATTCTGAAAATAAAGAGCAGTCCTTTAATAAATAATTTATATAAATATCATAAAATTCCAAATAGTTATTTTTTCATTACAAATTAGAAATAAACTTTGTCACAAACCATCAGTATTTTGCAAATACTATTTACTCTACTGATACTCTTCTCCATCGTATAGTATTGGCTTGTCTGGGATTGGAGCTTTCCTAGCATGCACAAGGCCCTGGGTTCCATCCTTAGCACCATAAAACAAAACAAAACAAAAAGTACATTAAGTCATTATACTATTCATGTTCTGCAATAATGTGAATACTGTCATTACTCTAACTAAATATAGGCACTCAAGGCAATACTGATTCTGTTCTGTCCAGTTTCATATATAATGTTGATTCCTAAAATTAATTCTTACCAAATCCTCTGCTTAGATTTTGGAGATTTGGAGACCTATTTGTTTGTCTCTTATTTAGAACTCAAGGAACGTGATTGTTCTGAATCTTAGCTTCTTCGTTATAGTGGAACTCAGCCGTTCTGTCATTCCACTCCTCTTTTGTTCCTCAATTCCAAAAGTATAGTGCCTTCCACCAGTATTTGATTTATTTCTCTCAAAGTCTTTATTCTAATAGCATTTATAGATTTAGGTATACACAGAATTTAAAAGTTTTATATCATGTGTTTGTGTATTTCTACATAAATGAAATCATACTGTGATTATTCAATTTGAATTAATTGAACTAGCTCCTTTCTGAGATACTTCTAAATGGGAACAAAATTGACCCTTAGGTGCGGTATGGTTTGAATATTTGTCCTCAACAAAATTCAAGTGATACTTAATCCCCAGACCTATATATTAATGGTACTGAGAGTAGTTCTTATAAGTGAATGTATTCATTCATAGATTAATACATGCATGGGCTATTGAGAGATTGAGCTGGTTATCATAAAAGTGGGTCAGTTAGAAAAGCCCATTTAGCCATTTCTTAGCCAGCTCCCTGACTCTAGGATGCCCTGCCAACCTCAGGGTTCTGCAGAGTCTCCACCAACAAGTAAACCCTCACCACATGCAGCTCCTCAACTATCAACTTCCCATCCTCCAGAACTGTAAGAAAAAAGTGTATTTTATTTATATATTATTGAGTTTCAAATATTCAGTTATAGTAACAAAAGATGGAATAAGACGTTTGTTTATTCTCTTAAGAAATTACCTTACTAAGAATTTATCTCAGACATTTCTTAAGATACATGTAAAGTTTTATTTTTCAACCACCAGAACATACAGTAGGGTAGAGTTAAATGTTCTCTCATAATCAGAAACCAGAATCTTATCTGTAGAATGAAGAACATTCCAGTAATGGCATCTTTCTAGAAAGTATAACCTGCCTCTCTAACAGCAGTGTTTAAGCAGGAGTACTGCCATCCGTCTTAATCACTAAAAAATGTTTTCATGATTATTCTGGTTATTTGTCATTCAACTGCCTGGGTTTAATAAACTTGCTTGAAAAATAAAGTGCTTCATTCTGTGATTTGTGATGTGGTTTAAAGTCCCTGTTGTCTCATGAGTGGTGTTTAAACAGTCCAAATTAAAATGTAAGCACTTGAGAACTAGATTAAATTATGTATCACCAGTTTCTCTTCTTCAAAGTTCCAAACTCATGTTGTCTTTGAAATTGAGTATTAAATTGCCCCTGGTGGCACTGAGCTTTTCTTATCTTTTATCAATTTATATGGGTATCCAGTAAGTTAAAAAAAAAAATCACACTTTCCAAATTCATTTTCTGAAGAAGTGCCAGAGACTTGTACTGAATTGAAAGCAAGTTTTTTTTTCCCCTTCTTTTCTTTTCTTTTCCTAAATTAGAGCTCTACTGGAGGATGAGAAAGACAGGCAAATTCGTTGAACATTATTCTTATTTTTCATTGCAAGAGGATATTTGTGTACTTTTATCTCATTAAATTATTTAACTATTCACTTTTCACAAGCCGTCTCACAGGCTTTATAGATCAAAACACACAGTAATTTCCTTCAGATCTCAAAGCTTATTAGATCCCAATATTTTTTAGGAATGTCATGGGTGATTGAAGGATGAGATAGATATGCACCATGGGATCTTTCGTGGACCCCTTTATAAAAGATCTAGTCTTGGGCCCCTACCATTATTATATTATCTACCCTTCTCAAGAAGTGGGTCACATCATTGTGTCTTCTAAATTGTAGTCCCCAGTGAGTCTGTGAATTCCCTGTATTTGTACTTAGAGATTTGGAGAGAATCAAATATTGCCGGTCTCAAGAACAAAGACATAGCTGGTTCTCAGACTCCTAGAAGGCTGAACGTCTACAAGAATGTTGACCTTAGAAGTGAGCTCAGGAACAATCAAGACTGAGTGATAAGGACAGAGCCCGCCACCCTCATGTTCAAATGCTTACCAGCTTGCTCATTCATCCATTTCTGGTAATAGCTTACTAGGTACTTTGTATACTGAATTATTTAAAATATAGTCTCTATCCTTACCTAGGTCCTTCAGATCAAATAATTCCCTAAAACTTTAAAATAAAAGTTATAACAATATCACGTCAAATAAAAACTGATTTAAAAATGTTCTAACTTAAAAAGCCTCATATTATCTCTTATTGTATTTCTTTAGTAGCAGCTACTAACTCCTTGTTATTGTAGGGAGTTTTCAGTTTTTAAAACATACTTCTTATTTCTATTTTCGTATTCTCTTACTATTCCAATTTTCTTTGCCAACATCAAAAATAATAGTATTTTTAATCAGCTGAAGATTCAAAAATTGGTATACCCCCTCCCGTTGTAACCTCACATACCATGAGAGGTCACAGATCACTTACAGTTATAGTGTATCCACCATTGGGCAGGGAACTCAATTTATGCCCATGAGAAAGTCCAAAGGAAATTACACATACGTTGAAGAAAGTAGGTTGAAAATAGTTGTATTGGAGCTCAGAAAATAATACTGTTTGTCAGTTTTCCATCATTATGATGAAATGCCTGAGGTAATCAACTTATAAAGAAAAAAATGTTTCTTTTGGCTCACAGTTTTGCAGGTTTCAGCCCACAATCAGTTGCCCTCCATTGCATTTTGAGCCTATGACAAGGTAGTGCATCATGTTGGAAGCATATAGCAGGGGAAAACTGCTCACCTCGTGGCCAAGAAGTCAAAGAGAGAAAGAAGAAGGGACTGAGGTGTACTTAATCTCCTTTGAGAACACACCTCCAATGACCTAAAGACTTCCAGATCCCACCTCCTAAAAAGTTTCTACTACTTCACAATAGCACCACCCTACGGATCAAATCTTTAACACTCAGGCCTTCGGGGACATTTAATATCCAAACTGAACCCAAGTTTCTCTCTGATATTCTGTCTTCTTGTCTCTCATTCCTCATTTTCCCCAAGGAAAGCTACAGAAAGTAGAATTCCTCTTTCCCAAAGCAGATCATTGAAACCAATTTTTTTTTCTCCAAAGCTAGCCACCAAAAGCAAAAATTATTATTCTAACTTTCTGCTATCTTTCTGTGCACATATGAATATGTCACAATGATCCCCAGTATTACCTATAATTTTAAGGCACTAATAAATAATGTAATAAAAAATGAAATGTATCAATGTGGCATGATGCCTGTAGTAAATAATAATGCATTATATACATGGAAATTGCAGACAATTTTACATATTCTTGACACACATAGAGTAAACATATGATGTAATACAAAAAAAAATGTGTTGGCTATCAGAAATTCTTTGACCAACCTTGTTTGATTGTAAGTCATAAGACCCCCCATTCCAGAAAGTGTCCTTCCCTATCCCCAGAAGGAAAAAAATATTTCACAGAGAGGCCAAGAATTAAAACAGAAAGGCCTCCCTGGGCTTTCCCCTCAGTCTCTTATTATAACATACCCTTCATATCCAACCATGTTTCAACATTGCTGTCTATGCTTCATCGAATTTGCACATAAAGGTGGATAGTTTACCCTTGGAATCTGGGTCTTTAATCTGAAATGTCCCACAAAATTATGACAAAACTAAAACTACAGAACTATTGTCATATGTAACTATGATCAAATTAATTTGTGAGGATTTTCTCTTGTTAGTCTGTCTTTTGTTATAGTGGTGTCAGTCATGGTGTTTTATAATGAACAGGAAAGGAGTTACCCTTTTTTATGCTCCTACTCTGCATCTATCATATTTTTCATATTCATATTTTTATAAGCTGCTATATCTTTGTCCTTAAGAATGTGCTATGTAGATTGTTATGGCCATTCTTGAGTGAAAGCCTCTCCCCACTAGTGTCTTTTCTACAGTGCTTGAGTGGCCCTTGACCTTGCCCTGACATTTGCTCTGTGCATTATATTCAACATGTTGGTTCTAAGTCAGTGCCACGTTCATTCAGGTATCTATGTTTGTGCACTGCACAGGTAAGTACAGGGTTCATTTGTGAGTTATTCCCCATGCAAGTGTATAGTTGAAGCTCTTCTTTGTTCTGAATCTGTTAACTCTGACACAACAGTCATGAAAAAATCTTGTCTTTGGCATAGAAAACCTATTCAAGGAGCTTGAAGCTGTGATGTGAGATCCAGAAGAGCATTCGCAGACTTGCTGAGGCACATGGCCATCTTGCACCCAAAGGTGAGAATCCTCCGGGAAGCACAGCACCTGGATGGGAGCTGACAGCCCTGGGCCCTGGGTTAAACAGCTGAGGCCTACTCACTCCTAATGCTGAGTGTGATTTCTAGCTATATTCCTTATGGTGTCAGTAAATGGAGTGTTTGACCATTGTAGGAAGATTGAATTAAGGGACTGGGATTTTCTCGTAACTCAGACATCCAGTAACTCAGTTTTTGACTTAACCACAAAAAAATCTGGGAAGGCTTCCTAAAACCTTCCTTTTTTTTTTCCCAACAACAACAACAACAAAAATCAAGATGCTGTGACCTTTGGAAAGATTTCTATGTACTATGTTTTAAGCCATTTTCTTCCTTTTTTTTTTTTTTTGGAGGGCATTCACTTTTACATCATTATCTTTCCTTGGCCAGTATGGATAAAGTCACCATGAACTGATGTTTCACAAAAGATCCCAGATTTCTGGCTAATTTTGCTGAAGAACATAGGTTTCTCTGTTAAAGAAATAAATGAACCAAGAACTGCATTTTTGCAAACATTTAAAAATCACATAGGATATTTATATTTTAAAAATCCTCTTGAAAGCGTTTTGTATTCAACTCTCTTTACCTCTCCTCCTTCCCTCCTACATTCCGTCTCTCCTTCCCTCCCCAACAACACAAGCAGGTTCTTGAAGCTGGGACATTCAGTTCTACTGAGCTGTTGTTTTTTCCATTATTCATTTGGTGTCTGTATTTTTCCACATTCAAGGTACTTTCATTTTTTTAAAAATTGAGAAAAAAACAATGTTGTCAGTATCAATAAATCTGCATCCAGAAAGAGTCACTTCCTATCAAGGTTTCAGAAGTGCTTCATGGTTTTCCGATCTCCTGTCCCTGCTAATCAACGCTGATGTTTCACATACGCAGGACACACGATGCCAACTTCTAAACCAGCTCTGTGCTGGTTCCATTTTAGGAATGAGAACCTGGATTATTTATTTAGAAGGTATAAAGTCCTGTTTTTAAACAGCCGTCTTTGAAAAGCAGAGAGTGGTGTGAGCCAGGTAGAAAGAGGCAGGCCAGGAAGGTGGCTGAATTACGTGGGAAAAAGCAATTTTATATTCTGCTATAAATTAAATAGTCTAATTTGACCCTCTCCAGTAACATGATAACCAATTACTATACTAATGGACAAGGACTTTGCAGTCTGGTTTTATAAAATGGAAAGTAGGAGTCAATTCCATTTAAATAGTTTTCTGGGCCCTTTTTTTCCTTCCAGTGTTGTCAAAACCAAGTGCTTGTATAGCACTGAGTATTACTGAAAGGCTGGGAATCCAATGTGGTTCATGTTTGTAATGTTTAAGTCTCAGACAGAAAGTGTTGCAAGTATTAATTGCCTGACATGATAGTTATGTGAAGTAAGAAAAAGTAATGATTATCCCATTTTCTGTAAATTTTATTTCTCCAATTCAAAGCTTAGAATTTTTTTATTCTTGAAAGCCCATCTGTGTGGTATGGCTTGTTTATCTATACAACGTGGCCATTCATTCATACAGCAGATGACACATTTTGAAGTCATTCTTCAAGGCTTTTAAAGAATATTTTTAGCCCAACTCACATAAATTATTGCTCTCTAATAATACGTAATTTACCAAATCCCAGCTTTTAGCACACTTTAAAATCAAAGCAAAAGCTATACATATTCGGTAACAAATGTATGCATACAGATGTGATAATGATAATCTTACTACTTACTAATGATTATTGAACTGGAATTCATCTTCAGTGTTCACATTGCAAGTGGTTTGGAATGATCAAAAGTGGAATAGGAACTACACTTGGGGCAAACAGGAAATGAAATGAAAGTGCTACTTAAGCTTAAAGTGTAAAGGTGTGTGTGTATATCTGTGTGTGTAGATTCACACATACATATTATCCAAACATTTGGGGGAAGAAAGTAAGCCTAGTACTCTTGAGACAATGGATGTGATTAAATATGATTAAGTATGATTTTTTAAATTCTTACAAATGTGGAGCTTGATGAAGACCGGCTTCTACCGAGTCGCACTGATTTAATTTGGGCATACTGTAATTTACCGGGCTGGAGTAGAAACAGTAATTCTGTGAGGCCATCATAAGCTCATTAGAGTCACACAGGGAACACTTAATGGTGTACAACCCACAGCTTTTTTGCATCCATTTCTTAGTGATCCCCTCTCGCCTTGCCTGCTGCTCACGAGTCCACGCTGTTGATAGCACGGTTGCTTTCAAACACACCCTAGAAAATGAGATGTATTTTTTAAAACAAGATTTAAGTCACCAATAAATACATAAAACCAACATTCGGGGGTGTGTGCAGCTAGGACAAAAAAACTCCAAAACATTTCTCATGTATTGTTAATCATGGTAAGATTGGTTAGCTGTTAAGTACTGTATAGTGTGACTAATCAAAAGCTCAAACATCCTACACAATAGAACAGAAATAATTACTCTCCCTGAGCTGCTATTGTTTCCTGCCTCAGCCTTTCCTGGACTAATAAAAGGTTTAATTTTAAATTGTGCAAAGGAAATGTCAGCCTCACAAAGAAATACAAGGTTCAGTGGCTTTGCTCACCATCAGGTAAAACACATAAGAAATTAGACCTTAATAGACTAAAGCTAACAGCACAAACAAACCTGAATAAGTCCACCCTCTCCCAGGCACTTTTTTCTCTTCACTCTTCATTGATATGACCACATGAAACAAGCCTGGGTTCCAACATCCTCCTCTTTCGATGAGAACGTTCTGATAAGGTGTGAGAGCTCTGGTTGTAAGGTCTAAGTTTCTGTGCGGATGATATCAGTTATGCACAGTGGGTGATTCAGTTCAAACAAGGCGGGACAGGAAGAATGGGGGGAGGGGAGAGGAAAAGAAAAGGCTTAAGGCTTCCTGCATTCAAATGTGTGCATCTGTTTCACTTTTACTATCTTCAAACAACTGAGATAAAATTTAAATCCAAAACTTGTTTCTGAAGCTTCCGTTTACTGAGACGAAAGTGCAGCTATATGAAAGTACAGAGGGAGAATTCTACTAAAATCTGAATTGTGGATTTTGCAACAACACACTTGGAATCAGATTTCAAACAATTGGCAAAAAGAAAATATAGTAGGAAAAAAAAGACATTAATCATTTCATATTTATTACATGGTATTGTTGTAAATAACCAAAACACCATGGGAGCTGGGGAGATTTGATTATCTTTATTTATTATTTCATCTTTCCAGGAATGTATGGTAATTACCTACTGCTTCCTTTCATTGAATGTTACAGTAGCTTCCTAAATAACATCTTTTCCTCTGACATAACTGCAATCTATTCTTTTCAAAATCTGACACAGGATTGTAAAATGATTGGTAAATGACTCCATGCTATGCAACCTAAAGAGCCATTCCTGGGACTTGGGTATTGGTTCCACTTTGGACAAGTCATTTAATGACTGGACTCATTCTTCCAAACTGGCTGACTGGATTCGAGAATGAAAGAAGATAGATGATGTCCATCTCAGACACACAGTGGGTGTTCAACAAATTTTAGCTCCATAGAGGAGGTGAAAATCATTTTCTCTCTACCTAAGCTTCATAGTTCTTAGTTGTGAAGGACTCCTGTAACAAAAGACAGATCAGTAAGGGAAAAACAAATTCAGTAACATGTATACCTTGTGCTTAGATGAGAGATACCCAGAAAAATGATAGACCTTGTGCTTAGATGAGAGATACCCAGAAAAATGATAGCTTGAAATTGATGCTTCAATACCATCCTTCAATGCAAGACTGAAGGGTGTGAGGAAGTTCAGAAATGGGGAGGTGACCAGGAAAGCAAGCCTTCAGGGTGGTGCCTTTCTCCATTGACAAGAGTCTCTAGTGAGAGTTATCTTTCTCCTCTTCACACTGGGAGGGAGACACCCTTACAAATAGAGATTTTCAATATAGATGTAAATTTCTTTTACAAAAGGATAATTTCTCTTGTTTTCTGAGCTTCTAGCATGTATTCTGTTTCTCAAAATAACCACCTCAAAATAATCCTTATACCACAAAGGTATATTTTAGACACGTTCTTATCTCCCACAATCAGCTTTCAGGGTGGCATCTCCTGATCTCCTATGCTCCAATATCAAAATAGCTAACAGAACATGGTATACTTTGCATTATGTCTTATATTTTTTTCTTTCTACTTGCAGTTATTCATCACACTCCTATCAGAATTATTTTTTCTAAACCACCATTAATGTGGTTTTCCTTCTCAAAGCAATTTGTCAAAAGACACAGTTTTCCAATATTTCTTAGTAAATATTTCTTTAAAAAAATCTATGTGTAGAATGAGTGCATAAGCACAATTTTAGTAGCATTAACTTACTTCATAAATTCAACATTATAACATTTATTTAAGGAAGCAAGAACACAAGAATGAAGAGAACTTTAAGGAATATTGTTAATTTAATGTTCTATAATAATTTTCAATTGACAGGAATTATAGTGAAGTCCTGTATCAATCTTAGCATGGAAGTAATTATGGACTTTGTTTTGGATGTAGGGAATAGAGAAAGTATTAATTCACAAAGATAAGTAGTCATGAATGATGGCAGGTTCTTTTTATATCCCAGTTTATAATCTCCTGGTTTAAGTAATTTAACTGGTCTGGAAGCTTAAAAGGAATACTGAAAAATTCCGTTTATTTTCAATTGTTCAGTTTTCTTCTGCATTGTACTGGGAATAACCAACTGAATCTGTTGGACAGTTTCAAACTTTATTTTTGACAGAAACTTTTATAGTTTTTAAATACATTTTTAAAATTTATTCTGACTCAAGTTGGCACAGGACCTTTTACCCATTCTTGTTTCCTATATATTCTTATTAACATTTAATATTATTCATTTGGTAGAATATTTTGGTTTCTCACTTTGCCCCTAGGACATACTCTCTCTCTCAAAAATTCCCAGCTGTGATAGGTGATATGCTTATGGATCATGAAATATCAGAATGTGTCTGTGATTTTTCCATGCATGTTTATGAATGTTTAACCAGGCATAAAATTCCAAGGGCACTGTCCCTTTTCTTAAACTCTACCTTCTGATTTGTAGTATTGCAGATGAGAAATATGGTAGAAGTCTAATTGTTTTCTTTTGTTAGGACTCTGTACTCTCTCAAGAAACTTGTAAGATTTTCTCTTTATTTTCATAGTTGAGTATTCTGCTAGATTAATGACTAAAGTCAGCATCTTTCTGCGGCTTTGAAATTGTCCTTTGCTCCTCACAAAGGAGGACCCAGTACTTGTCTCAACTGATGCCCTTTTGTTCTTCTAACCTATTATCTCACTTCTAATTATTTCTCCTTTCCATCTTATCTCAGATTTCAGGAATGGCAAGCCATGCAAACAACTATCTCATGCTGGGAAACAAAACTGTTCCCCAAGCAATGAAAGTGTCTTTGGTGACAGCAGGACCCCTCAGAAGCAGATCAAGCAGATCACAGCCTGACTGAGATTGCTATGTATCTCTGCCCCACCACCTCTGCTTTCTGCCTTACCTTATATAATCCTGGAGCTATTGTCAGTATGGGAAAAACAGATGTCTTAGGTGATCGCTAGACCTACTATCTTTCCAGTACAGCCACACGAATATAAACTTTTCCTGATTCAGTGCCACTCAGCTCTTCCCCCTGCTAATTGGACTTTCAAGGTTGCAGGTGGATGAAACTGGTTTGTTGAGATTCCTAGAATCAAGCCTCAGGCCTAGGACTACAGTAACAGGCTGAATTTTAACTAGCATTTAGTAAGCCTCTTCTATTTGAAAATTCAGGTTTGTCTAGTCAGAGTACTTTCAGGTTGGCCCTGTGTTTCCACAACATGTCACATTTGCTGGGAATTCTTTGAGTACTCCCTTACTATCTGGCATATTGAGATGTTTCATGCTTATTTTTTATGTTTGCAGCCCTAGTTGTAGCATTAGCTATTTTTCCAAGAAGTCCTGATTTTTTTCCATTGGAAAACAATATTAGAAACCAAAATCTAGGCACTAGGTGTTTCTGTGACTTAAAGAGTTTGCTTCCAGACTCTCACAGTAAACAGAAGTGAGAAATGTCCACTGGCCATACACACACACATATCTTCATTTTTTTGTTTCTATCTCTTTGCATCTGTATTATGCTAAAGATGAGTTTATACTGATGTCTCTGAATCTAATGCAGAAACTTATAGCTCATTCTAGCATTTCCCACTTAAAATTCCCTCTTTGACAGTCAGATATCTGGCTTCTATCATACACCATGCATTTTTTATTTGTTCAGTCTCAGTATATTTATAAAATTATTTTGTAATTCTTAACCCATATCCCAGAAAATTATTTTCAGTTGTCATTATGATTTTTTAAAGAAGAACTAGTTAAAAATCCTTTTAGAATAATTTTACTGTGTATATATTTCAGTACATAGGCTTACAGATAATTATCTACTTTATCTAATGGAAAATTATTTTCTTTGTAGAAAACAGTGACTAACTTTTATTTTCTTTTTAATATTAATATCATTAATGCAAGACAATATGTTCAGACTAAAATTCTGTAAATCACAGCAATAATCACAAATAATTTGAAAACCATGGCTTAACAAAATGATCCAGTTATGTGACATTAACCAATGCTGTTATGAAAGATATCTTCTTAATTATTATAATTTGTTAAAAGTAGAAACATATGGACATATTTAGGAAACAATGTTTCTTTTCATTCTATTTTCCCTACCATGTCACCTGTGATGTGGACAGTAAATTGGTTTGGAGATTATCATAGAATGACTTGGTAATTCATGACTTCTAGCGAGTGTGGTCATTTATAAAGTTAGGGAATTAAGAACTACTTTATTTTATTGGATTGAAATTACATATACAAAAGATTTATTTTTTACTAAAATATTGTTTTATTTCACTTTATTCTCTATGGAAATACTATCAATTTTTATCAAGCTAGATCTGAAAAATTCCAAGATAACTTTTATATTTTGGTTTCTTCTCTAGTTAAATGTGTGTCAAGTATCTCACTAAATAATAAGCCTTTTTGAAAATATTGCATAAAACAGAAACATTGGATGTTCCTGTATTATTGGAATTAGCAGATTGCATTTTCTAGTAGATGATTCATATAATATTTTGTCAATTTAAGTAACCAAAAGTTTAATAAACTCCTTACTGATAATAGCTTTTATAACACATGTAATACACTAAGTTTTTTGAATATCATCAGATTGAAACGTAAATCATACTTTCATCATATTTAAATTTAAATCAGGCTTTCTAGTATTAAATTATTCAGTTTTTGCAGTTTGAAGTTAAAAGCTTCATTTTTATACACACTATCCATATTAGAAAATGATGTTATCACTTAGCAAGAACCATAGAAATTCTTTTGCAAAATTCAATACATAAAAAAATGGTGAAGTGGAGTTTATTTTACTGCAGTTAAAGATAAACATGAAGAAAAAATAAAAAGGATCATAGCATTTTTGACTGTCAATGACTAATTGGCAAAAACTGATTTGATTTTATATTATTATAGCCCAAGCTAAATTCTCAAATGATAGCAAACTGATTTGTCATTTCTTCTTGAAACTAGTCCAACTTCTAATACAGATTATCAGTTTCTTTTAAGAAGTGAATATCCAGTTTTAAATTCAATTTTTTAATTTCACAGAACATAAACATTTAGCATTTATAAATATGATATTTGTACACAATAGTCATATCTTACCATAAGTTCTAAAAATAGCTTTAACGTAGTATTTTCTGATAATGAGTAGACATGTTTAGCATGGAATGTTTAAAAAATGATCAGTACAGTGCTGTAAAGTATTTAATCAATGATTTTTTCATTACAAATTTCAATAATTATGCAGAGAGAGCCAAATCTATATACCATAATGAGATAACATGGTTGTTGTAGTTATTGTATTGATGATCCTCAGGAGGTTAAAATTTGGCAGACATATGCTTTTTTTAAATGTTAGCTTTGGTCACAGTTTTAAGAAACTAGTTAAAAATGCACTTTATTTGGTATCTAAATAAAGTGTCTAGTGAACCTCAAAATTCTTCTCAGAACTCCAGGAATTTGTGGTAGATGTTTTGTTTTTTTGTTTGTTCAATTGGTTGGTTGAGGTGCTACTGGAGATCAAACTCAAGGCTTTGTGTATGCTAGGCAATTACTCACATCTCCAACCCCATGTGGTACGTATTTTGAAAGCAACCTACAGAATTAAGTCCTGACTCCTCACCTACTTTTCAGGTCATTTTTATTCTGACCCGTGACATCGAGTTGGTCACATCTTCTGTGTGCAAGAAGCCTATCCAGCAATGGCATTTTCTTGAACACTTCACATTCTTTTCCACTTGTTTAGTGTAGAGGAAAACAAATCTTTCTTTTCCATCTTGGTTTAGTAGCTGAGCCTCCTTATAAGAAGATGATTAACAAAAGGGAAGCATATAAATGCACTGTACTTAAGTTTTATGTGACATAGGAGAGTTCACAAGGAAAGGAAGACCCAAACAGGCACACACGCACACTTTGATGCCATGTTTGATGAAGTATATATATTCATAGAGAAGTATGACTGGACAAGAGTGTGTGATCTAATGCAGTAAACCAGGGGGAACTTGGCAAGGCTTGTTTCTTCAGACTCTTCTGTGTTTCTATGTCTTTAGAGATAAGGATAATTTTTTCTTTCTGATTACTGAAAGGGTGCTGCTCATGTGAGGGTCTTTTGACCTGCTTCAAGGGAAGTTAAAAATATCATCCTAGGATTCATGACACGCTTCAGGGGAGAAAGAGGAGAGGTGAGGGTGATGTTCACGTTTCTGCTCTTTTCTCAAATGCCAAGATGACATGACATATATTGGGGTGGCATTTTTGAACCCCATCAGTAGCTTTGTCTTGCCCTTCTTTATGCCCGATATGTTTCTTTTCTTTGGTCTTCTTGGTAAACATTTATGCTTATTAACTTTAATGTCAAGATGTAGTTTAAAAGTCTGCTCTTCTATAGCTGAGTGATTTTATATTGTACACTCCTTGGGGACTGTGGGCTTTGCTCCTGTACTCCCATGTTCCTTCTCCTCCAATGCCCAGAAAGGAGACCTTGGGTTTCTGCAACACACAGGGAGTGCACTGACAGCCCGTCTGCAGCTGCTTCTCAGGAAGGCTTGACTGACTTTCTCAGAGTCTGAAATGGATTGAGCTATGAACACATTGGAAGATGTGTCCACCTTGCTGCTTCAGGGTCCTGTTCCAGGTATTTGAAACAGGTCTTTGGCACTTGTAGAACTATGACAATCTGGAACTAGTGGTAAATTTGCAGGGTATTCTTCATTCTGGAGTGGATGAAATCTATATCAAGGGTGCTTCAGGACTTTATTGCTTACTGCAATATAATTTACAGAGTTCCCTACATATTTGGGATTGAGAGATGCTTGTCCAGATTAACAAAATCATAGCTCATTTTTCATTTTTGTTGCTATCCTTTAATGTATATGCCATGAGACAAAAATCTTAAGGAAGACAGAATAATAGGATTCTGAAATATCAAATGCTTAACATGCCTGCTCCCGTTTATCAAGATGTCAGTGTCCTAGACCAACTGGTGTTTAGGTTCTGGATATAGAAGATGAGGTGGATATCTGTTATGATTTGGATCTTAAATATTCCCCTAAAGATTTGTTTGCCAGCCAATGGAGTTATTGGAAGGTGGTAGATCCTTTAGGAGGTGAAGTGACTAGTGGAAGAAAGTTGTCATTAAGGGTGTGTCCTTTAAGAGGATATTAGGAACCCTACCCCTTTCTCTCTTTTCTTGATTCCTTGCCTCCATAGGTGATCAACTTTGCTCCACCATGCATTCCTGGCCATGATATTCTGCTGTGCCACAGACGCAAAAGAAGCAGAGTCAGCCAACTATGCCATGAAACCTCCAAAACCATGAGCCAAAACAAATCTTTCCTATTTACAAATTGTTTATCTCAGGCATTTTGTCACAGCAATGACAAATTGTCTAACATAGAGCGCTGAACAATTGGTGACTGGCACAACAGCAAGACAGAAGGGGTGACATGTTGCAAGAATGTATTTAATAAATGTGTTGTCAAATGGTCCTTACAGACATTGACCTGGTGTGCTGTATGAAGGGAATTGCAAGGGGAGGAGAGAGATTGAGTAGAAAGATTAGAGGCCCCACAAACAAAGATTATTAATAGCAAAGACCCTGGACTTGGACCAACCAGTTACTTTTGGTGTTTATTTTGTTTTTTGTTTGTTTAATACTAGGAATTGAACTCAGGGCTTCATATCTGTTAGGCAAATGCTTTACCACTGAGTCCACAGCTCTAGATTAACCTGTTTTAATCCTTATTTTAATCCCTTACTAGCCATAGTACCTTGAAAAACTTACTTAAAAATGGGAATAATAATGGCACATACAATATTATAATGGGATTAAATAAATTAATGTTTATAAAGTAAGTTAAACAGTGTTTAGCCTCTAATAAGAACCATACAAATGTGTAATAAATCCATCAATTAATCAATACAATAATTAAGATCAAAGTAGTATTGATGATCTACTTTAGAAAGGAAGGTTGGAGGTATGCTATTGAATGGGAAAGAAAGCGTTCATTACCTTTTGGCTTCTTTGGATCAGTAAATTCTGACTTTTCATCCATAAAGTTGAGATAGTTATATGAGCCTCTGAAGTTTTTTCCCTTCCAAATGCCAGTTTGTGGGCCTATTTATATTTTATTAATTTTGGAGAGGCAACTTGATGGAGTGTCTGTTCATTTTGGTCTCCTCTGGTCTTCTTTTTCTATATCAGGGTCATTATGGAAAGATGTGATCTTTATGCCAAATTGTTTACAAAGAAACTTTTTGAGCCAAGAACATTCTAAAATTTAAAAGAACATTACAAATATCTTCACAACTAAAAGAAAATAATTACAGTTCATGTAGGTATGCAATTACATGTTTTCAGTGCCGTCAATAAGTAAATCTAGAATGTATGACATATGATAAAGAAGTTTGAAAAATTAAAAAGAAATTTTTGTTTCCCTAAACAAGGGCACATATATATGATGTGGCTGTCTTTAATGAATTGCAAAAAGGCATTGTTTGCAAAAGAATGAATTACAAGTAGGCAGCTCACCTTCCTAAAAGATGTTTGCGAAACCAAACTGGGCTCAATAGCAGCTCCCCTTCCCTCAACATGGGAACATGTGTGTGGGCACAAAATGCCATCCACATGCAGAGACCCTGATAAGCTTCTATCAAAAGAGATATGAAATTGTGACTAATTCTGAATAGTTTGAAGTTAAGTTTCAACATAATTTGAAATTATTAGATGATAAGGGCTATTTGATTTACTACAAAAAAAATACAGAAATTATAAAGTGAAAGTAAGTCCAAAAATCATTTTTTGGGAGCACTCAACATACCTAGCATTGCAAAACAAAATGGTGGTCAAAGAGCTCAAATGTTTATTTCCTAGTATAAAAACAAATGTTTAAAAAATCAAGCTATTCATAAGCTTAAATAATAGCTGTAAAACTCAAGTTAAGTAATATAGGTAAAGACATATAAACCCTAAAATGCTTAAAATGTTAGTTTTTGCAGTTTTAATTATGCAGTTTTAATAATTTATGGCAAATTATTTTGAATCAATATACAATAGTAGTACTAACAATAAATATACTAATAAAGAAGGAAATTAAAAAATGGTTCAATAACATCTTTGTTTCTGGAAAGTGATTATAATTTAAGCCTAATTAAATTTCGCTTTCAAAAAATCATGATTCTATAGATCAGATTTAGACTCTAATTTTTTAAATATAATTTTTTAAGAAAAATAATTACAAATGATCAACTTATTTTATGTACTTAGGTTTTCAATATCGCTATTTACCTTAAAGTGAAAAGAAAGTTCTAACATATCCATATCCCTTCAACAAAACAATAATTGTAAATATTTTGCATTTTTATGTATTTTTCACATTGAAAGTAATACAGGTGTACTTTATGGTTAATTGTAACAGAGATGAGAATCAGTCTGTACACATATAATTATGTTGAAAAGATTTTTCTCCACCTTTCTATAGTTCATAGATTCCCAGTCTTTGGATTGTCATAGTTTTCTAACTCAATCAACAGAAAATAGGATTTAATTAATAAACATTTTGTTTTTGGATTCCCGACTACTATATAAATTTAACACCAGCAAAAAATATACACTGAATGCTGAATTATGAATAAAAAATGTCAAATACTTATTCAATATTGTTTGAGGATACTTACTGATATTAAATTATTTCCCATTTTAATTGCTTCAAGGAGTATTTTTTTTTAGTTTCTCATTTTTTATTTCACATCAGGCTGCCCGTAAGAGTTCATATTGTGAACTCCATATGCAACATATTTCAACAAATATTTCACACCAGAAGTGCATTTTAAGCATGTAAAATTTTTGTGAACTGGGCTGTAAAATATCAGAAGCAATACACTCTATCCAAGTTGACAGCTGATATCTGATCTGAAAATAGTGTATTTTCCTTCAAATGTCGGTCTCCTGTCACTTTGCATTGCATTGATATAAACAGCTATACAAGAGGAAAATTACTGTGAAAAATAAAATCTTTCTTTTATAAATAACAATAACTAAAAAAACAAAACAAACAGGAATCAAAACTGTGCCTATGTTTTTCATATCTGAAATTTGGCCTGCCTCTAAGAGTGCGATAACCTGTTTGTAAAATGTATTAATCTCCTAGTGCTGCTCAAACAAAGAGCCATAAATTTAGGGCTTAAGGCATCAAGCAAAACAGATTTATTGTCTTAAAGGTCTGGAGGTCACAAGTCAAAAATGGGTATCATTGGGCTGATGTTAAAGCACTGGCAGTGTATTACTTTCTAGAGGTTCTAGGGCAATATGATTGAGATGCATATATATATTTGGTCTTTGTCCCTGGCTTCTGGCACAGAACTCCTCAAACCCTTGGAATTGCCACAGTGGAGAGGCTTTTTCTTTAATGTGCTAATAAGTGACTCTTAGATAAGTCCCCGAGATAGCTTCAGGGTGGGAGCTGGTCACTAGAAATAATAAGCTTTGATTAGGAGTGTTGGGACCTTCAGCCTCAACTTCTTATCTGGGAAAAGCCACTGGAGATTGAATTTAATCATCAATGGCAAGTGATTTAATCAATCACGACTATGGAACAAAACCTTTATAAAAGCTCCTAAATTACAGAGTTCAGAAAACTTCTGTGTTCATGAACATGGTAGTGCTGCGAGGGCAGTGTGCCCACAGAGGGAAAGAGAGCTCCATTCAGAAGCTTCCATCACCATATTATCCTGTACATCTTTTCCACTTGGCTATTTTTAAGTAATATCCTTTAAAACAAACTATTACTAATAAAATGTTTAGCTGAATTGTGTGAGTCCTTATAATGAATTATCAAACCTGGGTAGAATTATTAGGATAGAGTTATTTGGAACACCAAATTTGTAGCTGGCCAGTAAAAATGTAGGAAGCCTGGATATTCCACTGGCAAGCTGGCCTGTGACGTAGGGATAATCTTGTGGGACTAAACACTTAACCTGTAGGGTTTACACTAATCAGACAGTTGGCGTCAGAATTTAATTGAATAGTTGGACATCCATGGGTGTCAGAGAATTGAAAAATTAGTGTTGGATAGGACATCATGTATTTGATGTGGAGGGAAAAAAAAAACTTTCAAGGAAAACCCAATTTGTTTTACATTTTCCAGTTGCTAGAGGCTCCTTGCTTTCCTTGATCCATAGCCCCTTCCATCTGCAAAGTCAGTAATAGCTGATAGAGTCTGTACCCTATTCCTTTGACATTGACTCTTTTATCTCTATCCTCCATATTTAAAGAACTCTTGGGATAATTTGGGCTCCTTGGTAATTCAGGGTAATCTTACCTGAAGGGCAACTGATTAGCTCACATAAATCCATCTGCAAACATAATTCCCTTTTGCTACATAAGATAACAATCACAGACTTGGGGGAATTAGGATGTGGATATCTTTGGGGAAGTCATTATTCTGGTTATCACAAATGAGGATAGTTGAGAATATATTCTTTCACAGGAACAAACAACCAGGTTATATAGCAACCTAAAGAATGTATTATATAAGTGCAAGGAGATTATTCAAATTGTTTTGCGATGTTAGAGTTTTTATATATCCAATGAGTACTTGAATACATGAAAAAGAAAATAACAGCTAAGACCTCAGAATTTGTTCAGCTAAGCCCTCCAGTACCTGTTCTGCTCTGCCCTAATGAGTTTGGGAAGCCATGTCAACCTTTGAGTTTCCTCCTCAATGGGAATGATAACATCAGCAATAATTCAAGAACATTTTGAGAGAATGAGTGATATAATGTACGTGAAAATATACTGAAAGCCACATAGTGTTATTCTAACATTGTGTTATATAAATCAGCTATTGGCCGGAGTGCAGCAAGTTTATTAAACAAAGTTATTAATTTGGACACACTTCAATGCTATATAAACTGAGGATACGCTCCTCAAAACAAAAATTTCCCCTCTCTCACCATCCTCCTTCCTCTTGTAGTCCTCCTGCTCTAATCAATGTTAAGAGAAACAACCAAGAGAAAGAAAGTTTTAGAAAACAGCAGTGAAAGGAAAATAAGGAAAAGTTTATGGAATTGCTATTTTTTATTTTTTTTCCCATTGAGAGAAAAAAATGATGAGAATTTAGTAATTGTCTTCAAGAAGGTGAAGTCTTATACCACAAAGAATAGTGACAAAATAAGAAACAAGCTTAAGGACAGGAGATTTAGTTTAGGCCTCAGAAATAACTTTCAAAAATGAAAGTCAATAATGGTTAAAATGGGATGCTAAGAGACGTTTTATATCTTTCTGCTTTAGAGGTCTTTAGAAGAAAGTGCAAGTATTATAAAGGAAGTTAAATATCTCTGACTTCAGTTTAAAAGCAACAAAAGTGAGTCTTTCCTGAAGTAACATTTTCAGTACCAAAATATATTTTGTTCTTTTTCAGAATGATTTTGATTCTTCTGGAATATTATTTTTTCCACATAAAATTTAAAACCTATGTGTCAATCTCCCTGTGCATAGATAGATAGGCTGACTGATAGGCCCAATTTGTTCTGTATCTCTGGCAAACCCTGACTGGCAAAATCCTGTCTTGGGAACAATGATGCTATGGGCTTGCACACATTAATGTTTTGGAGGACATGTGTACATCTCCCTAGGACATATTTTCTGAGTATGCATATGTTCACTTCATTAGGGGACACACACTGTTTTCAAAAATAGTTTTCTTTGCTCAAAATTATGTTTGTGAGATTCATCCATGATGTGAATAAATCACAATTTATTACTTATTTGAAATAATTCTAACCCCTATTGTGACTTGGTTTAGAATTATTCTGAATTTAAAGATTAAGTGTGGGGCAAGTAAATCTTTTCTATGTTGACTATTGCAACACAGCAACATAAAGTTGTTTTCCACTGACTGGGATACTCAGTAATGTCTTTCGAAAACCTTCGTATTTTGCTCTATGAAGGTTTTGGTATATCTTCAGGATTTCCCCTCAATGGTATATAGGTTTATTCAGTATTGTGAATAGTATTTTGTTTTTATTTTCCCTAAATACAGTATACGGTAAAACATACATAAAATGTGCATGTAAGGTTTAACACGTGCATACAGTATAAACTGAAATGAAGAACAAAACAAACAAAAACCCTCCAGAAACCCTCCTCCTGCCCCTTCTCCAAAATAACTCCTTTATTAAAATAATCCCTCCAGGTGTGGAAGAGGGAAGGATAGAGAGAGCATGACTAGTGGGTATAGGGATGAAATTAGATAAGAGGAATAACCTCTAACATCTATCTAGCACCATAGGATAACTATGGTCAACAACAACTAAATGAATATTTCAAAATAGTAGAGAAGATTTTGAATGTTAAATAAAGAAATGATAAATATCTGACTACATAAAATGCTGATTATCCTTACCTGATGATTACACATTAAATTTATGTATCAAAATATCATTGACCTCATTAATATGTACAATTACCATGTGTCAATTAAAAGAAAAATATATTAAAAATAAAAGAACCTCCTCTAGATTCTAAGGTTACTATTATCCTATGTCAGCATAATCTCTTCTATACTATTTTATCATATAATTAGACACCTGTAAATGGTTGAGTCTAGATTTGTCTGCTTTTGAATTTTACATTCATAAAAAATATGATATACTCACACATCATGGATGAATCTCAGAAAAATGATTTTGAGCAAAGAAACAAGGCACCAAAAGACTATCTCACTGTACTCACATGGTGGTCAGTTTTATGTGTCAATTTGGTTGGGCAATCATAACTAATTATTTAATCAGGTACTCATCCATGCATTAGTCTGAAGATATTTTGTAAATCTGGTTAGCATCTACACTTGGTTGTCTTTTTTGTAGGAAACTACACTTGACAATGTGGGCAAGCCCATTGCAATCAGATAGAGACAATTGACAGATAAATGGATGGATGGATGGATGGATGGATGGATGGATGGATGGATAAATTGATTCTATTGGTTCTGTTTCTCTGGAGAACCTTGACTTGTACAACCCAGTCTAACAAACAATGAAGGCATTGATTTCCATACATTTGTGTTCTGGAGAACAAATGTATGCCTACCTAGGATGTATATCTAGGATATTTTTCTGAATATGCATACTTTTTAATTTACTAGAGGACACACACTGTTTAAAAGTTGTTGTAGCAGTATACATTGCTATCAGCAGAGTAGACAGCTTTTGACTGCTCCACACTCTCTCCAGTGTTTAGTATTGCCAGTTATTTCCACTTTAACTTGATAAGTGTACAAAATGTCATTGTGATTTTAATTTACATTTCCCTGATGAGCAATATAGAGCCACTGTTCATATCTTTGCTAGCTATTTGAATGTATACTTTTGTCAGTTTCCATGTATTTATGCGATTTACTATTTTTATTTGAAAGGGTTTGATGTATTGATTCCTTTTATTTTTTTCCCTAATAACTGCTTTTTAAAAATTCTCATCCTGGGGATCAACCCCAGGGCCTTTCACATACTAGCCAAATGCTCTACCATTAAGCTACATTCATAACCATTGGATATTGATTTTTATTCTTTATTTCAAATGTCCTTTTCCATTCTACAGCTTGTTTTTGTACTGCTTTGCTGTCCTTCACCAGAAATCTATTTTGGGTGGGAGGCACTGAGGATTGAACTCAGGGGCATTCAACCTCAACCACTGAGCCATATCCCCAGCCCTTTTTTATTTTATTTAGAGACAGGGTCTCACTGAGTTGCTTAGTACCTCACGGTTTCTGAGGCTGGCTTTGAACTTGCAATCTTCTTGCCTCAGCTTCCCGAGCTGCTGGGATTACAGGCGTGTGCCACTGCCCTTGTCCTAAAAATCTATTTTTATCACACACAAATTTATTATATTAGTGTTTTACTTTTCTTCTGTTGTTATATGTCTTTTTTTTTTGTTAGGAAATAATTTCCTACCTTAAGATCTCAAGTGTATAATTCTATAATATATTCTAAAATCTTTACAATTTTTCTTTCCACATTTAGGTTTTAATGTACCTGTAATTGATTATTCTATATGTTGTGAAGTATGGAATCAATTGTTTTTTATTCTAAGTGCTAGTAGTTTGTCCAATACCACTTATTTGAATGACCACATTCTCATTGATCTAACATGCCCTTTGTTGTATATCAAAGCTTCACAAATGTATGCATATGTTCCTTGATATTTTATTTTTATTCCTTTTTTCTATACCTGCTTCTATTATATGATGACTAAATGACTAGAACTGTGTAATATGGCAGGATACCTTCAGATTAAGTCCTCCTAACTTGATTTTCTTCCAAAGTCTAGTGTTAATAATTTTTCAAGTTGATTTAAAAAATAACTGTACCGAGTTCCACAATGAAAGCAAAAAGAAAACTACATTGAATGCACAAATATATTTGGGGAGAATTCATATTTTCTACTGCTTTATTCTTATAGCTATGACTATGACATAACTCTCCATGTATTTACATTTTTAAGCATTTTTAGTGAAAATGTATATTTTTCATTACAGTTCACACATTTTTTAAGATTTATTCCCATGCAATTTTCACTTTTAATGCTGTTTTCAATCATATTGCTTCAGTTTTATTTTCTATAGCTATGGTATAGAGAAATTAAATTGAATTCTGCTTCACTATTAGTTGTAAGACTATATCATATTCTTTGATTTTTTGCTTTGTTTCCAAGTTTCTGAGACAGCAATACAAAAAGTCTTGAATACAATTGTAACATTTTACAATTTTTTTCATATTAATTCTGTCAAGACTTGTCAAGTTCAAATAAATTTACATTATATATGTACATATACACACACACACATATATATAGTAATGTCTTTAAAATGTATTTATTTTTACCCCTGTTGAACATACATTTTTAATTCAACTTGTATTCTATTGCTTAAAAGGGGGGGGTGCCATGTGGGTCTACTCGATGAGTTGGGGTCCAGAGAGATGAGGAAAGGGGTGTTCAGGGAGGAAGATGATATGGGGTATGTCTGGACGGTGGCGATCCGCGGGGTCACTCAGCCAGACCCCGGGGTGTAGGTAAAAATCTGCTCTGCCCCAGTGAGATGCAGAAACACCTGGAGCAAGAAGCAGGAACACCAGGTGAGAAGCAGAAAAGACCGGTTATTCCAGAAAGTACAGAAGCTTAAGTACACTCTTGGGCCAATCAGGTCCAAAGGTTACAAACAAAGGGGTGCACTCTGGCAAGAGCACAGTCTATTAGCATAGAGTGGTGAAAATTGGAAGGGAGGGGTTGGAGGTATGGAGAGTGCTCCTACAGTAGTCTTTTGGTATTTGCAATTAAATAAACATATCCAACTTTAGAATTTTCTAAATAGTTTTTAAAATATGATAGATCATTATTCTTTTCCAGAAAAAGACATATCAATTTCTTCATTCCTTCATTTCTGTATATTAGAATAACAAATTTTAGTTTGTTAAAACAACATTTACAGAAGTTTTCTTAAACCATGATGGAAGAAATGAGCAAATACCTAAAGGTGCTGTATATTTTTTATGATTTTCTAACAGTTATGTAGATACTTCTCATCTCTCCTTATGCATTAGAACAGTAACTCAAGATCGAAAGTAGAAGTTCTCATATACATTCAATCACTAAAGGACTGAAAATATTTTCCCTTTTGATTCTATCATCTTTCTAATATTTCTAAGGAGTTTTGACAGAATAAAGATTGTGCACACTTGAATATTGGATCATAGTGGAATATTATTCATGCCATTTAGCCAGTCCATTTCATAACAGTTTGAGGCATGGTCTTCTTTTGTCCTGTGCTGCTTTATGGTATCATTTATTGGTGGGAAATCTGGACAGGGACACTTGGCAGATCAGTATCTACCTGTATAGAGGTGGGGACTTGATTTTTCAATTCATTTAAACTTGTTTACAATAGAATGATAAATTTTGGGTACTGAGATGAAGTATTCTTCAGAAATGAATAATTCAAGTTCAAAACAACCAATCATCAAAAGGGTATTCTATGATATGGTAGTGATGACATGAAATCCTATGACCCAGTAACGACAACCGATGGGCTTTCCCATTGGGTTCAGCAGTAATGCTGGGAACTAGTTCAGAAAATTACAATTACAATTGAATAATTTCCCAGGGGTAACCAACCACCTTAATCTCTTCTTGAATTCAGCCTCTGATCACTTCTTTTGTTCCAGTGGTTTATGATAAGCAGTTGCCACTTGTACCAGGGAATGTAATCCCTGTTTTAGTTAAGACAAGAGTTCACCATCTCTACTATCTGACAGACTAGCCTCTGAGCCATTGGACAGTGATATATCTAGACTGCCAAGATAGGGCCCCAAAACAGATAGTATGGTGTTGAAAAAACTCTAGAAATTTTTGGCTAAATTTTCTCAGGGTGTTATAATCTGACTCCACCTTTGTCTTTTCTTTACTTTTATCCTTCATTTATTGTTATGCTTCATTTAAAAAGCTGCCAATATAAGATAATTAGATGGTGTTATTTTCTCTTTATCATGCTATTGGCCTCTTTTTACTTGAGAATACCTATTTAGGTATTTCAAAAATCAAATAAAAATAGTTAATATTAATTATTGAAATAGTTAACATGAAACATATATTATCCTTCATATTCCTTGTTAATTCAACATATATGTATATAGTCATCACTTGATATCTGCAGAAGATTGATTCCAGGACCACTGGATACCAAAAAATCTGAGGATGTATGAGTTTCTTATATGAAATGGCATAGTATTTGCCATTTACACACATCTTTCAAATACTTTAAGTCATCTTTAGATTACTTATAATACCTAATACAATATATATTCTATGTAAATAGTTTCCAGGCTGTATAGTTTAGAGAGTAATGACAAGTCTGTATGTGTTCAGAACAGATGTAATTGTTTTCCAAATATTTTCCATCTGCAGATAAAATACCTAAAGAAAGCTGACTAGGTAATGATTCATTAGTTGAACTAAATAGTTTACTTTATATCTTCAACTTTTTATATTCATCTTTCCTTATTGCTTCTATAAAAATCATAAAATCTTCTGGGCACAGTGGCATTTACCTATAACCTCAACAGCTCTGGAGGCTGAGTCAGGAGGACTCCCAGTTTAAAGCCAGCCTCTGCAAGTTAGTGAGAAATTCAGCAATTTAGAGAGACTCTGTGTCCTCATCAAAAAAAAAAAAAATTCAAAAGTCCTGGGGATGTGGTTACGTGGTTAAACATCCTTGAGTTCAATCCCTGGTACCAAAAATAAATAAATAAATAGATAGATAAATAAATAAAACCTTTACAATGATATAATTCTATTATGACAATTCTATTGATATAATTGGTATAATTCCAATGATATAATTTCATTTTTTGTATTATTGTTGTTATATATTTTATTCCTATGTGTTATACGTTTTACAAGATATTACTATTATTATTATTTTAAACCATCAATATTGTTTGAATTTAACCACATATTTACATTTTCTGAGATTTTTTCCTTCCTTCCTGCTTAGATCTTTTGGGCTTTTACTCTAGGTTGGTTCACAAGCTGAAAAACAATTCATAGAGGAGATGGGTCATTAGTTTCACTTCTGAAAAACAAATAAGCATTTGTGTAGATTTTGCTCAGATAATAAGGGATCCACTGCATGTGTGTACTCACATATGTGTGTCCATTCACACATAGTAGAGATATTTCTCATTTGTTGATTTTTAATTTGGGGGCTAGAGGCTTAGATCAAATTTCCTGTGCAAGATAAAGGGCTACCAACTCAAGTCCCTGTACCTATGACAAAATAACTGCATTTGTACAAAGTTTGAAAATAACCATGTGGGTTTATTATGTTCCTTAACTCTTACTTTAAATCATCTGAAAGCAATTATGAGAACAGAATACAGATATACAAACTCCATCACTCGAGAAAATAGGTCTTGCAGAAACCCTGAACTGTAAAATCGACAAAGAGTTCATTAAAGCCACTGAGAATAAGGTACAGGATCAACTGAGAAGACATCCTCAGCCCCAAACCCAGAAAGAGTTGAAAATATAGACTCTTAATGTGAGTACCCCCTGTTGAACACAAACTTCTTACTTGCCACAGAAAAAAAATGAGGTAAAACTGATGACACCAGGGAAAGCTTTTCTAGATCCATTTTAGTCTGATAAGGAGGGAAGTGGGGCTTCTAATACAATGACACTTTCTGGAAGCAGACAATTTTTGTGACCTTGGAAGAGAAGACAACTTTGTAATGTGCACAGTTCTACAATTTGTGTCTCCATGGATTGGGAAAAGGAAAAGTTTAAGAATTCACATACCAGCCTCCCTGCATCTTTTGGAAAATTGCTGCTAGCCTGGAACATAGCCATAGACCTTTCCCCAGAGAATCCTATAAATAGGTAGGCCAGAAATAACCCTTCTCCTTCAAAGAGGAGGAATCAAAAATAAACCAGCACAGGACATATTCTAATGAGTTGGGAAATTAGATAGCAACCCAAAAAGAATGTTATAAAGAAGAAAATTGTGAGTTAATCTTTTTCAATGAATTTCAGAAACAAAACATATTTTTAAAAAGTCTATTAATAAGTCAGCTGCTTTTATAAAGCAAAAGCATAAATAAAATTCATAAGAGCTCAAAGAACAAACGGTGGGAGATAAGAGCTGGAAATGCCAGCTGGGAGAAGTCAAGAAATAGGTGGCAGGAAAATTTTCAAAACAAATACAAAATATATTTAAGAATCACTATAGAATATATAGTTAGGTCATATAGAATAGAAATGGGAAATCCTAGAAAAGCACGAAAGAAAGGAATAAAAATTTTAAGTGAACTAGAGACACAAAAGTAGAAATAATCAGCGTGCACATGGACTACAAAAAAAATTACAAACTGATCTTGAAATATAAAATTAAAGAATATGGTCTTCACATTGAAGAAGTTTTTATTTGGGGGCGGGAGAGGAGGGAGGAGCTTGTATACACTCAGCACAAACTCTACCACTGAGTTAATATCCTTATCCAAAAAAAATTAAACCTTTTTTAGAAAAAATTTAAAATGAATGGTTGGACATTTAGGCCAAAGAATAAGTCACTTATAAGGAGAAAGTGTATATGAACTCACAGAAATAGAGCAGAGCAAGAGCTACACAATCTTCATGAAAAGAATGACCAAAGTATTTTATGCCAAATGAAACTGTAATGCAAATATCCAAGCTTTTTGCAGTTGTAAATATTTATTCACTTTAGAAATGTCATTTCATGATCTTCCTTTGGAGAATCTGCTAGAAGACAACCATCAGCCAAACTGAAGATGACTGAATAACTACAGGAGTAGGCTTGGCGGAGACTATGACACTATTTAAATTCAGAAGGGAGACTAAAACAAAAGGGGAAGATTATGGTGACAAAACAGAACATAGTTATGTCAAATTCTGACTTGCTAGAAAAGATGTAATTAAAAATAGGGATGAGGGAAAATGGAAAAGAAGACGGCAGGCAGTATATGTATAATAATTTTCTCATTTGAATAGCAGCAGGTAAAAAGATATGAGGTAAAATAGACAAATCAAGTATCAGTCCTAATTATATTTAGCAATAAAACTGTGACACTAAGAATTTTTTAAAATCAAATTTAATAGCTCAAGAGTCTTAGAAGCCACCAAATTTGTGGTTATTTGGTAGAGTAATGACTTTAGGAAACTTTATATAAAATCAGAAACTTTTACATAGGAAAACTTATACAGTTCTTTTTTAATAAAAATATTGTTTTGGCTACCATGAAAATCTGGGCAAATAATAAACTCAAGAAAGTAAATGAACTTTTAAAAAATATAACCAGATGTCAAATCTTACCATTAAGAGTAATATAAATTAAACTATGCTAACATAATTTTGCATCTTTGGTGATTCTATTTTTTCTTCTATCCATTCCCTACTTTTGTGTACAGCTCTCTATGTGCCAGGAGAATGATTGCTCACATACATCATGTGGGCTTCCTTGCCAGATGGCTTCATATAACTTCAGCCAGTAAAAGGTATGGACAGATTGGAATTTGACTGGGAGTGGGTAGGCACTGATCTCCTCCTCCAATCTTTAGCACATTGATTCTGTAGCAAAGTTACCCTTCTAAGATTAAACGTCAGAAAGGTGATTCTTTCTTCAAGACTCCCACTTTAAAGAGGTTCCTAGAACCATGTCTTGTGAAATAATATGTATAATAGAAAACATCTCACTGAAACACAGGAGTGAGAAACTAGAACAGACCACTCAAGTCTCAGACTGACCACTAAAGCATTCATACATTAAAAATATCAAAACAGAACTGCATGTTGAATATGGAGCTCACTTGGAAGCTACTACCTACAGGAAGACTACACAAACTTGTAGGCAGAACTCAACCAGGTTAATTGCCTGCTAAAGCATGCATCAACTATGTCAGTATATAATTTAAGCAAGACCCCCAAGTCTTAGCATTATGTTAAAACACTTCAGTTAGGATATCAGCAAATGACAGAGTAGACAGTTCCAATGGCTTGTCTTTCCACAGAAATATTGAAAAACAAGCAGAAACTGCCTGAACAAACAAAGGATTGTAGTAAAGTAACCACATGAATGCTAAGTCAAAAAATCAAGTGGTAACTTAAAAATGATAGAGAAGCTCTGTGACGGTTTTCCAATACTTTCTCCTACTTGGTTCTATGGTGATCTTGAGGATGGTGGCTGACTTCCCTGTGTGGGGTTCTGGTTCCTGGTTGTGGAGGAAACATAACAGACCTTTTTCACCAATTATCATGTATGTCTGTTTTATTCTGTTGTAGAAATAGCTGAAGGAGTGACATAGGTGCCTCTCTCTGTTTTTACCTGACTTGGCACAGGATCAGGGAATTAAGTAGCAGTCATTTCTCAAAAACATTGAAAGGTGAATAAAAACTTGTAGCCACCTGGAGCAAATGGTTATGCTTCAGACACACAGGAGACTAGCTAAAGATGAGAGGAAAAGCAGGAAAAAAAATGTTCTTAGGGAAGTTAAGGCATCCAAAAGACCCTTGTATACTGGAAAATTCAAAAGGCTATGCATGTAGACAGAGCAATATGCACGTACAGACAGACCTGAGAGGTGCTGCTTTCCCCTCTACACAAAAGAAGTGAAGACTACTTTGGAAGTAGAAATACCTGAGATAAGGGATAAAGCAGTAATCCAGTTTCTAGCTTGATTTTTGTTTTTGTTTTGTTTTGATTTTGTTTTTTAGCTTCTAGCATTCAAGACAACTTCTGTCAAAACACTAGCTGACAACCAGTGAAAGGAAAAACTAATTTAGTGACCATACATTACTAGGAAAAGAGTCTTTGAAAAGCAGTTCAGAAATGTAGCTAAATAGATGACTGCAGGCTTCAATAATCAAGAATAGCAAACCCTAGGGGATGGGAAGAATCCAATTTCCAATTTCCAGATTATTTTATTCAAATTTCTACTCTCCAACAACAACAAAATCAGTCATACAAAAAAAAAAACCCCAGGAAATCTGCATTCAAAGAAAGATTACTCTTATTAAGACAATGTACTTTTGAATGGGATCATTAAATAGAACAATGCAACAAAATAGAAGAGTGCAAAAGTAGATATATTAAAATACTATCAAATGATTTTTTACAAAGACACAATTCCTGAAAAATGATAGTGTTTTTAACAAATGTGGTTGAAACAAGTGAATGTGTATAAGCAAAAAACAAAAAGCACCTAAACTAAACACTTCAAATAATTACACAAAAACTAACTCAAGGTAAATCATAGAATTAAATATGAATTAGAAAATAATAAATATTTTAAAAGAATGAGAACTTTTTTTTACTTTAATTTGATAGAGTTCTTAGAAATTATGTTTTACTGGAAATCCATATGTAGTAGAGTGAAATTGAACCTCTATCTCTCACCTTGAACAAAACTCAAAGTGGATCAAGGACCTAGGCATTAGATCAGGAACCCTGCACCTAAGAGAAGAAAAAGTAGGCCAAATATCCATCATGTTGGCTTAGGAAGTGACTTCCTCAACAAGACTCCTAAAGCCCAAGAAGTAAAATCAAGAATCAAGAAATGGATGTAATAAAACTAAAAAACTTCATCACAGCAAAGAAAACAATCAAAAATGTGAATAGAGAGCCTACAAAATGGGAGAAAATCTTTACCACCAGCACCCCAAAGACAGCATTAATCTCCAGGTTATACAAACTACTCAAAAAACACTAAGACAAACCCAAATAACCCAATTAATAAATAGGTTAAGGAACTGAACAGGCACTTCACAGAAGAAATACTAATAGTCAAAAAATTTATGAAAACCTGGGCATGGTGGCACATGTCTATAATTCCAACAGCTCAGGAGGCTGAGACAGGAGGATTGCGAGTTAAAGCCAGCCTCAGCAAAAGTGAGGCACTAAGCAACTCAGTGAGACCCTGTATCTAAATAAAACATAAAAAAACAAAGGGCTGGGGATATGGCCCAGTGGCTGAGTGCCTCTGAGCTCAATCCCCAGTACCTCTTAAAAAAAAAAAAAATATATATATATATATATATATATATATATATAGAGAGAGAGAGAGAGAGAGAGAGAGAGAGAGACATATATATATATTATGAGAAAAAGTATAACATCTCTAGTAATTACAAAAATGCAAATCAAAACTCCATCTCACCTCAGTCATTATGGCAATTATCAAGAATACAAGAATACAAGTAACAATAAATGTTGGTGAGGATTGGGGGAAATAGTTTCACCCATACATTGCTGGTGGGACTACAAACTGGTACAACCACTCTGGAAAGCAGTATGGAAATGCCTTAGAAACTTGAAATGGAACCACCAGTTGACTCAGTTATCCCACTCCTTGGCTTATACTCCAAAGACTTAAAATCAGCATACTACAGTGATGTAGCCACTTCAGTGTTTATAGCAGCTCAATTAACAATAGCTGAGCTATGAAACCAACCTAGGTCCCCTACAGCAGATGAATGGATAATGAAAATGTGGTATATATACAGAAAGAACAAGTAATCATTATTCAATGTATATATAACATGTCAAAATACACTGTACTGTCACATCTATCTGGAAAGAAGAAATAAATTTAAAAAAATAGAAATGATGTTTGAAAAATTGACCTCAATCAAAATTAAGCAGTTGTGATCTGAGGAAGGTACTGACCAATCAATGAAAAGGCAAACACAATGGCAGACAATCTTTTTTTTTATTGTTTTTTTTTATTTTTTCTCAAAAGTTGCATTTTAATACATATTATCAAATATAACATAAAAAACAAATTTTCAGAAGCTGTACACACTGTTCACTGAAAACATTTGTTGAGGCAAATAGAAAAAAATTGTTAGAATCATACTTTTTCTTACTTTGCACAAAATTATAAGCAGATTAAATTCTTCATATTAAACACCTTTATATGCACTTTCAATGAACAGTATATATATATATATATATATATATTTATATATTTTTTATCAACCATCTTTACTATACCCATTCCCCTTTCCTGCTCCCCGCTTCCCCCATGTCGCGTCCAGTGTTTCTCTATTTCTCTTATGTTTCCCATTCCCACCTCCCTTATTCATCAGCATCCACTAATCAGAGAGACCAATCGGCATTTGGTTTTTTGGGATTGGCTTACTTCACTTAGCATAATGCTTTCCAGTTCCATCCATTTGCCTGCGAATGAATGGCAGACAATCTTTGACAAATGGCCCCAAATCCAGAATACATAAAATCTCTCAAAATTCTACAGTAAAGAAAACAAATGTACCCATTAAGAACTTGGCAAAAGTCTTGAACATTCATTTGACCAAAAAAGATACATGGAAGGCAAACAGGCTCATTAAAAGATACTCAAGATTATTAGCATTAGCATTACTAATTAAA
>CM053400.1:116779690-116845506 GCA_028644305.1 Xerus rutilus
TGTATATGTATATGTGAAAAGTCAATAAACTCTCAATATAATCAACAACTTGGGTAAATATCAAAGTCATTTTACTGAGTGATGGATGCCTATCTCAAAAATTTACATAATGTGTAGTTTTATTTATATCACATTATTGTAAAACAAAACTGTAGGGATAGAAAACATAGGTTACTGGTTGCCAGTACTGTTGGGAATGATATAAATACAAAGGAATACAATAAGAGACTGTGTGTGTCTGTGTGTGAATGAAACTGTTCTAATTATGTTGCTGGCACATAAATCCTGCACATGTTTTAAAATTCATAAAACAATTATATTAGAAATCTTTTTTCTTAGTTTAATTAAAACATAATAAAATTGATAATTCACAGTCTAAAGCAAAAATGATTAACAGTATATTCTGGGAATTATAATGCATGCAGAAATGTTGTATATTAGAATAATAAAAAATGAATGAGTTCTGGTGCAGGATGCTGATGGGAGGTTTGTGTGTATGTGGGGAGAGGAAGTTTATGGGAACTCTGTACTTTCTGTTCAGTTTTGATACACATCTAAAACTGCTCTAAATGCTTACTTTTTTTCTTAGTTCACTAAAATGCTAATCTCTTATTTAAAAATTAATGGGTAAGAGAAATTGGAAGTTTGCTCTCCATACTATATATAAAATGGTATAACACTATTTAAAGTTACACTGTGATACGTTACAGGTATACTTTAAGAAACTTTAAGAAACCACTAACACTTTATTTTGAAAACAAACTTAGCTAATAGTCCAAAAGTGAAGATTGCATGGAATCATAAAATATATATGATTACTCTAAAATAATGTAGGAAAACAAAAGATGAAATTATAAGTGATTCAATGAACAGAAAACAGATGATAGATTTAAATGCAGCTATATCAGTAATTGCATTAAATATAAATTATTTAAAGATTTAAGTAAAATTAAAGGCAATTTCAGATTGGATATAAGAGCAAAAGCACTAAATTCTGTCTATAAGAAATCCACTTTAAAACTAAGGACAAGCTGGGCATGGTGGTGCATGCCTGTAATACCAGCAGCTTAGGAGGCTGAAGCAGGAGGCTCTTGAGTTCAAAGCCAGCCTTAGCAACTTAGGGAGGCACTAAACAACTCAGAGAGACCCTGTTTCTAAATAAAATATCAAAAAGGATTAGAGATGAGGCTCAGTAGTTAAGCATCCCTGGGTTCAATCTCTGGTATAAAAACAAACAAACCAACAAAACTAAGGAAAAATATAGATTAAAATTAAGTGGTTGGAATGATAGTAGAATGAATGGGACATTATTTCCCTATATGCATATATGATTACAGGACCAGTGTAACTCTACATCATGTACAACCAGAAGAATGGGAAGTTATACTCCATCTGTGTATTATGTGTCAAAATGCATTATACTTTTGTGTATAAGCAATTATAACAAATAAAATTTTTTTATGATAACAGTGCAATTTGATTTATTGTACACAGATAGAGAATAACATTTCATTTCTCTGGTTGTAAGTGATATAGAATCATAACATATATGCAGTCATACACAAAGCTAGGGCTATGATGACCATCATATTCCACCACCTTTACTGTCCCCATACCCCTCCCCCCTTACACCTCTGTGAACAGAGTTCCTCCATTATTCCTGTGTCCTTCCCCTCATTATGAATCAACATCCACTTATCAATGAGTTCATTAGGCATTTGGTTTTCTGAGATTGGCTTATTTCACTTAGCATGATATTCTCCAACTCCATCCATTTACCTGCAAATGCCATAATTTTATTCTCTTTTATTGCTGAATAATATTCCATTGTGTATATATACCACAGTTTCTTTATCCATTCATCTATTGAATAAAAATTTTAAAAAAATTTTAAAGTAAAAGTAAATTAAGTGACTGGAAAAAGATGTATCGTGGAGGTACTAAACAAAACAAAGCCAAATTGGCATGTCAGAAAAGTATACTTCAGAATAAGAAATTACCAGAGATATAGATGTTTATAATGAAAAAGGATATAAATTCAAATTAATGAAAATAACCCATAAATAAAAAATATTAGTAAGAAAACAGAAAACCTGAACAACATTACTGACCAATTGTCCTCTTGATAATTTATAGATCTGATTCAAGCATAACACACATTCTTTCCAGGGACAACATGTATCAGTTATTAATATATAAAACCATTGTGTTTAAGTTACTCTATTTTAACCATGATTTTAGTTTGGTTGATAGATATTGTGTAACTTTTAAACACAATGGTTTTATGTATAGTATCAGTCACCAATGTGGATAATAAATCTCAACACAATTAAAACAGCAGAAAATATATTGTTTCACCACATTAATAATGAAATGTCTGGAAAATCCCCAAATACATGAAAATTTAGCAACAAAAATTATAAGAAAAATTCCCAATGAAAATTAAATTACATTCTTCTAAATAACCTGTAAGTAAAAGACAAGCCTCACAATGTAAATTCAAATATATTGTTAAGAAAAATTAAAAGAGAACAAAATTTTTAAAAGTTAGCTGAAAAGATGATTAGAACAAAATATATGGTAGTACTGCTTATATTAAAAAAGCGCAATAATCTCAAATAAATTATTTTCGCATCCATTTTTTAAAAGCTAAACATATTAAACATGAAACAAGATACCAGGAAATAAGAAAAAAAGATTAAAGTAGGAAACAGAAAACTAAAGATAAAATCAAGGAAATAAAAAACTTTTCCTTTGAAAAGACAATAAAATTCATAATACTTCTTACAAGAAAGAGGACATTATCTCAGAGCCTCAAGTCATAAAAAGCAAAATAAGGTAACAGTATCTATAACAAATTGGACACTTTTAAGGGAAGGAACATATTCCTTGAAACATGCCAAGCACCAATCTATTCAAGATGAAATAAACAACCTGAGTTGCCCAATATCTATCAAAGAAACTAAAATCATAGTTAAAATAGTGTAACTTTTAAACACAGTGGTTTTATATATTAATTCTATCAAATGTCCAAGAAAAAACATATACGTATTCTATAAATCTCTTCCAGACATAAAAAGGAGGGAGTATGACCAAATTTATTATTTCAAGCCAGCATTACCTAGACATTCAAATAACAAAGAGTTTATAAAAAAAGCAACCACAGAAACTTCCCTCATGAACAAAGGAGTAAATATCCTTTTCCATATACTAACATATTTAATTCATTTTAATACATACCCTTCACAATTTGAAGAAGTTCTTATTTCTTCTCAGTTTGTAACATTTTTATTACTAATAGAGGTTGAATTTTAGAAAAAAATTTCCTGCTTTTATTGAGATAATAATATGATTTTTCTTCTTTTATACTGTCAATATAGTAAATTAGAATGAATTTTTTTAAATTTTCAGTTGTTGTTGAGGCAATTTTGCCTCTTTGAGAGCCTACTTGGTTATGATGTACTATAAAAAATGCAGAATAAACATTTGATAGAATTTAACTTCATTTATAATTACAAATTCTGAGAATTTCCTCTATCTGAAAAAAAAATCATTGAAATCTGTATAGCTACCATTATAACAGTGAAAGACTGAGTTCTTTCTCTCTAAGTCACATAGTGAAGCTAACTGATCTCAATAATTCCATTCAACATTGTTGGAAATCATAGCCAGTAAATGAGAAACAAACAAACAAACAAATAAAAACCATATGGATTGTAAAGAAGAACTATGACTGTTTTTATTCATGGATGGCCTGATTGTTTATGTAGACCATTTCAGGGAGTCTACAAAACAACTACCAAAAATAATAAGTGAACTAAGTAAGCTCACAGGGTGCAAGGTCAATCTGTAACAATAAATTGTATTTATATTTTAGCAATGGTTAACTGGCAATAAAACTTTAAATAATGACATTTTAACAGCATCATAAAAATGTTTTGGAATCAATATAACAAAATATGTGCAAAAGACTTTTGGTAGAAATTTTCCTCCAAATTGTATATCTAAATATAAAGATCTTAAAATAGTTTTACTAATTTTTCTAAAAGAAGAACAAATTTGAAAGTCACATCCTGATTTCACAATAGGATATCAGTAACCAATCATTACAATGGGTGAAATTAAAGAGTGACAATCCAAGGGCTGATAAATATGCAAAACAATTTGAAATCACTTATATTGCTGGTAGGAATGTGATGGTAATGTTTCTTATATGGTTAATTATACACTTACTGCATAACCCAGCAATCCCTCTCTGATATATTTAGCCAAGATAAACAAAAACATTTACCTACACAATGACCAGTATGTGAATGTTTCTTGCAGTTTTATTCATAATACTCAAAACCCAAGGGGGCGAAAAACACATCCAGGAACCTGTGAATGGATGGAAAAGTGTGGTATACCACTACTCAGCAATAAATGGGCTGAACCTCTGACACATGCAACCACATGGCTAAATCTTCAAAGCTTTGTACAAAGTGAAAGAAGCTTGTTAACAAAAAGCTACATACTCAGTGAGTCAATTTATCTGACATTCTGGCAATCCCACCGTAAAGTCAGCTTCCAGTCACTATAATGCAATATCTGAGATGATCAACTTTATAAGTTGATAAGAGAAAAAGTTTATAGAGGAAAAACTGACTCACGGTTGAAGGTTGTAGTTCATGAGTACTTGACCTGGTTACTGTGGGTCTTTGGTGAGGTTGCACATCATGACAGGAGCACATGAATGGACAAAATTGCTTACATCAGCAGCAAGGGAGCAAAGAGCAAGAGGGCGAGGATCCCACAATAGCATTTGAGGTCATGCCTCTGGTGATTTAAAGACCTCCAGTTAGGCCTCACCTCTCGAACTGCTACTAATTCCCAATAATGCCACCCTGAGTACCTTGCCTTTTAACATATGGACCTTTGGGACCCATCAGGATCCAAAATACATCATCCATTCTAGAGGGAGAAAAGTCAGATCACTCATTGTCCAAGCCCTGGGACTAAAAGGAAGGTCTTCTCTACAAAGAGATATGAAGAGATCTTTGAAATAATGAAGATGTTCTAAATCTTGATAGTGGGGGCAGCTCCTCATAAAACTATATATTTTTAAGGGGTATAGCTTTCTATGCAAATTAAATTGTAGTGACTTAACTTAGAAAAAGTTAGAAAATATAAGAAATGCTAAGCTGCTACCAAAAAAAAGAAATAGTACTTTAGTAATATTTAAAAAATGCATGACTGTAGAAATTTTTCAAAACCAGACTGGATAATAATGAAAATGATAATATGTTATATAATATTTATATGCAACTAATCCAATAAATTATTCCAAAAAATAGAGGCAACATAAAGATGACTATTATGATGTAAAATTTAAGAAAGAATTAAAATAAAATATCTAAGATAAACATAACAGAAATTTTAGAAGAACAAAAAAGGAGACAGGAGGGAAGCATAAACAAAGAAGTATGGTGAATATATAAATTTTTCTACTCAAAAGGTATATCAAGTACTTGTCTGTTCAACATCTTGCTAAAAGTTTTAGCCAGTGCAGTAAGGTAAGAAAAGAAATACCTGCCATATAGATTGGAAAAGGACAAATAAGTTTGTTCCTTTTTGTAGATAACTTAGTTGTCCATATGGCAAATCCAAATAAATCTACAAAAGAAGAACAAAAACAAAACTTTTCCTGAACTGTGAGACAGGCAAAAGCTCATAAAAACAATACCTACATCCACACAAAGGAAAAAAAAAAAAGAAATTTGATCTCATCAAAATCTAAATGCTTTTGCTTTGCCCTAAAGATACTATTAAAAGAATCCAACCCACTCACAGACTAGGGGAAAATATGTGCAAATCATATATTCAACCAAGAGCTTATATACAGAATACATTTTTTTAAAAAAAATGTTCTAAATCTCAATAAGAAAATAAAGAATCTACTTAGAAAATCTGAATACATACTTCATCAAAGAAGCTATTCAGGAGGGAAAATAATCACATGAAAAAAGATAAATATTGTTAGTTGTTAGGGAAATGAAAATCAAAACCACAAAGAGATAGCACTACACATTTACTGTAATTGGTAAAAATAATAAAATCTGATAATACCAAATGATAACAAAAATACATTATAATTAGAAACTCTAATTCCTTGCTGGCATGCATGCAAACTGGTACAGACAAACTGGGACATACACCCTATAAAAAAATAATTTGGCAGTTTTTTTACAGAGTTAACATACAATTAACAATAGAATATAGAGATCCCACTCACAGGTATTTACCTTAGAGAAAAAAAGTTTATATTCATACCTAATCTTGTATGTGGATGTTTCCACCATCATTATTCATAATCACAAAGAAATAGAATAGCCAGAATTCACTCCAGTGGGTGCATAAAGTGTGGCACATTAATTCAATGAAATACAATTTAGCAATGAATAGTCCAATGAAATGGACTATCACTACATACATACCCAATCTAGAGGGAATGTATTGATACATCTTAAATGCATTAAACTAACTGAAAGAGTCCAATGGAAATTTTGCTTATTGCATGTTTCTATTTATAGACCATTCTGGCAATGGCAAAAAAAGAAAAAAAGAAGAAAAAAAAAGAAAAAAAAGGAGTGATTTCCAGAGTAAGGAGTGGTGGAAGGTTTGCATACATGGAGTTTTATGTGGTGATGGAACTTTCTGATTCTGTTTGTGGTAGTGCTTACACAAATCCACATGTGTTTAAAATCATACAACTATGCACCCACATGGTGATTTTTATTATTTCCACACTATACTAATGGCATGTAAACTAAAATAAATTTAATTATTAAAAGCTGTCCCCAATGTAATATTCTTTTTTTTTTTTTTTTGGTACCAGAGATTGAACCCAGGGTTCTTAACTACTGAGCCACATCCAAGCCCTGTTTATATTCTATTTTAAGGCAGGGTCTCACTAAGTCACTTAGGACCTCCCTAAGTTGCTAAGGCTGATCTTGAACTTGCAATCCTCCTGTCTCAGCCTCCTGAGCCACTGGGATTACAGTTGTGCTCCACCATACCCAGCCACAATACCATATTAACAAAACTTAGATAATTTCTATGTGTTATTAAAAACTGTATCACAGAGATGCACATCCCAAATCTAATAATTTCAAACTAAGTTGAAAGGCTATAAAAATGCAAAAAGGAGGACAGAATTTAGTTTTAAAATCCTGAAAGTAAACTGTCTTGGGTAAAAATCAGAGAGAGTAAAAGACACATGTAGAGACATTCATGGTGTCAACTCATATAGCAGGAATATTTTAAAAATGTAGTCATTTCTTCTCTATGATATGACAGGAGACTTTTATAGATGCACTCCTGATACTATTACAGAGTGACATTCTATTTTTGTTTGTTTCTTGCTTTTAGTACCTATGAATTGCAATGGTAGATCTGTCAAGCAGATGATAAGATAGATTTTTTTCTAGCACACCTTTGCAAAGAATGTAATTTTTTTCTTCACATGTGATCTTAGACTGTGTATCTTTTTGATTTACAGTAGCGAGCTTTGTGGCAGGCTGAATTAAAGCAACTCTACTCACAATCTGTTCAGATTGGAAATATGTCAAGAAGAGAGTCTTTGGTGGGTTACTGACAATTTGCCAAATTTGCTCCGAGTTGACAAGTAATGGCTAGCTTTCTTACATGGCTGTTAGAGCTGTGCATAGTGTAATAGGGTTATACTCTCAAACACACTCATGTATAAGGGTATAAAACTCACTTATGCAGTTAACCTCTGTGCTTTGTATAAATCAGTGATTACCAATGTGTGATTCATGGATCTTTGGTGAGGGGAAGGATGTTGCAAAATAATAAGAGTTTAGAAAGTGCTTGTGTACAGCACTTTCTGATGTGTTTATGATGACTTTGTTCAAATGTGTTTGACTAGCATGACAAATAATTATAAAGTAAAAAAATCTTAAATAGCACTTGAATCATAATTGTTTTTATTATATATTTTCCCATAATGATGAATACTAAAATTGCAAGTATATTATTGTTCAAGTAAAATAAATATTTTCTGCTCAAGGAGTTCATTGCATTTAATAAGTGCAGAACCACCAAAGTAGGCATTATGAATCAGGACAAGCATGATTACTTATTTCAATTTATTGCTGTTTTGTAACATAATGAAAAATATACATCATCTCTGAAGGAAGAAGTTCATGCTAGTGTTGATATACTTAAAATGTTTTAAAATGTCTTTATTGAAATTTTATGGGATCACACTTTCAAAACACTACTTAACAAAAACAGAGCAAACAATACACCTCTGAGGACATCAGAAATCAGGGTCAGCTTAGGAAAGTAGTCAGACATAAGTGGCCCTTACAGAGGACATGGACACCGCCATATCAAAGCACTTCCCCCACCAGGTCCCAAGAGTTTCTTCACTATTATTTCCTTCTCTCTCAATTACTTTTTTTCATGCCAATAACCAAATTAGAAATGTGTTTCCTGTCTCAAGCACTCAGATGTGTTTTCCATGACTTGCTTGAACTAGTGGGACTCGTTGAAGCTGATTAGGAAATTACTCCATAAAAAATATTTTCTGAGTAATACGGACATTTCACATTTTTCAGAGTCAAAGAGATGCAACCTGAATCCAACAATTGATCACATTATCATTAGGCTCACTGCTCTGAGCTGATGCCCATCTGGCTAGTCTTCCTCACCATAAGTCACAAGCAACTTGTGAACAGCTCTTCTGATTTGCTGGATACAGTCCTCACTGGAGTGTTATAAATTATACCTTCTTTCCTCTACTTCATTAGTATAAAAATCAATGATTGGAATGACAGGATATGAGCATAACAAAACCAGACATGCTATAAAAAATAATGTGCATGAGAAAATATGGGCATTTAGATTTTTTTTAGTTTCACAGAATTGTTAACAAAGAATGAGAGAGATTTTCTCAAGAGTAATCAGGACTTCATGTCCTAGCAGACAGAGCATCATTCTGGGTTATCTTAGGCCTGAAGGTCCATGAAGCTCTTCAAAGTCTGACATGACTTTGGTGTCAGGACAATAATAGATAGTGCTGGAGGCTGAGGGACACCACAAAAAGAATAAACACCACCCAACGCCTCACTCAGTTCTACTAATTGTAAAAACAGGCTCCAAATTTTATATGAAATACCCACATATATAAACGCATGTGAATTTATCCTAATGTGTGGCTCAGGGCATCACAAAGTACAGCAGTAAGCTGAATCTGCCTCATGGACTATGCATTTAACAGCTGGCTCAAGTCTTGTGAGTGGATTGAGTTAGACATTCTGAGAGACAGAGAGAGGTGATGGGAACAGCAAGGATTTTGAAAACTGAAGGAAAGAAAACTCTTTTCCTGAGGATGAGAAGAATGAGATACTTTGAATTTTCCAGGTAGAAGAAAGCTAATTCCCCCTGAAATACAGGGATTGAAGTAAAATACCTTTTATGGGCACATGGCAGCATGTTCCACCTCAAGGCATCTGCTTTATGTATTTTGGTGACATTGCAAGTCAATGCTTGATGGTGATATTAGGGTGGTAGGGACAAAAAATGGTCATTGGAGCCCATCACAGACTGGCAAACAGGTTCCCTTTTCATTTTTCCAGGTACTGTATGATGCAGTGGAGAAGAGGGAATTCCAATAATGACTTGCCCTGAAATTCTCATAAACTCAAGTCAGATTGAAATAAATCAGAATACTGTAAAAGAAATATGACCTATCTTGCACACAAAGTACCGTTAAAGGAGAGAAAACATGTAAATTAACCATAACATGAGAAATGTGAGCTCAAGCTAAGAGAATACAGCATAATTCTAGAAGGATTAAAGTCCAAAGGGCTTATTCGTTACTTCTCTCAACCAAAATCTTGAGATCACATGTCACAGGGCTTTGACCACTGCAACCCATCCGGTCATTCTCTACTATATTTCACTATGTAATGTTTACAAGCACAAGATTTAGAATTAACAGCCTGGATAGTGAATCCAGCCTGGCCACTTTTATACTTGTGAATTGAGGCAAGTTGCTTAGCTTCTGTCAAATGACGATAACAGTAGAACTAAGTTTGCTCAGTACTGTGTAGATGTAATGAATGCTTGAAGCAGGATCTGGCATTAGAGCACAGACCAAGTATTTAGTAAAGTTAACTACTTTGAAGGCCATTATCACTAATGCCATCACCAAGAGTCGGGTTTTAAGCCTTTATCAACTAAGCTATTATAGAATTTAAATATGTCCCCGATTCTATTCTAATTCTTTGGTGTTTCTTCCTCAGATGAAGCTAAATATATGACCCTAAAATATAGTTTCTTTTTCTTTCTTTCCTCCCCTCTCCCCTGTGCTGGTAATTGGACCCATGGCCTCCCACATGCTAGACAAGGACTATACCACTGAACTACATCCTTTGCCCATAAAACATAGTTTCAATCATTTCATTCTGTGCTAAAGAACTTCACTACTTCTCCACATCTACATAATAATGTTTTAAAATATATAACATATTTGTAGCTTACATTTTTGTCTCTATGTTTACAAATCCATTCTCCTCCATCATTTCCTTTCCTTTATCCTAAGTGAGTGGTCTCATAGGCATTAATCTTGCCATCCACACTTCTGTTTGAGATTTCCCTGATTAAAACATTTCATGAACTACTGATAAGATTTTAAAAAGGGGAAATGTTTCAAGAGATATAACGTTTGCTCCACACATTTCTGTGCCAGTTGTGGTGATAAAACCTTTACCTTATGGTCCCATTTAGCTCTCAAACAACATGGCAATTCTGGTTTATACTATCTCCATATTCCTCAAAATGCATAGTAGATATATATATAAAACAGCTTTTTATATGTCAATCATAAGCCTATAAATTGATTTAAGAAAAAGATGAACTTCAACTATGATGAAAACTAATAAAATTTTAAAGTAGTGTTTAAATATATTTTCTCTGTCATAATAGAAATTAAAAATAAATAATAAAAATAAATGGAAATATCATAGTTTGAAATTAAAAACATTTTCTTAGATCAAAAAGAAAAAAACCACACTCATCATTAAGAAACCAGTGGCTAATATACTTTGTTTAAAAAAAAACACTTAAAAGAGTAAAGTGAAAGTAGTATATAGGAGAACAATATAATTTAAGATGCCTGCATTCATAGAGAAAAGAGAAGAAAAAACTAATAAAGTAGATATGATCTTTACAAACTTGATAAAGGAAAGAAACAGCAAAAAAATACAAGAGATCAGAAATGAGAAAGGAGATATAAACCATTAGAGATGAATACAGACATCTCATTGGCAGAAATTTGAAAACGTGGAGAAACTGTGCATTTGCCTGCCAACATACTGTCAAAGCATCAAAACTGATGTTAAAACATGTGGAGAATTTGAGTAGGTTAATAACTATTGTAGAGACTAGAAAAATGATTAAAGTTATTATGAAAAGTAGGCCAGTAGGCAAATTGTTCCAGAGATGGTTTTATATAACTTGGAAGAACAAAGAGTTCTAAAATTATTCAAATCATCACAGATGGAAAGTTCTATGTTTGATTTATAGAACAAGCATTAAAAACAACCTTGGAAAGAAAAAAACAAATACAATACTATAGATCAATCCCACTTATTACTAAAGTTATAAAAATTCTAAATAACAGCAAATAGAATCTTGCAGTGCATTTTAAGAATAATACAGTATGAGCAAGCAGGGTTTAACTTAGAGAATACAACATAAGCTTTTTTTTTTTTTTTTTTTTTATCACTGTGACCTACAAGAACAACTGAGAGGAGAAAAAGTTTATTTTGGGCTTATGGTTTCAGAAGTCTCAGTCCATACATGGCCTACTCCATTGCTCTGGGTCCAAAGTGAGGGAGCACATCACAGGAAAAGGGCCCAACAGAGGATAGCTGCTCAGCTCCTAGTGGTCAGGAAGCAGAGAGACACAGAGAGTGGGGGTGGGGGTGAACAGGGAGTTGGCTTGTAGTTTCAGAGGTCTGAGGCCATAGATGGCCAATTCTGTTGTTCTGAGTACAAGGCGCGGTAGCATGTCATGGGAGAAGGGTGCAATGAAGGAAAGTTGCTCAGTCAGTGGCAGGGTCAAGAAGCAAAGAGCAAAAGGAGGGAGAAAGGGCCACAGGGAATATGCACCCTTCCAGGGCATGACCCCGGTGACACACCTCCTCCAGCAATGCCTCACCTGCCTATAGTTATCATCCCATCAGTTTAGTCAGATGAGGATGAGTGATTAAATTACTTACAGCTCTCATAGTCTAATCATTGCAGCTCAGGATATTTCTGCATTATTAGGAGCATTTGGCAGACACCTTATATCCATATCATTCCACAAAGTGACATTCAGCTATCAGGAAATGGTAATTATATTATATATTATACTATATACAAAATAATTCCAAATATGTGAAAATTTCAAATACACAAAATATTATGATAAAAAGAAACTACCTTGCAGAATATCTAATACCACATAAATATAATCAAGTTATACTAGTGATGTCCCTAAGTAAGACTTCAGACACAGAAACAATCTATATACCAAATATGTCAAAATTATAAAATTTTTAAATTAAAAGAAGATAATATAGAAAACTTATATAGACAAATTTTTAATTTGCTCTGCATGCAAATAATATATTAATAATATAATAGTATCCTTTCCACTTGAGAAGGATTGAATGGATTCTCAAAATTTACCAATGATTGATTTGAATAGAAAATACTGGAAAGTACTATATGATCCCAAACCTGTGCCAACATCAGGTCAAGTTTATTTATGTAAAATGTGGGAAGAAATGTGAAGAGTTCTAGTTTGCTATTAAATTTTAAATTACTTGGACTTAGTTCAGAAACTTCTCTCTTGTGAAATTCCATTTCAAAGAAAGGTAAGCACCAAACTGATAAAACATTTATAAAAAGATTTTTATTTCATGTAAATCAGAAAGACATTGAGATTCCCCCTCACTTCAGTTAGAATGACAGTCATGGAGCATACAAATAACAACAAATGCTGGCGAGGATCCAGGAGGGGAAAGGAACTCTTTCACATTGTCAGTGCAAAGGTAAATTACTATGGAAATTAGTATGAAAGTTCTTCAAAAAACTGAAAATAAAACTATATATGATTCAGCTTTATCACTCTTTGTAATACTCTTTTTAACACTCCTTTATCATTTCCAACAGAGTGAAGTCAGAATACTTCAGAGGTACGTGCATTCTCATGTTTATTTCAGCACAACTCACAATAGCCAGGTTATAGGATAGCCCTAGTTGTGCATCAACAGATGAATGAATAAAGAAAACGTGGTATAAATACACAATGGAGCTTTATTCAGCCATAAAAAACAATGAAATTATGTCATTTGCAGGAAACTGGAGACCATAATTTTGAATGAAATAAGTCAGAAAAATATTAAATGTTTTCTCTTATATGTGGAAACAAAGGGGGTGAAAACAACAAAAAAAGGGATGCTATGAAAGCAGAAGAGAGAACGTACATAGAGAAAGGGAATGGGGAGGGAAGGGTGGGACACCGGGGAGTGAAACTGATCAAATTGTTGTGCTAAGTATGTGTGAATATGCTGCAGTGAAACTTACTGTTCTATTTAATTGATATGCATCAATAAAAAATAAGATGTCTGTTTCAGACTTGCTTATAGTGACCAAGAATTAAAACTATCAATAATGGAATGGTGAATGAAGAATGAATTGGAATATTGTTATAATATGGAAGAGGAAGTCTTTGACAAAAAGAAAAAAGAAAAAGAAAAGAAAAAGTGAGAAAAGAAAGCAAGGATATGAAAAGTTTATATGATTGGCCTGGTTTTCTCAAACAACTGAACCCAAAATTATATATATGAATAAACAAGTATATGCCTTGATAAAAAGAAAATGACATATTAGGAGGAGATAGAAACTATATGGTACAGATGTAAAGGGGAAAGGAATCACCTTCCAAAACAAAATGAAAGTAATAAGAACAGGCTGTTTCATAGAGTGCTTCCATATCACACACCAGAGCAGGGCCTTCCCACCAATCTAATGGAGAGGGCCTTACGTAAAAATCTATGTATTTGTGCACATGTATAATGCAAAGTTCAAATTAATAGTCATGAAAGCATTGATGTTGTTCATCTTTCTCCTAGGAATCTAATTGGCCTTTGCTTTTCTTCTTTATATAATATTATTTAATTCTTTTAGAGCAATGGCAATCATTTTTCTCTTAAATGAAACAAAAAAATCAGTGCAAGTACTTTTATTAGGGAATGGAGAAGAAATAGCAGCCACCATTTGCTCCAGTTTTAGCCCTGTCCTCTCAGCACCATCAGTGTACACTCTCAATCCCAGGTCCAGGTGCTTTGGATGCTCTTATTCTAGGGCTCAAAGTTCCACATTTCTCCCTCATTCTTTGCTGGATCGTTCACCTGAAAACTAGTTTTGTCTTCATGGATGGTTGTTGGTGCTCTTCACTATTGTATATTTAGGGTTCTTATCTAGGAAGACAAACTCGGTGCTCACAACCCTTCTGTTGAAACCTGTAGACCACTCATGTACAAATGTGGAACAATAACTTATGTCATTGGTCCCTAATTTAGTTTTGCAATTTTAGAGCTAAAGATCTAAATGATAAAGAGAAAATACTGATGATCATATTTGTTTGGAGAAAATATGCAATTTTAGGTTAACCCCTATTGTTTAGAACCATAATACTGGTAGGATAAATGACTCACATTCCTATGGCTAAACAAATAACCCTTCATTAAATCTCAAGTGAGTAGTACCATGCAATCAAGGGCTGTAAAGAGTTTATTTTCTTAGCTGTTTTTGCTGTTGTTGCTTTATAGCACATTTGTGGCCAGTTTTATTGTTCAAAGCATCTTCATGAGACATTATTTCAAACAAATTGATTGTAATATGGTTATTTAAGCTATCTAGCCATTAGATCTATTTTAAAATTTTGCACAGGGAACACTATTTTAGCAAAATTAAATAGAGAAAATTGTGGCAAAACATGCAGCAATAATTTATTTTGCAAAACAAAAAGCGTATAACTGCTCTCTAATTACTAGCCTTTGAGGCATTTACAGCTAAATTAAAATCATCATTAGCTGTTAAGTGTTTTTGCTTTGATTAGTTCCTGTTTTATGAGGTTTTAGGCAGAAGTAATTTTGTGGTATTGTTATTAATGAATTTAATGTTAAGTGGAAAAAACTTTTATTCTCTGACAGGCATCAACTCTAGAATGATCAGTTTAAATTTTGTCAAAAATCTCAAGGATCCTTCCTAATACATTTGCTAGATATTAAAAAAATAATGTAGTCTACAGAAAAGGTGTCTTTAAAGCTAGTGTAGTGGGAGAAACATAAAGGAAATTCCAGCCTTCTTTCCTTAACCACAGTAGCTCAATAATATACTTACAAAGCAGAAAGGCACAGACCTTGAGAATGGTCCTGTTCAAAACCATGTTTCACCACCCTGCCAGCTTGGACAAGCAACTTAGCCAACCTACACTTGTTGTTTTTCATCTATAAAAATGGGGTTATTAACATCTTTCCCAAAGGATGGTTTTAAGGATTAAGTACAATAGAAGGTGTTCCAGCAAGTTTCAAGTAGCATGGTGTCAGTATGTGCTCTCTGTAAGTTAATCTTGCTTCCCTTTTCTTTCCACATGATTTAGAATGTCCAGAGGTATCAGAAAACTAAGTCCAAGCACCTATCCAAAGACAAACTAAGGGATTTTGTATATTCACATTCTTATTGCACTTGAATTGTGGAGAAAGAAATCATATGAATGGATGAAAGCTTCTTATTTTAAACAGTGATTGAAAAAGGTGTATTTAAACAACTTTTGTGTCAACCAGGAGGTAGTTCTTTTTAAATATTATCATCCATGACTTCTAAGGCCAATTGAACATGTAAAAACCCTGTTTCATTTGCCATGCAAACCCTGTGTTTTACTCAATTTTCTCCAGGAGTCTAGATATTGAGGGCTATATGAAGGCAGTTGAAATGGAAAGAAACAAAAAATATAGATAGATAGATGGAAAGAAAGAAAGAAATAGAGAGAGAGAGAGAGAGAGAGAGAGGGAGGGAGGGAGAGAGGGAGGGAGGAAGGGAGCTGGGGTTGGCCAGGCAGCGGTTAGGAGGCAGCAAAGGCTGCAGTGTTCCATTTATATGGCTGCAACACCATCAAACTGGCTTGTCATACTTTACAAATGGAGTTTCTATGACTCCCATATTTATCAAAGTGTTATAGTTTGGAACTGGACTGTCCCCCAGAGGCTTGTGTATTGAAGACTTTTTCCACAATAACAACAATGTGCAGAGGTGGGGATTTGGGCAATTATTGGGTAATGAGGGCTCGAACCTCATCAGTAGATTTTCCATTGATGGATTCAGAATAGAATAGACTCTTAGCAGATGGTGGTGAAGGAGGGAGTAAGACTCTTTGCTCATGGGGACTCTATCTTGTCCCCAGCTCATTCTTTTCCTCTCTCTGTCCCTCCCTCTCTCTACCCCTCTCTAGCTCCCCCTCTTGGATGCCATGATCTGAGCTGCTTTGCTCTACCGCGTGTTCTCCACAATGAAGTTCTGCCTTAACCCAGGCTCAGAGTCAATGGAGTCAAGTGACCATGGACTGAAATCTCTGAAACCATAGATATGAATTTAAAAAATAAATCTTTCCTCCTCTAAGTTGATTGTCTGAGGCATTTTGTCACAGTAACAGAAAGCTGACTAACACAAAACGTTAATTAGAATGTTGATATCATAGTGGTCATTTATACTTTATGCTAAAAATATTTAGAATATGAAAAAATTAAATCTCTCTTGTTATGATGTATAGAAACCTAGGGATCTTTGTGTATAAGCACTGAGATGAAATTTGGCCCTACAACATTCTTTCCCTTGGACTCATCTAACCTCTCTGAAAACTATGGCATGCTTAATAATGAAATATGGAAAATAATACCTACTTCCCACAGTTTAAATCCAAGAGAAAATAATGCAGTATTTATGTTGTAGTTATTTTGACCTATTTATTGGTGAAAGAGTTACATGATCACGGAATGACTGGAAAGAGAGTATAGGTAGAAATAAGTCTCAGTATTTCATCATGAAAGATAAATTGATGTTACTATTTAAAGTATGGATCAAGAAATAATGGTTCCGGCAAGTTTCAGAGCATCAACACTTGTTTGTAAACTAGCCAAGATAAAATTAATGACAGTTGGAAACCATTTTATAGCCCTATTGGCATTCACTCTGATATGATCCCACTGTCTTTTAGATGAGAAATGTTGGAAAATATCTCTCCATCACAAAGTCTACTCATATTTTACATTAAGCTGTTTCTCATAAAGGTTTTCTTAAAAGTTTTTTATTTATTTAGAAGAACAAACATATTTAAGCCATCGCAAGGACACATGATTGGTGTGAGTGTGGAAGGGTGGTGTTTGTGTAACAATGTTATTGGGAGGATGTATTAATGGAGTTCATGGACATGCTGCGTAAGGAAGCTGGAGACAGTTTGTTCACATATAATTGAGAGTCGGAGTTGAGAAATCTCAAGCTATCAAATACTTGAGACATAAAAGCAATTCTAAACAAAATAGGATTCAGACTACAGAGCAGCAAACCTACAATAACAAAATTATCATTCTTTCAGAAATGTTTAATTAATGTTTTCTAAAAAGTTATAAATGTATAGTATAAAACCTAAATATCACTGTAATTATCCACTATTTGATTAGCAAATTCAGCATTTGCTAAATTGCAGTCTATCAGGAAAGTACAAGGATTAGGCCAGTGATTCTTATATCAATTGGTTATTATGTTTCTGACCCATTTTCATGATGGAGCATAAAATTGAAATACGATAGCAATGAGGTACTGTATCAAAATAAATTGCATAACAGTTGAACAGCATACTCATAAGCAAAAGATAGGAAGACCAACTAAGATCTACCACCTCCAAGGAAGTAGTCCATTTCCTGTTGTGTGACATAAAGGATATAACCCAGTAGGCTTCACTATCAATCAAGGCCATGTCCAGCCCCACAGCATTCTGAATGTTACAAATTGGTTTCACTAACCAGTGCTCAATTAACACTTATGCATGCCTATCCAATTCAAATGTTGTTTTGCACAAGCAATGGCTTTATTGACTAATCTCCATTGATATTTATGTGTATGATTTGATGGAATCAAGAAGATGAAGAACTTTGGTTTGTGTAGAGAGGAGGGAGGGGATGGTTGGGGTTGTGGGTATGGGAAGGATAGTAGAAAGAGACAGACATTATTACCCTATATACATGTACACTGTTAGAGTAACCAACAGTGAACCACGTACAGCCAGAGGAATGAGAAGTTGTACTTCATTTGTGTACTATATGTCAAAATGCATTCTATTGTAAAATAAATTGATTTTTAAAAAGATGAAATCTAAAATGTTAGAATATTTATTATAACTTCTTTGCAAAAATTCTTTTAAAGCATTTAATTTTGTTAATATATGAGTAAACAGACCTGACAAATAAGAAAAACATAATACTGAAAATAGGACAATGCAATACCATAAATTAAATGACATCTTTTAGAATCTAGAACTCTCTTTTGCCAGTAAATTAACAATGATATGCTTAATAACTATGAGTCTGAAAATTCATAACATTTTGAATAAAGAAAAAAACTCCTGAATTTTATGGATTGTAAGCCTTTGTTGATATTCCACGTAAGGTGTAGGTTTGTTTACTCTGCAAGAAAGAGAATACAACATTGCATAACAGTAGAAAGTAAAGAAAATATACTCCAGTTTCTTAACTAATTCATTCAACTTTTTCCAATTTAGAGCAGAAAATAATATCACAAGGATTTCTGAGGCATAAAACAAGGACATCAGTTCTCCTCTTAATTGTTCTAATTAATTGTTCTCTCATTAATTGTCACTGATATAAGTAAAGAAGGAGCAGAAGTAAAATTTTGTATACTGGTGATATTGTATTTCTAAAATATAAGATAGACATTAAGTAATGTAAAATTTAATCACAATAAATACTACTATATTTTATACAAGTTATCTCCTATATCTGAACACTTTGGTACTTTTAATTTTTGCCTCAGACTTTTTCAGCTGTAAAAAGGAATTTCATCTTCAAATATAATATATAAGAAAAATACATAATAAGTATATAATAAACATACATAAGAAATATATGCAAGAAAGTCTCTTAGCAGTATATCATAAAGCAGAATTAGCCATGTAGACAACATATGCTAGTAGCCATACACACACATCCACATGTATGTACATGTATGTATATACATGTATGTACATGCATATGTATGTATGGAGATTTAGAAATAATTTTAGATGATGTGGAAGTACATAAAATGTAAAATTATAATGCATCCTATAATTAAATTGTATTTGTTAAATTAACAAGGGGACTTAGTCATGGTCAAATGACTAAGTTTTTGTTTAATTGGCATAAGACTCAAGATTCAGTGAGTAATTTTTATAATTAGAATTGTTTTAGCCAACGTAATTTTCCTTAGCTCTATTTTTTGCCAATACAAATTATCATGGCAAAATACTGTTGATTTTTAATCAATAGTTTGCAGAGATTGAAATCTGCCTCATTTATCTGCCTCATTTTAAAGAATTCCATGCATTTTACAGAATTTTGTTTCATAAGTCTTGTATAATGGGAACAGGGAAACTTAGTTTTCTATGAATCACCTTATTCTATTTTCCCAGGAATTCTATAAGATTGGTATCACTACCACCAACCTCATTTTAAAGTCAAGCTATCTGTAATTCAAAGAGGTTAAGTCAATTGTTAGTTTTATTAATAAGTTTTAGAAGTGGGATTTAAATCATGATGCTTGTTTTATGTACGACACCTACCAATGGAAATTTTTCTCACGCCTGCCCTTTATTGTTTATTTTTTTCACTTGATTTTATAATTTTTTTAAAATATAGAAAATTATATAAATAATATAACAGACAGTTGTTTTTATCATCCCATTTTAATACAGATCCTGTTTCTGTTGTTTTGTTTCGTTTTTGGAAAAAAGTTCAATAAACGGAGCTAAAAGAAGCAGGAACAAGAAATATGTGCATTGTAAAGTCTCTCATGTCTTACCTTTCTATCCTCACAGCTACAATCTTCTGCCAATTTCTTACACCGTTATTCTTGAACTATATCAACAAACTCATGTGCAATCTCACTTGCTCCAGTCTGTCTTTGATCAAGTCTATTGCTTATACAACTGGTATGATAATGTTCTCCAAACATTGCATTCCTTCTGTCAGACTCCATTTCAAGATTAGACAGAGCCTCACTGCTATCTATGTTATCAAAAATTTAGCACTCAAAGAGCCTTGTCACAATGGTCTTGTTTTTAACCCTTTTCCATTATGGAAACTTCCTTCCCCCAAGTCCAGCATCCTTCATAGCTTACAACCTCTCAAGGCTTCAGTTGTGTTTTTTTAGCTGTGGTTAGAGTTTTGACCAAGTCCTGCTTTTAGCTTTCTTGCCAGTTTTATTAAAAGTACCCCTCTTCCAGGAGTTATTGTCTACTTAACTACATTGCTTCTTGTCTGGGTATAGTTTTAGCATTCATGGAGTAAGCTTATAAAAATACCATTAAACATTTCCCTTAGTTACCTCTTGGTTCAAGATGGTGACCTAAGAACATTCCTAAGTCTTTGGCTCTTAAAAAAAAAAATACCATTGAAATGAAAGTAAAGGTGCATAAAAGTGAATGAATTTATAATAGCCAGAAAATAGGACTGAGGGCCAACAATGGACTCCAGTTATTAATACAATTCTGGAAGACAAAAAGCAGATGTGTGTGGTGACAGATGAAATAAAGCAGAAGTAGCTGCAAGTCAGAGCAAACAGAGAATCTATTTTAAAAACTATATTGGAGGCAATTTTAAAGGAGGCTCTAAGAAGCACCTCCACACAGAGTTAGCAGATCCTCAACATAGATACCTACTGTCCAGAGAGAAAATATTGCAACATAACCATTTTTCAACATCTATGATGTGTCAGTCCCATCCAGAGCCCCATAGAGGTAGCATGACTATGAGCTTGAGGTTTGCCACATAAGAAAAATACTGGAGGGCCATCCTTTTAAGATACATGGGCCAAACTGCCCAGAACTAACCAGGGTTCTAGTGAGTTTAATCTACTGAAGTGAAAGCTCTTTTATTCTTTATTCTCTGCTTTTCATTATATCCTAAAGTAAAATATGACAATATAGACCTGCAACCCCCCAAAATCAAAGATTTTGTTGTTGTAAAATAGGAACAGATTTACGAACAAAGGAAAAATCACAGAATGAGAAAAATGCTTAGAAACTCAAGATATGGTTACTAGGAATTAAAAATGTTATCTCAGTGGCTCGGGAGGCTGAGGCAGGAAGACTGTGAGTTCAAAGCCAGCCTCAGCAACTTGGAGAAGCCCCAAGCAACTCAGTGGGACCCTGTCTCTAAATAAAATACAAAAAGGGCTGGGGATGTGACTCAGTGGTTGAGTGCCCGGGAGTTCAATCTCTGGTACCAAAAAAAAAAAGTTATTATAGGCCAGGAGTGGTTGTGGGTGCCTATAAGTCCCAACAACTAGGGAGGCTGAGGTGGGAGGATCACTAAGTCTGCGACTAGCCTGGGCAACAGAGGAAGACTCCATCTCAAATGTAAATGTTATTATGGCAGTGATCAGAGATATGAATGAAACTATCTTCCAGATTTTAAGCACAAAAATGCAGATTTTAAATATAAAAGGCAATTGCATGCTCCAAGGCAAAGTTGAGTGAAAATGGAACTCAGAAACATAAAAAAAAAAAAAATGAGATAAAGGCCTTTATAGATTTAAAGACTGCTAGATAGCTAAACAGAATAAAAACCAAAATCTACTCTAGCAAGTACTTTTGTGAATTTTCATATCTCCAAGGATAAAGAGAAGATTTTAAACACTCCCTGTAAAAAAAAAAAATTCATGAAACAAAAGTTTTCATACAAAAGAGCACTCAGATGAGCAGCAAGTTTCCCATTGACCACACTGGATGTTAGAAGGTCTGTCATGCTACCAGAGCTGGCCATGTGAGTGAGTTCTGTAGTTTACGGGACCTCATCTGGGGTTGATATTTATTAACTTGACCAAAGGCATGAAGATCAAGGGGAAATCTCTCTAATCAGACAAACCTTTGGCTTCTCAACGTGTTCCACCCTCGTGTTTGCTGGATTTGGAATAGCCCACCATTACTGATTTCCTTCAATCTGACAACTTTTAAAAAATTGAGCAATGCATCTTGGGGTCCTTCTCTTTCTGCATACAGAGATTAAATCAAATATTTCCCCAGCCCCTCACCAGTTTTACTTATATAATTCCCACACTACATAATTAGTTCATTTCACAGATAGGGTGTAACCATTACCATGGTCAATTTCAGAATATTTTCATCCCCTCAAAAAGAAACTTCACATGATTTAATTAACATCCCCTATCCCCTAAGCAGACACTTATCTACATCCTGTCTCACAGATTTCCCTGGGTTGGACTTCCATATGAATGGGATTATAGAATATGGAGACTTTTGTGACCAGCTTACTTCACTAAGCATGTTTCTAAGGTTTGTCCAAGTGAGAGCATGTATCAGTACTCTTTTCTTTCTTATGACTACATTTTATTTCTAATCATTGGGCGAACATTTAAAGTACTTCTGTCTTTTGGCTGTTATAAATGATGCTGCTGTGTGCATTCATGTGCAAGCTTTTGTGTGGGCATATGTTTTTATTTCTTTTGGCTATGAAACTCCTGGGTCACATGGCGACTCTATACTTAATAATGTGAAGAACTGCCAGACTGTTTTCCAAAGCGATTGCACCATTTCACATTTATGCCAGCAGGGTCAGTGTGTGAGGGCTCCTATTTCTTCACATCCTTACTGACATTGTTACCTTACTTAAAACTTCCTCTGTCTCTTTTCACTTTGTTTTTTTTTTATATTGGTGCATTACAATTATATGTAACAGTGGGATGCTTTGTGAAATATTTGTACATGCACATAACATCATTGGCCAATTTCACTTCTAGTACCTCCCCTTTCCCTCCTCTCCTCCCTTCCACAGGTGCCCTTCCTCTACTACTGGTCTCCCTTTCTATTTTCATGAGACCTTCCCTGCCTCTTTCTTTCAATTCTATCCATTCTAGTAGATGTGAAAGGCTGTCAATTTTATTTGCATTTCCCTGATTATAAATTATGTTGAGCATTCTTTCATGCAGTCATTGGTAATCTGTATATCCTCCTTGGAGAAAGGTCTATTTTAATCTTTGGCCATTTTTGTTTGTTTGTGTGTTTGTTTTTTGAGGGGGTCTCAGGGATTGACCCCAGGGGCTCTCAACCACTGAGCCACATTCCTATTTTGTATTTTATTTAGAGACAGGGTCTCACTGAGTTGCTTAGTGTTCACTTTTGCTGAGGCTGGCTTTGAACTGAGCCCTTTTGCCTCAGCCTCTCAAGCCACTGGGATTATGGGTGTGCCCCACTGCCTTGCCAGGCTTGTTCGCTTTTTGTACAGAATTGAAATAGTTTATTATTAGATGATACATCATTTGCCCATTTTTAATTGTGGTTATTTATCTTTTTTATTATTCATTTTTAAGAACTGATATTCAGACATGATATCTTTGGGTGGTCATTATTCAGCCTAAAGCAGGGTCCATACTGAAGTATTTTTTGCAATGCCCTTTCCCCACATCCTTTACTTTCAGTTGCTAGTTTGTATGACTGCACTGCACAATATTATCTTAGTCTTGATTTCATAAGAAATTTCTATCTATCTATGATGTTCATGAAGGACATATCTTCACACATTCTTGAGTCCACACATTTTAATAGGCAGAAATGTTTAAATCTCTTGATCCTTTCCCAAATCACATTTCAGCATGGAGTCTTGCAATTGTTGAACATATCGGCCTCAAAGTTAACTATCAATGAATAGTTATTCATTATTAGATGAGAAAAATTTATACTGGTTGAATGACCACTGATATTTTTATTAATTGCCTTTAAAAATGTATGTAGAGCTTATATGCGGGACTCACACAAGATATCAGGTTAATTTCAAGAGTGAATTATCAAAATCATTTATTGTGGCAATCATAATCTTCTTGGATTTTATTATTTTAAGTGGTATTATTTTGTTTCCATTATAGCACTGGCAATTATTTATTTTGGGGGTAACTTTTCACTCATATACACACAGGCATTCACACTCCAACATTAATTACCTTATATATGCATGTTAAGGATCACAGAATCAAAAAGCTTTGAATATGGACTGTTTAGGTTTACTCTTATATTCACTCATCCCTTCAATGATTTGCATTTGGACAGCAATCTCACAACTCATGCAATTCAAATGTTTTAAATGGAAAAAAATAATACTGTATGTTATGGGTCTTTGAATTTGCTCTCAAATACTCCAAATTATAAATGTTAAATGTATATACCCTAAAGATATTCTAAATGATAGTCTAGAATAGTGAGGCTTCCTTTCAATTGTTCAGAAACCTCTGATATGCAGTGCTTTTCTAGGGGAGAGTAATCAAGATGGTGAAGGTGTCAAGGTCAAGAGAAATTGTTGAAGGATATGGGACAACAAGATCCAAAGAGACTTAAAAACTCTTCAAATAATAAAAGCAAGATTTAAGCTTGTTAGTGTAACCATAGACGGTAGAACTAGGACAGAGCACCCAATTTTGAGAGAATTCAGCTTAAGAAAGTATTTTCTAAGAATTAGAACCGGCATTCTTGGGATGGGATATCCTAATGGGCAGTGAGTTCTAGCATCCTGAGTGTATTTACGCTGAGGTTGATCAATCCCTTTCACCAGAGATGGTAGTGATGCAGTTAGAATTGATAACCCCTTCTAGGTTTTCCTCATAGTGCAGTTTCTTTTCTAAGTTCACACATGCTATGAAACATTTAGGACTTAATTTAATAATTACTAGAGGGATGAATGTTATTCTTTGGTAATGACATTAAAATTTTACTGTAGCAAGAAATATTAGAATTTATAATCTAATCTCCTTTGCCCTTTCTGACTGTAAGATATTATTGGAAAGGGGGGAGTAGGGCAATTCTGCCATCTGTCATTTGAAGTTAGCAAAATTGAGCTGTAATTGTCTTAAAGTGTTTCTGCAAAATATAATTTTCTCATGATGTTCAGCATGTAATTAAATTGATTTTTACAAAATATATAGTATGTTAACAGCATCAACAAATGAAATGGTGGTATAGTCTGACATTCAGTCTCACATAAAAATAAACACAAATTTCAAACTTCTAGATTGTTTTAAAATATAAATAAAATTCACTCAAAATCAACTTAGAAAATTTTAAAATGTTATGCAAATTATGCATTTACATATAAGAAACTCATTATTTACCTTGTATTAAATACACAGGCTTTTATATCATTCATAAACATAAAAGGGCTGATGAATTTATTTGGAGTATTTGCATTTTAAAGTATATAGAATAAATAATTTATACATAATAATTATCTTTAAAATGGTTTCCCTTAGAAAATTGACCATATGTGTTATACTGGATATCTTATTTCTAGAAACTAAATTCCTATTGTTAGTTAGTCTAAACTCATATATGACAGATGATTTATTGAAAGGAAATAATATAAATTTTATATTCAAATCCATGGGACAACACTCAGGTAACTCTTTATTAAAGTGCTAGACAGCACTGCAGAAGTTTGGCCTGTAGTTGCTAGTTGTCTTAGCTAGTTGTCTCAGCTTTTGTTGGAGGAAAAGTTTATTTGCTGCATAGTTTCAGAGATTTAGTCCATGGTCAGACAACTCCATAGCTCTAGGCCCAGGTGAGGCAGAATATCATGTGGAAGGACATGGTGGAAGACATTAGCTCAGTTCATGACCATCAAAATGCACAGAGAAAACTCTGCTCTCCAAGGACAAAATATCAACCCCCAAGTCACACTCCTAGCGCCCTACTTCCTACAACCACTGTTTAGTTAATTCATATTACTGGATTAATACAACGATTAGTTAAAGTTCCCATAATCTAATCATTTCACCTCTGAAAATTCTTGCGTTATCGCACACATGAGCTTCAGTGGGATACCTCAAATCTAAACCATAATACTAGTAATGCAGCATTTATCATTACTAATATAATTTTTAAAGAACCTTTGCAGTAGGGGTCAATTGACTCTATCAGATGCCCAACAACATGTTCAATACATTTCAGCAAGACATTTACGACATCAGAGATATATCATACTGGTTATTCATTTTTTATTTTGCAAATGGACTGTTAAAGAAAACTCAAAACAATAGCCCAGGCAGTCAGTGCCAATTCTTGAAAGTTAGCATCAATATAGGAAGAATTAAAATGTTTTCAAGTCTAAAATTCTTTCAGAAATTAAGCAAATCTCCAATCCCCAATCCTGGTATTGATTATCAATTGTAAAATGCAAGAAGTAATAAATATCTTTGTGATACTTTACTTCTTTTACTTAACTAGTATACAGAATTTCTATATGTTTTGTGCATACAGTATGTAATATTATATGACCCTTGTTCTCTAGAGTCTTATAAACTATATGAAGAAAAACACAACTGATATTTCAACTTTTTTGTACTTAGGAGTTTGCAAATCTCTATGGACTTTAAAAATTTTTAATGTGTTCTTTCTCTTAATTTTTTGTTTCTTTATTTTTCCCATCCACCAATATTTTGTTTTGTTTCCTTGTCTTCCTTTTAAAGTTTTGTAGTTTGTAGTTTTTTTAATAATGCTTATCCCTACTACATCATCAGCATCTTACAAAGAAAGTGCGTTAGCTCTGTTGCAACAAGCTAAGACACTATTCTCAGGAAGAGTTTTCATTCTAGGCATAGCTCACAGTCCATGGGTGATTGTATCCATTGGTAGTTGCCTTTGGGTGCATATCCCCTCCTGAAGAGCACCTGGATGATAGAGCTGGCACCGCACGAAGTATGACAATTTCCCCTGAAGAACACCATAGATATGGCAGGTGCCTGGGCCATCTATCCAGCCTAGACCCTGAGTAATCAAGACTTCACATCCTCTTCTCTATTTATCTAGTTCCCTTTCCTGTTCTCTGGCCCATTTTCCCTGCAAATACTTGCCAGTGTACCCCAGACACTAAATGCTTCTAGAATAAAATTGATACAACTGTGAAGATTGGTTGTCTTTTTTAAGAATGCCATTACTATCAATATTATATGAACTCTCAAATCATTTTGTTATTCTTTTTTATTCTTCTTTTAAATCCCAGTAACTTAACTACAATTAATACAACCTTTCTCTAATTTTCTTTCAATTCTCTGATTCACTTCTGCACTTACATTTCTAACATTCAGTCTCTGCTTTCCAACAAATCTGAGTCTACACACATATTTTCCTGTCTGTCCCATCTCAGAAGTCTACTTTATCCAAGACTATAATCTATCTTCATCTTCTTTATCCCCAATCTTTCTCATATCTTTTCAACTTCCTCTATTGATCATGCTCACTATACTTCTGCTTCCAGCTTCTTTGTTCCAACTGGCCCTGACCACTGATATTGGTCCATCTTATTTTTTTCTCCTCCTTGCAATGTATATAAATGTACTGATGTCCTAGTCTAGCCTTATTACCAATAGTTTTCTAACTTTTCTGTCGTCAAAAATTCATAATAATGTTTTATTAGCATCCACTCTTTCACATTTTCTTTACAAATCCAGTTTTCCTCAGGCTTCTTATGTCACTTGTTCTCTGCAGCATCTGTCACTGACTGTTTCTCTTTCATTCTTCTATCCTGAATCACTCCCTCTCCAAGACTACTCTTTTCACAGCTCAGTGGAAATTCTTCATCCTCAACTCACCACTGAAATGTAGTTATTCTCCTGTGTCCCACTCTTAGCCCATCTTATGTTACTCTCTAGCTCCTCTCTGGTTGATTCTCTTCCATTCCATTAACAAGTGTGCAGCAATATCTGAAATACTTACCTCTAAGCAGAATTTACTGGAAATCTGGACCTGAATGTCAAAGGCTTTTTTAGAAAGCTCTAACTGAATTTCCTCCATTTAATTAAAACTCAGAAAACTCAAAATTTCCATCTCCACAGTGATTCTAACTAATATGACTCTTTCTGGTTCCATCATATTCTTAGACACCTAATTGAAAAATCCATAATTTATATTTCTACAATGGTAAGTATAATCTTTTTCTTTATTTCCTCCACAGCAAGGTATTTACCATGAGAAACATGAATTATAATTTTCTGTCATTTTGAAATCTTTAATAAATTCAAGAAAATTTAAATTATATCAAAGGAAAAAGAAAAATGAAATAACATATTGAAAGGTTAGATCTTTCAACAAATTAAAGAATTGGAGATATTCTTATTGACCCTATAAGAAAATTTAAATGGCATTGTATATTAAAGTAGAATAGACAATGTAATGTGCATACTTTTGAAACTTTCTAAGAATATAAAAAATTAAAAAATTAATTCTCAGGACAAAAAATACATTGAAAAACAAAACAGAAGAAGTTTTTCTCAATTAAAGAGAGACATCAGTCAGGATATTATGAACCAGAACAAAATTAATGCAGAGAATGAAAAGGTCTATGTATCTATGTAAATACATTTAAGTATATTCATTTTTTAACTTTAAAAAACTTTGCCATTACTATCAATATTATATGAACTCTCAAATCATTTCTCTCTGTGCAAGTAGAAAACAATTAGGAAAATTTGAAGAAAAGTATGGAGGTTATATATTTTTTTCAATATGTAAAGGTAGATAATGGAATGGCAACTACTAACAAATTTATTATAAAAACAGCAGATATTTATCAGCAACTTCTTTTGTTTCTAGAACTATGCCATGTATTTATAGAACTATGCCATGTATTTATTTCATTTAATCCTAAAACCAATTACAAGACATGGATATTATCAGTTGTCACATTCTACAGAGGAGTAAATCAGGGCCCAGAAAATTTAGGAAAATTTTATTATGTTGTGCTGGGTGTAGTGGCTCATGCCTGTAATCCCAGGGGCTCCAGAAGCTGAGTTCAAAGCCAGCCTCAGCAACTTAATGATGCCACAAGCAACTCAGCAAGATCTTGCTTCTAAATTAAAAATTATTAAAAAGAGCTGGGGATTGGCTTGGTGGTTAAGCTCCCTTGGGTTCAAACCCTGGTACCAAAAAAAAAAAAAAAAACAAAAAAAAAATTGTGTCTTCAAACTACTAATGAAGAGAATAGGCCCTCCAAGTCTTGATGCCCAATAGAAACACCACCCATCATACAGTGATTTTCAATGTGTGGTTCACAAACTATCTGCACTGGAGTTATGCAGACTTTTTGTTCATTTTATACATAATGTATTTCCTGCATTCTATGGCTTCCTATATGCCACAGTAGAATACATTATGCTATACTCTAAAATATGAGAGAGATCATGATCCAAATATTGTCAATCATGAGCAAAGTCATAATGAAGACATTATATCATTCTTCTGTTTAAAGTCTCAGAAAGTGAATGATCTAAAATCTTTTCATGAAATATGTACTTGATAACTTATTTTAGCCACCAGAAAGATAAATCAAATAACTCAAAGTTGAGGAAGTTATTGTAAGAAAAATTGGTAGCTAGGGTAATAGTGTTTTGAATGTGGGCAAATGACTTAATCTTTTGATCTTCAGTTCTCTCATCTGTAAAATAAGAAAATATAAGACCTCCTCTGTTATAAAGTTGTCATGACATTTAAGTAAGATCTTTCATAATATGACTCGTATGGTAAGGGATACTCTGAAAATGAAAGCTTTATTTTACAGCCTTACCCTTTAAAGTTTAAGTTGTAGGTATTACAAGCAAATACAAGTTCAAGAAGGTGGGTCAACGAGAGAAGAGTCATCTGTGGATAGCAAGGTGAACCAGAATTAACATCAGGCTTGCAGTTTAGGCAGGAATGTTTTCCCTATGTTGTACAATTGGTACTCAATTTTCTCTGCACAAATATCTATCCTGGGAAAAAAGAAGGGCTGAATGTTAATTTAAGTAGGAGGTCTCATTGATTCCCCCATGAAGTATCCTCATGGGGACTCCTCTAAAAATTTCCTTCCTAGTTTCACAGAAGATAGTCTCACTGCTATATACCATGAGGACTATGAGTCTCTGTGGCCTGGAGGCAGTTATTCATAGTAGCAGCAGAGGCAGCGGCAGCAGCAGGAAAAGTTGACAATAACCCAGAGTCTGGCTTCAAAGAGCAGCCAGTAGAGAGGAAGAGTAGATTACAGAATCCAGAGTACAAGTCGGATACTGCCTGGGGACTTCGTAAGTAGAGGTCAAGGTCCCACTGTTATACAGGTAGGGGTTAATGAGCTAGCAAATTAGGATATTAATATTAATGGAGCATCCTTAGTACCCACAGGCTAATGAAGTCTAGGGTCATTTGGGTTATATTAACATCAAACAAAGTAGAATTTTAGGCCAAAAGCATTTACTAGGATAAAGAGAGCAATTTTGCTGATTAAAGATGATAAAATCTATGGTTATTGCCTGAGATGAATAATATAATATAAAAATATATAAAGCTTAACACTATTATAAATATAAGGAACAAATGACAAAATAACAGTGTTTCTGTCTTTGACAGATGAAGGAAAATAAATCTTTTTCAGGAAGCTTAATATAATTAATGAGATTATTATACAGAGGTTATATATGTTAATATATACACTTATGTGTATGTATATGTGTACAAATACTAAATGCTCTTCCTTTTAGGAGATATTGGTACTTAAAAATAATAATAGAATAAAATAGGCTCTGACAAAGAAGAAAATATCAAAGCAGAAAGAATATAGGCCATAGTCTATAAGGAAATGAATGGCTTAGGAAATTAATGACAAATGGATTAAAAATTTCCTAACTATGTGTTTGTGGAGTATCAAAAATGTCATAATAGTGAGAAAAGTACATATTAAAATCTTAAGAGAAACATGTAGTAGTAGGTGAATATCATTATAGCTATTTAGAATTTAGATAATTAAAAAAGAAAATATTTAGTCAACTTCATATATTGCAAAGAGAGGAATAAAATAAATCAAAATATTGAAAGAGAAAGCAATTAATAATGCTAAAATTTACTTAGAACAAATAAAATAACTGATGAGAAAGTATATTCTTTCTGTGGTACATTCCTGGAAAACAACAGAAAACTAAACAGATAAGGAAAATAGATATAGGATACAGAGAAAACAAATATATACAAAAATATGAATTAATTAGTAAGAGATATTCTAAATGCTTGATAAATATGTAAAACTTGGTCTTAATAAATGAAAAAAGTCTTCATAAAATGGGAGAGTTCATATTAAAATGCATTATTTTAATTCTCCTAAGTAATCAACTAAAATTATTATAAAATCAAAAATTTTTGTTGCTAGGTGTGATGGTATGCACCTTTAATCCCAGTGACACAGGAGGCCAAGACAGGAGAATCACAAGTTCAAGCCAATCTCATCAACTTAGTGAGACTCTATCTCAAAATGAAAAAAAGAACTGGAGGTACAGCTCAGTGACAGAGCACCCCTGGGTTCAACCTCGAGTACTAAAAAATAAATAAAAATCTTATCATTAAAAATGCTGAACTAAAATTGCTTTGTTGATTCTCTAGTGTATTCTAGTATGCATGTAGACATAACTATAATACTATAAATATTTATAATTCCAATTTATTTTCACCATTAGAATTTTCAGGAGAATGTTAAAATGACAAGTACAGAACAATTCCATTTTTAAAAAAAATATACAAAAATAAAGTAGAAAACTGAAACCATCACCATATTAAAAATGAATAAGAAGTCAAGATTAAGTAGAGAGTATAATGAATCAAGAAATCTACTAATATAATCAGTTCAATAGTTTCACATAGTGAACTATCTTCTGAAAGTATTACACTTCCTTAATATATTAAATAATATTTTTTAATTAGTACTCTATTATAGAATTAAACCTAGAGATAGTCCATTGAAGTGAGAAGATGATAAATTTTTTGATGCTCTATCTTTAAAATAATTTGAAAAGTATATTATAGAAGATAAGAAACTATAAAAATGAAAAATGTGATAAAAGAAGTCAAAAAAATCGGAAGAAAAATATATATGACTAAGGTTTTCCAAGTGAATATAAATAACATTTAGAAAAGAAAACAAAATAGAATTGATTATTTAAGTAAACAGGCAAATGCTAAGAACAAGCAACTCAAAAGTAATTACAAATATTCATACACTCTGTAAAAATGTTTAACCTAACTGGAGATAAAAACAAAACCAGACAAATATAATCAATAGTTACATTTTTATTTAAAGTTCTTTTGGTGGGAAAAATTGATATAAAATAGAAAACAGAAAATGTGAGCGTGGATTTAGTTTCTCCTACAGCTCAGTAATCTCATTTCTAGGAATTTCCTCTCAGGGAAAACTTAGGAATATAAGCAAAGATTTATCAAGAATGATTTCCTTAATTACTCTATTACTTAACAAGATATTGAACTTGCATGTGATCCACAAAGTAGAAGTCAGTTCTATGGGCAGGAACATTTTATAACCTTCAGCTCCTTTTAACTAAACTGTATTATTTCTACTAAGTTCAGAACTTGCCTGAATTGGTCTTCTAGTCCTTCAAATGCAAATGCCACTGGTCACCACAGCCCTTTACTGACCTCCTTCAGTGAGCAGGACTCTCAGGATGAGGAATTCATTAACTCTTGCTCCAATGTTGGGGGCTAGTGTTCCTATGAAATACAGCAGTTTTGTATGCATAAGGACGGATGGCATTTACTTAGTAATTACTGGAACATTGTTCTAAGTGTCATTTTTGATCCCAGGAGTGTTCAACCTCTGAGTTATACCCCCATCATCCTTTTTTTTTAAATTTTTATCTGAGACAGGCCTCTGTAGAGGCTGACCTTGGCAATCCTCCTCCTACCTCAACCTCCAGAGTTGCTGGGATCACTGATGTACTCTATAGTGCCCAGCTTCTAAGTGCCTTTCATGGATCATATTATTTAATACTTAAATACAACCCTATAAGGTAGGTATTTCTATTATCCTTATTTTAAGGATGGGGACACAAGGATATAAACAAGTCAGTAACTGGCTCAATATTACCCCCCTGGTTGCCACTACATGGTTTATCCCCACAGCATTGGTAAATGCTATCAATATTTGCATACATAATTTATCAAAATATTATAAATTTTCCTAGGTCAATGCTTCCAGTGGGTTTCAAATGAAACCTCCAGTCCCCAGGAAAATTCTTCCTAATCTTTTTCTATATAGAATTCAAACACGGCTTTGAGTCAGGAGGGTGAAAAGGAAATAGGAATCTATGAGGACAAAGCAAAGAAAACAAAATTGAGCCACAATGAGAGAGGTCCAAGGACAGAGGTGTGAAAGAAACAGGAGAAGTTCTACTCAAAACTGTGGGAGAAGTGTTGAAAATAATTTCACTCTTCCCAGGCCTCTAAGGGGGAGGTAAGGAAGTGTTAAGTTTTCTGCTTTTACATTTCAGGTCTCCATAAATGTTTTCAATACTCACAGGTTACAGTGAAGTGCAATGAGTCTTCTCAGAGTTCCTGGACATAAAGGAATTTAGCCTGACCTCTGAGAATTGAACTTTCAATTACCATAAAGTAGATGAGGAGAGAGATATACAAATTTATGGTAAAGAAACTGACGTTGCCAAGCCAGCAAGATTTTGCAGTCGTATAACACAAAGAGCATTTCTTAGACCATGAGCCCTATAAAATCTCCTTCAGAGGTGAACTGAAGCTTCCTCTGCCCACATTTTGGGGACTCCAAGGGCACTTTAGTGTACTAAGGTCTCTGAGGAGTCCTAGAGGACTCACACATTAGATCCAGGTTGTGTTTTCCTTTTTTTAAATTTTTTTTAACTTGTTTTTTTTAGTAACACATGACAGTAGAATGTATTTTGACATATTATACATACATGGAGTATAACTTCCCATTCTTGTGGTTGTACATGATTGGAGTTGCACTGGTCATGTATTCATATATGAACATAGGAAAGTGATGTCTAATTCATTCTACTATCTTTCCCATTCTCATCTCCTTTCCTTTCCTTGCATTCCTCACTGTCCAATTCGGTGAACCTCTAGTCTCCCACTACCACCTGTTGTGAATCAGCATCTGCATATCAGAGAAAACATTTGGCCTTTGGTGTTTGGGGATTGACTTATTTCACTTACCATGATAGCCTTCATTTCCATCCATTTACCAGCAAATGCCATAATTTCATTATTCTTTATGGCTGAACAATATTCCACTGTGTATGTGTACCACATTTTCTTTATTCATTCATCTGTTGAAGGGCACCTAGGTTGTATTCATAGTTTATCTATTGTGAATTGAGCTGCTATGAACAGTGAGGTGGCTGTGTCATTATAGTATGCTTATTTAAGTCCTTTGGGTATATGCCAAGCAGTAGGATAACTGGTTCAAATGGTAGTTCCAGCCCAGATTTTCTGAGGAATCTCCACATTGCTTTTCATAGTGGTTGCACCAATTTGTAGTCCCACCAGCAATGTATGAGGGGTACTTTTCCCCCTACATCCTTGACAACATTTCTTGTTACTTGTATTCTTTATAATGGCCATTCTGACTGGAGTGAGATGAAATCTCAGTGTAGTTTTAATTTGCATTTTTCTAATTGCTAGTGATCCAGTGTTATCTATACTTAATTGATAACCTTTCTGCTTTTAGAGCCTGGAATCCCAGTAATTTAGGTTTGTAAAAGGAGAGATTATAGAGTCTGGGTAATATTTAATACTCTAAAGTAAATCGACTGTTCCCCAGACGTCACAGTATTGTAGAATGAACATGGGTTCTAGAATTATCAAAAACAGAAACACTGATCTTGGTTCTGCCAAGATCAGCAAGTTCTGTTGATCTTTGTGAGTTTCCCTTTACTAACCTGTAAATTGGGATTATAATATCATTTGTGGCTTTGTAAAACCCCATACTTATACTAAAGTCATGAATGCCCTATGAGTCAAGTGGAAGCTATTTTGCTGAAGATAAATTTGTGGTATCTGGTAGGTTATTTTCATGATCTACCAGTAGATTTGCCTGTTAGCCATTAGCCCTGGTCTGCATGTGTGTTTAAGGATGAAAACGGTATTTTCTATTCCAGGTTTTTATGACATCCAAACCTGTATTTTTGTCTGTCTCACTGGTTCCACACAGGGCTAGATTCCAATCTCCCACCTTGTGAGGAAGGCCGTGAATAGGGGAGGAGGTTGAGGTCTCTAATGGGCCTTGCTTATTTTCTCCTTGTGATTTTAATTTTGATCTGTACATAAAAGCCACATTTAATTCTTAGATGTAGGTCCCTCTCATCCCTCCTTTTACTGCTACTTCTATGGAACAATTTCTCTCTCTCTTTCTCTCTCTCTCTCTCTCTCTCTCTCTCTCTCTCTTTCTCTCTCTCGGTGGTGGGGGTATGAAACTTTTAGATACATAAAACCACATGAGCTTGATTCTATTCTTTGAAAAATTGTACAACATGGCACAGAAGGCAAATTAATAAATACAAACACTGAGAGAATGCTATACCAAGATCACATAACTTTTAATGCAGCTTTTCATCTATTCTTCCATTACCATAATGGAAATTCCTTAAGAGATCTTAGTTTAGTTTATTTAGATTATGTCATTTAAGAACTTGAAGATAGTTCTAGTTTTACTTAAACTTAGCACAGTGTTTATAAAATTTCTTTGGGCCTTAAAGAAACAGCTGATGCATTTCCAGGACAGCTAATTTGGAATTAAAGGCAGAGACCAAGCTCTCTTCACACCATTTAAGTAGATGATTCTCCCCATGGGCAGACTTCCAAGTGAAGGACAGCCAGGTTTATGTTAAGAAAAGAAAAAGAAAATAAAGCTCCAATAGTCAAAACTATAGTTTTTTATATCACAGGGTATGTCTAAAGCAAATAATTGATTTAACCCTATTAAATTCTTCTTGGAACAATAAAGAGTCTTAACAGTATCCTGGTAGGAAATACTTTTTTTTTGAGAGTAAGTTAGTTCTTTTGCAAAGGAACAAGAACTTTTCAAGTCCCGAGGATACCATTGAGCAAATTATTGTAGCAGTTTCCTTAGTGGTACCCCAGGGCCCAGAAAGATTTAATGAGCCTTCGAAAGTGCCAAAGTTACTTTTAGGGAGTAACTTATAACTGGGGGAAGTTAGCTAAACACATTGGAAAGTTTCTTTAGATGGTATTATAGATCAAGCCCAGATAAAGAGCAATGGATTCTTATTAGGGAAAAGACTTCTCCATGAAATGTGTTTTATTTTACTCTATCAGGTAGCATTCCTAACAATATTAATATATTTTGTATATAATTCATGTAGCATAATGTGTTTGAAAAGTTTGTTGATTGCCTATCTTTATTCTGTTATTCTAAAATCAATAAGCATATAATACCTTCTTTCACAGTTTGAGAGATTCTTTTGAATTTAATCATGTTACTTTAAAAGAGTGTTTAAATCAGAACAAAGTACTTATGATCATGTTTTTTTGTATATTAATGTGATTTGGTTTTGAGAAGGACATAGCATACCATGTCAGTTACTCTTGACAGCATCTTCAAGATCTTTCCATCTTTTTCTCTGTTGCCTGCATACCATGCTCCTGTAATCTTCAGTTAATGAATGCATGTGTTTCTATATTTATGTATCTTCACTGCTGGTCATTGTTATACAAAATCACACAGGCTGGAAAACTGTTATGACTACAAAGTCATGATTTCCAAACAAACATGAATGAATCCTCCATATCTCCTTTTCAAATGTCCTTTGTAAATTCTGTCATATTAAAAAAAGAAGAAAAGAAAAAAGAAAGAAAAGCAATTCTGATATACAAGGCCTTCTTTTATTACCTTCCCTGCCCATCTCGCATTCATTTCTGAAAGAAGAATTTGCATTCTTCTTCACTTCTTCATTCAGGAGCAAAACTTCTCAATTAAATGGCCCCCTATCCAACTTTTCACATACTTTCTCCAGTAATACACAGAGAACAAGCAATCTTGTTCAAGGTTTTATTTCTTAATGGTGACCTCAATCTCAACTCCTTCTATCTCTCCTTGAACACTTTTTCAATCACTGTTCTTCAAAGACCTTCCCTTAAATAACATTCAATTACTAATACTGATTATTGATTTCACCTGTTAACCTGCTGATACTTGACTTCACCTATAATGCTTACTGCTCTGCAGCAACTTCAGATAACCCACAAACATCATGTTTTTCCTTCTGAAATGCATATGGTCTCACCTTCACATACTTGAATTGATACCTACCAGTTACCTTTTCTAAGAAATTTTCCTGCCTCTGCTTTCTCTTCTCCAGTCAGTTTTGGATTTTGGATTTTGACTCCCTAAAATATTAATGGATGTTTTTATTATAAGTTAAGCTGCATTATAATTGTTGCCAAACCTGTTTCCAAAAATCAGAGAACACATGGAAGACAAAAGTACCTAACATCTAACCCCATTTCTGACATATAACCAATACTCCATGATGGTTGATGAGTGATTGAATCCAAGAAGTCCATATTCTGAAGTGCTTTGAAAGTCTAACACTTGCTCAGCACTGCTAGTGACAGTTCATTGTCCGTATCTGTCCTGGTCCTGCTGCTGCTCCTTGTGTCCTATAACATTTTACATTCCTGTGTAATAGGAAGGTATATTTCTTGTGGCAGAGAACCATTGTATAAGCTTTAACTTCCTGAGACCATGGTTTCTTTCATATATGTTAATTTCAAGTTAATTTCCCATTAAATGAGGGAGAAAAAGTCTAATGTATTTGCAATTTTAATTAGCATGTCAAATATTTGGAGGATTTATAGCTGCTAAGTAAAATTGGTTCTCTAATATGAATTCAAAACAATTTCTTCAGCATTTCCAACACTAATGCTTCTCAAACCTTAGTATGCAACAAGATTACTTGGGATTTTGTTAAAATACAGATTCTGATTAAATTCTGCATCTATAAGTCTGGGTTGGGCATGAGATTCTGCTTGTCTTATATGCTCCCAAAAGAGGCCAATCCATGGAACTGGGGAACATACTTCAATTAGCAATGTCCCAATCCCTGATCTCATGTTGTAAAATCTCCAGATTTATTGTTTAAATTGACTCATTTCATAGCTAAGTATAGGAAGTGATATGATATATCAATGATAGTTAGGTAAACTTCAAGATTAATTATCAAGTTAATAGCCACCTCCTTTCCTGATAAATTAATATTTATCAGGAGTCAGGAGAGGCTGGTAAAAGGACATGAAAGATAATCGTTTTTGTTGCTGTTGTTTTAATACTAAAAGCAATTTCAAACTATGAAAGATTAGTTTGGAGTGATTTATGACTTAAGACTTGAAGCAATACAATACAACTTTAGGAGGAGGAGAGTCATGGCATAAGACACAGACCAAGGTCTTACTTTATATTTTCCAGGCTGAGTTAAAATGTAAAGCAGGATTACAGAGGTGCTTATCTCATTGGGCATGATGCACAAGTACCTGTTTGAAGCAGCCTGGAGCAGGGGTTAGGATGAGGTATAGGAACACGGGCAAGCATATCACCAGCACCTCTCTGGAGTGGTTTCTGGAAAGGCAACTCTGGGCAGGAAGGTGCCCTTGGTATAGAGCAGTGCAGTATCCCTGCAGTTGAACAGGTAGAGTCTGAACTGTGGCGTGGTAATCTGGCTCAGATTTTGAGCAGCAGTAGTTATAGTCCCAGAAATGGAAGCACAAAGATGTCTATCTAGCTAGGCAGTGGAAGGAAAGTCAGATCATCCTAAATCAGTAGGTTTCAGCCCAGACTCCACATACCAACCAGCTTCAAAGAGCTACCTTTGAAGTACCTCATTGCCAAGGCCCTACCCTCAAAATTCTGATGTAATTTGCCTGTGGCAAGTCTCAGCATTGGTAGTTTTAAATTTTCCAAGTGATTATAACGTGCAGCATAGACAGGAACCACTGTTAAGCACTCCCAGGATGAAATTCTTCCTTTATAGGCTTGGCAGGACATCTCCCTTCATAGCTGGGTCCCTTAATTCCAATTTACAGGTTTAGACTAATCCCTTTCTCTAGGATGGTGATTGTGAGACTTCTGTGGGCCTCAGAATCACTTGGAGGCCTGTTAAAACATAGATTTGGGCAACCTCATTTGATAATTTCCAACTCCATGGGGCACCCTGTGTCTTTTTAACAAGCTTCCATATAGTGTCAAGGCTTCAACCCGGGGACCCTGGGTTGCAGATCAAGGACAAAGTATAGATGTTGAATTTTAATCTCAAGTTGACACCCTGGGTTATTAGTAAATCTTAATAATGCAAAATTCAATTATAGAATCTGGATATAGCCTTATTGCCATGATTCAGTCTTTACCCTGTGTACCAGTTTAAATGCTTATCTTTCTACCGTTTGTCATTGGTTCTTAACTTGGATGTCAAAACATGAGACTTTTCTGATACTGAATTAGAAAACTTGAATTTCTCAATCTGGCACAGTGGTACAGGCCTGCAATCCCAGCTACTCTGGAGGCTGAGGCAGGAGCATCTCAAGTTTGAGGCTAGCCTGGGCAACTTAGCAGGACCTTGTCTCCAAAAAAAAAAAAGCTGGGAATGTGGCTTAGTTCTACAGAGCTTGCATATCATGTACAATGCCTTAGGTTCCACCTCTCAAAACACAGGAAAGAAAGAATGAATGAATAAATAAGAAAGCAAAAAAACCAGATTTATCAAAGATTGTGAGCAATGAGTTAAATTAATGTCATTTAGGAAAGTATCTCGTTTTGGTATTAAGGATGGGTTGGAGAGCAGCTAGTAGGGAGGATTGTGACAGGAAGTCTTGGGAGAAACATAGACTAAGAGGGTCTGTGACATTGGGATGGAAAGAGAAAACTATCATAAAGGATTAAGAAAATTGTTTGACAATTTATTGACTGCTGATTATACGCTAAGTTGAGGGGGAAGAAAGAATCAAGGTTATCACAATCTATAATTCATCTCTAATCACAGTCTGCAATTTATCAGTAAGATAATCTAACAACCTAAAACTTAACATCACTAGGTATGGCTTAATATGATATGTTTAAAGAGCACAAGTAATAGGCATTGGTTCCAGCCTGGTGAGTGAATGAAGTGTCTAAGTTTGATCCTGTCCCACTTTTATCTTTTTATAAAGGAACAGCTAGAAGCACAGATGGTTATCTAAGATTCCTCAGTGTTTTTCACCAGCACTGTTATCATGTTATAGTAAGTTAGATTTCTTGGGGGAAGTGCATTAATTCTTCCATGACACAAAGTAACTTCTATGTAGCTGAGATTAGAAACCTATCAGACCTCAGAGGAGGAAAGCTCAGAGTTTCAGCAACACACACCAGAAATCTATGAGCATTTTCCAGGACAATGTGATTTCTCATTTTTAGCACTCCCTCCTAGCAAAATTTCAGATTGTCTCATTCTACTTCTTGGAAATGAACCCAATAAAATGGCAAATATGCTTAGTGAGCCAAGGAAAACATTTGAAGTTGAATTTTATGTCTTTGATTTTTTTCTTTGTTTTAATTGCTAAAGGATGTCTTTGTCTTTAAGCATGAGATTGGCATTCAATTAATAGAATGATCTAATCAAGTCCCCTTGGTTCATAGTTCAGAGAATCCCGAGAAGTGAATAAGTCAGTATTAGGGCTAAATTTTTACGTGGCATGAATCATTGCAATTTCCTTTGCATTTTCTGGCTAGAAAAAAATAATGCAGAACCAGTAACAACCAAAGATGAGGTGTCAAGGAAAACAGGAGCTATGAAGTAAAGTATGTAAAGTTTTATGGAGCTGCCTGGAAATCAAAGTTGTTTGTATAACTCAAAAAGTAATCTGATCTGGTGTTTCCCGAAATTCCTTAAAATATTCATCTAGAAAACAGAAGATATTCTCTGGCATCTTGAAATACTTTCTGTCTTATAAGACTACATCTCTTACAAACTGTGATCCAGGATAAAGCTACATGAGAGCAAAAGGAATAACAGTTGGTGGAAAAATAACAAGATAAAATGTACAAGACAGAAATATCCACTGTAAAATCCCAGATGTACAGAAGTGATTTGTAACTTCAGCAGTCATTGTTAAACCTTGAGTTTTAATTTTTCTTTTTGTCTTAGAGTTATAAATTGCTGAATATTATAAAAATTCTTTTAATAATAGCAAAATCCATGTTTTTGATTTTAAGCATGTGGTAAGTGAGGGCATACTGAAAGGAGAAAGGATGATTTCCAGTCACTTCCATTTTTTCTTTGTTCCTTGAATCAACTTTTAAGATAATACCATAAAACAGGATATGGACACACATTTACAATGAGAATGAAGGTTGGAGATTCAAGCATGTTATGAAGCAAGGCTATTCCTGTGAAATAAGCACAACCATGGCTTATTCAAAGATACTTACTTGATGCAGAAAGTAGAAAACAATGGAATCCTGTCACTGTGGCAACATGCTAGAACTGGAGGACATTATGTTAAGCAAAATAGGCCAAACACAAAAACAAATGCCACATGTTTTCACTCATCTGTAGAAGCTAAAACGTTGATTTCATAAAAATAATAGAATCTTGGCTACTTAAAGGCTGGCAATGGCCAGGAGCGGTGGTGCACACTTGTAATCCCCAGATGCTGGGGAGGCTGAGTCAGGAGGATTGAGAATTCTAAGCCAGCCTCAGCAATGGCAAGGTGCTAAGCAATTCAGTGAGACCCTGTCTCTAAATAAAATACAAAATAGGGCTGAGGATGTAGCTCAGTGGTTGAGTGTCCCTGAGTCCAATCCCCAGTATCCCCCCAAAATAAAGGGCAGGTAAGGGGGTAACAGAGGGGGAATGGAGGAAGGTCAGAGGTCAGATAACACCTAGCAAATAACATTTACCAAAATATGGTGTTTTATATTACAGCAAGGTGACTACAATTTACAACAATTTAGTATATATTTTATAAAGAACTAGAAGAAAGGAGTTTGAAAGTCCCCAAGCTGAAGAAATGAGAAGTGTTTAAAGAAGCAGAAATGCTAATTGTATTGACTTAATCATGATTTATTATATCCTATAAATGTATAAAATTGTTATGACAGCTAAAGATAGAAATAAGAAAAGTATATAAAATTCAAAAATTAAGAAAAGTATATAAAATTCAAAAATTATGAAAAGCATAAGATTGGAAAAAGAACAGTCCATCATCTGACTTGCAAGTTTTCTTTAACATGAGCTATCCCTCCTGCAAGAGGATGAACTCAACATACTGAATTTGACTCTTAATTGGATGTACCTCCAATTACCCAGGTACTCATTCTTAGCATCTTTGCTTCCAACTACCAGGAAACTGCTATTTGTCCTTATATTCTTTAGTCTGATTCACTTCTTACAATAACACTGTAATAATTCTTCCATAGCGGAAGTTCACTTGAGTTGCATTTCTACTGGGTGTTTTTATTACCAGGTTTCACAGGATTTCATAGGTCTAGTAGGACTGAGCATTATGATCTCTACAGCATATGCTGTAATCTGTAAAATTAGACAAGGAGGTATCAGCTGACAAATAATAATAATTTCCATGTTATTAGGACTAGTTAGCTTCATATTTATATAGATCACACGTTTAACTTCCATAATAGTTTCTCATCTCTCATCTCTTTCAAACTTTATGAAAATCCTGTAAGATAGACCAGATATCTATTATCTCCATCTTATCTTAAATGAGGATATTGAAGTTCTCTGAATTTCAGTGGCTCACATTGAGTGATACAATTGGAGGTATGACCAAATGCAGTAAGATATTCAAAATCAAGGAAGTTTTCCAGAAAAAAAAAAAAGCATTCACACACACATACACACGATTATCTTGATTATTTTTCAGAAATTTTATACATGTTTTGGGACTAGGAGGTTGGATTGAGTTATTGAGCTACCTCAGATCCATATAACAGACTGTGTGGAATTTTGGCAGATGTGAAAAATGTCTTGTTCCTCTGTTCAACAAAATACCCAAGGTAATGTAAATGGAAGTCTCACAATTGGAAACTATTAAGAAAATGGAGTAGAATCAACTTTAAAATAATTTAGGTACATTTTAAGGACATTTTGTATAATCAATCAGAAATGAAGTGTAAACCTAAAACTCTTAGCAGAAAATAATTTTAGAAGCAAAACCATAAAATACTCTGCCCTATTGTACACAGCATTCTGAGGTATTAAAACCAGATACTTGCTGCTCTGTTAAATCAATTTTTTTTTTTTTACAACTAACCAAAATGCTGCAGGATTAGTTACTGCTCTTTAGATACTAAATAAGGAACATCCCGGCAGGGCAATTTTGTGAGTTACATATGGTAGCATAACCATATATCAAAGCAATTCAAGTTAAGAAACATGTATTACTTATGGGGACAGAACATTCTCCTAAGATTATAGATAAAGAACATTCTCTTAAGGAAGGAATAAAGGTCAACTTGACGTGCAGCAACAGTGAGGATTTTCTTTGTAGGGTTGAAGCAGGCCTCTACCTCAGGCCATCCTAGGACGTTCTCTTTCCTACACTTGGATATTGCATTCAATATATACTATATATATATTTTAAGTTCCTCAACTCCTTTTTGGAAAGACTTTACTGAGAGCACTTGTTATTAATAGATGAAATAAATAGCTAGAGGTTTGATATTATTTGTACAAGTAGTGAAAAATACAGCATTTGACACTATTAGAAAGGTATGAATTAGAGGAATTACTAAAATGGGACAAAAAGAGGGCCAATCAGACAATGAGAATTACATTTTTTATTCTGATTTGAGAGATGTTATTTTTCTTTATGTAGACGAATCACTCACTGAAGAAGTAACCACTCTTGGTAATAAGCTCACTGGTAAACTATTTGTTTGAGTGAGGAACCTATTCCATAAGAACGTCATTTAATGACTGGGCAGTTTATTTTGAGAAAGTAATACTATGCCATTGACCATAAAATAGGCTAATTGACTTCTTTTCATGAATAGTGTTGGGATTATATTTATAATAAAATATATAAAAATTATATATAAAAAGTTAGTCTTCCAAACTATTTTAACTTGCTATTTCAGTTGGTAAAAAAAAATCATAGTTTGATGAATGATTTCCTAAGAGTTGTGCATAACAAGCAGTACATTGCAGGATGTCTGATCTGCCATCTTCCCTGGTGGAAGGGAGGATGAATATCTTACCTTCCTCATCTCTTTGCATCCACACCCTAGCAGCTGGACCATAGGGCAGATATCCTAAAATCTCTGTGGCCTTAGCAATTGCAGGGAATGGAACAGAGGTCTGCTGACACTTATGATAGCATTATCAGATTCAACAGGCACAAATTTTCCTCAAAAATATAAGAGAAAAATTTCCTTATTACCTGAAACTCTTTTTTTAAATCCATAGGCTCCGGCGGTTCATACCCATTTAAGACAAATAATAACTGTTAAATAGCAGACAATCGATAAATAGGAATAATAAGAAACACCTTGAAACTTCTAAAGCCATTTGCTTTGACTTCTAATGCCAAGATAGCAGGTATTATTTCATCTAGGCCATGGACCTTTCATTAATTTTTTATATACACTAAACTGACAAAATCCAATGTACTTTCTTTTTTTTTTTAAATATTTTTTTAGTTGTTGATGGATCTTTATTTTACTCACTTATTATTTTTATGTGGTGCTGAGGATGGAACCCAGTGCCTCACACATGCTAGGCAAGCACTCTACCACTGAGCCAAAGCCTCAGCCCTCCAATGTACTTTCAATGGAAAACATTGGTGGGGGACAAATGGTTGATTAAGGAGGGAGAGCTTATCATTGAAAATTCTTATATTCTTTATGATTTTGGCTAAAACTGTCAGTGAACTCACAATTACATGTATCTTTGAAACTATTCAGGGCTTTCTCTTTGCTGGATCCAAGCAGGACCCAACACTTTAATGTCTGACTCAATCATCTGCAGTCTATTCATTAACACTACATGACTGCAATAAATTATAAAGCCTCCAGATTCATATGAATATATGCATCTTGGGGTACATTTTCTTACAGACAAAACCCACAGTAGGTCTGCACTGAAGTACATTCTCTACCATGTATTTCCATTGAAAGCAAAAGGACACCTCTGTAAGATGTAAGGCTATCTGTAATGATCAGCAAAGCTATCTTACCTCATCAAATGATATTCTTTGCATGGTCTGTGTGTACTTTATGTAGTTAGGTGATAGTGTTTACTTCTTTGTGTTTTCTTGTCAAACAATTCACATGGTGTTTATTTCCAAGCCCATTCTGTTAAAATCCCTATCTTTGGTTACACTTTCAAAAATTGTTGTTTTAGGATGCTAACATAGAATACTTCTGGCCAAACACTTTAAATATTTTCCCCAAACTATTTAAGGAAGCAAACACGGTTTTGATTTTCTATAACTATTTATCTTTTAGTTGTGCAAAGTATTTCCTGTGGGGAGTTTATACTCATATCCAGGTGAAGGGGGTTGCCAACGTATGTCAAAAATAAACTTTAAGAAGGCTCTTCTAGTGTTTGAAAACTATTCATTTGACCTTCAGTGACAAAGCTTATGCCTTGCAAATTGATTAATACAGATACAATATCAAATCATTTTTCATACAATTTTTTAATGTTTGTTAAGTGCTGGAGCAGTATGTAAACAGAGTATTTGGCATTTTTATTAGGCTGCGGAACTCAGTCATTTCCTTTGCAACAACATCTCATAAACTATTTTGACAGTCTAATAAACTATAAAAAGCTGTGGTAAAAACTGGCTCTGAATGTTATAACCGTACAAAATGGAAAGAGCAAGAGAAAACATCTATCACCAGGATTATTATCACTGTTGCTATGGCAACCTGGTTGCAATGGCAATATCTCCACGGTTCTGCTGTTTGTTATCATCTTTCTTGATTTTACATCATTGAAATTGTAGTAATTACACTGTGCCTGATGAAAAATGCATGCTGTCATGGCAACTAAGTCAAATATTCTTAATCATTTCACCTCTTCAATCTAAAATGTAATTGTTTGTCAGTAAAATAGGTTATACAGAAGGCTTCCATGGACTTATGATTGCCTTAAGTGTTTTGCGAAAAATAGTGCTTTTAGTCTCAAGACCCTAAGCTAAACTAATAGCCTGAGATGGTAAACAATGACTCATTATAATAAGTAAGCAGTATTAATTGTAGAGTGACTTCTCCAGTGTGGTAAAATTATAAACCATGGTGACTTTAATACAGTACTTAAAATCAAAGACACAAGAGAATATTTTCCATCGTCCTGCTATCGTCAGTGAATTATTTGAATCAGATGTTATGTTCATTTTGGTGTGCCCCTCTTGTATTTTATGAGTCAATGCCTTCTGATGAATGCATTTTAGAATGTTTTCTTTTCATTGTGTACAATGTAGGCACAAAGAAAGAATTCTCCTTGCAAATGCAAAAAAAATAAAATAAAATAAAATAATAAGATACAAAATGCCTTTTCAAATAGAATACAACTGCTGTTTTGAGCAGAACTTGGCTATAAGCCCATGAGCCGTTCCTCTAGCTAATATGTTTTGTGCACTATTTTTATAAGTACATTATTGTTGTTGTTGTTGTTGTTATTGTTATAAGTCACATCTACCTATATATCTGTCTTATCAGATATCCTAAAATACCACATGTATCTTCCTCAGTGGGAATCCATAAATAAACTATACAATTTCAATAGTAATATGAAAACCATAGTACATGCGTTTATAATTACCTGTTTTCCCAGAAGGATGAAAATTTTACTTGAGTAGGAAGAGAAAATTAAATTAAAAAATCTTTTGGTTGCAGAATTTATATAGCATAGATCATATTTCTCTTTAATTTTTGATGTAATGATGCTATAAGTGAGAGAAGCAAAATAAGTTACCTTATGCTTTTTCAAGAATGTATGAGTAGTATAATTATCTTCACTCATATCTTTGGCTGTTTGACTTTACATTTGGAAGCACAGGAGAAGCTAAATGCTATATACTCCAGTTTTTAGATCCATGAGAAAATTATACACTTCTGCCTCAAACATAGCTAACCATAAATCCTCCCTTTCTGTACCTATAGTTCTCCATTTTGTTAGCATGTCATTACTTTTCCATGAGAAACAGGTTCAAACTAGCCGTAATATGATTAATCTATTTCTGCTAAAAGCGGAAGATATCTTTGCTATTGTAAAGCCCAGATTTTATCAGCACTGGAGAGTGGTGGAGAGATGAAATGCAAGTATGTATTTTTGGAGCTTGGGTACTAATGTATTTACAATGATGATAGTAATTTGATTGTGTTGGGGATTGTTTGCTTCATCTTTAATGGATTTAATCATAAAATTGCTTTAAAACTTACTCATGGCTTCTACATGAAAGCAAACTATAATACAAATAAAATGAATATAAAATAGTGAAATAGAAAAAGATATGCCATTATTAACAATTTTAGATGAAAGTGAAATCTTTCATTGAAAATATTGGAAAAACACATCAAAAGAATAGAGTACATGTGTTACTCCTACCTCCTATCGGTTAAAAAGATTATGCAGCCAGTAACTGCTAACATGTTGTATGTACAGCTAAAAAATAAACTGTGGGCAATTATAAATTTTAAGAATGTTAAGTAAGGTGTTTGAAGTTCTTTAGGTTTAAAGTTAACAAAGACATACTAGGAATAACTATGTTCAGCTAAGAGACACCAAGACTGCCAGGTAACTGTCTAGGAGGATAACCTTTATTTGAAAATCCTAACTCTGATAATATTTTTAAATACCATAATCAGTTGGCCAAACAATTATCTTACACTCTACTTTATGGAGACTGTGTCTGTGTGTAGGTGGGTGGTGTCACAAAAATAGCAGCCACATTTGTAGTCACATTCCTTGTCCTTACCTCCCCCTCCTTTGGGAGTATGATTTTAAAAAGAAGAAAAGAGATGAAAAAGGGGAAGAAAAAAGTTCTTGGTTCTATATTAACATATGGCTTTATGTTAACTTAGGCTTTTCCTTCCACATTGAACCTACCCCTATCACTGATTAATTCTCTATTTCCTAATTAGAATAAATTGGCTTTTCTCATTCTTGTTGAGGCCAAATTTTTCTTAGGCCTTCCCTGGCCACTGACAGGCCTCTGAGAACTGGGCCTGGACCTGCTGATGGTCCTCTCAGCTCTGGCCAGGGAGGACAGGATCACGTGAGACCGAGCAAAAAGCCACAGGGCTGACTCCTCAGCAAGAGATGGAATGCTCCCATTTCCACCAAATCTTAATGTGCACAAATGATGGCCAGCTACTGTTGGAGACTCTTGGGGTTTTGTTTGCATCAGTGAACAAAGAGTCCCCAAGTCCCTGTTCTTATGGGGCTTCCTTTAAGCAGCACAGCCATTTTCCTTTGAAGGGCACCATTTTTTACCAGTACGTACAGTATTCTATCCACCTCCTGATGGTGGAGACCAACTCAGTGAAAATAAAATTACATTGTAAACTCTGAAGTGCTATAGGAATACGAGTGATCATTATTATTTAATCTAATTTCTCCTCCCCTTCAGGAAAATTTCTCCATTCTTCTCACTGTCAGTTGTGTGCTCAGGGAATTCAAATTAATTTAAAGATTAGACTGAGTAAAACATAATTAGGAAGGTAAATGTTCTTGGGGGAAAAAGGGCAGCAGAAAATGCGTTCCAGACATAAATATAAATGACACTTATGTTATCTGCCATTTTTACATCATCTGTCACAGTTCCTTTTCCCTGGCGTGGATAATCTGAGACTGACTAAAGTTATTCAAAAAATCAAACTGTATTAATGGAAACCATAAGAGATCAGAATATTAAGAAATTTCAAAAACTTCCCCACCCAGAAATATTTTAAAAATACAAGTTAAATGTGGTTTCCAGTAGTGTGTCAAACAGACATATTTGACAGAATAAGTCCTTTTCTGAAAATAGAAATAAACCCTAAATTTGAGCTGTATCTTAGGACTGGAGCATTTCAAATTTCTTCCTTAAAATACACAAATGCATCAATGTCATGTAGGATGGACTTTATAGGACTTAAATAATTTAGATCCGTTGCCCAATCTGAGTGTGTACATTTTAAATAATTTTATGTGATGGTACATTTCAGGCATCATCTATTCATTAGAAGCCTCTCATACCTAGAAAAAAATCCTTAAAAATTAGACTCTTCCAAAAACTCCAGAGGTGTTCCTTTTAGAATTCTGGTTGGTTGATCTTTTAATTGCTTTCCCCTACCACCTTTGAAACAGACTATTGAAATAGTCATAATTAAAGAATACCATGTTGGAAAGAGCTTTTTATCTGGAAATAAGATTATTCATATTTCTTATGGAATTTTCTCATACAGTTAAAGATATGGACACTTGAAAAAAAAAGCATATTGCTTTTGTGAATCCAAGTTAAACATTAAATATTTCTTACAGCCTCCAAGGCAAAAATACTATTAAAGTATTGAAAATCTGAGCAACCTTTCTGTGCCACATTTAAACTTCATTGATGGAGCTTTTAGGTCAGAATGCAACTTTCAGATTCTATAATATGGAATTCATTTCATTGTGTAACCTTCTTAGAACTGCCTGAAGGCTGAGACTAATAATACTTCTAATAAATGACAAGTTTTTAAATACAAGGACTCAGTCCAGTATTAAAGTTAAGAATGTTTGAAAAGCCAAAATCCATCCCCCCTCTTTTTTTTCTTTCGTCTGTATACTCATTTTAGATATTGGAATCTCAAGGTAAAAATAAAAATAATTCTGTAACTTGAAAAATATAAATTTTAGATATTTTTCTATCCTCATTTTTGCATAAATATTTTAAACTCACAACCCATATGTAAGCAAGTCAAATCAATATTTGTATATTTAGTATCATTTCTAATCAATTTCCATGTTTTTCCCATTAAATGAAAGCTAAAATTGTTAAGGTAGTTGAGTGATGTCAATGAGTCTCAAAAAGGATGACTTCATTTTATAAAGGTATTGGCTAAATGAAGGAATCAGTCTTTGCAGAATCATGATTCACCTTCTAACAACATATGCTAAGATGTTACATGTCTCCTCATAAAAAATCAGTGAAGGACTTTTAAAACTAAACTAAGAGAAGCAAATTCATGTTAGTTATCTTGTACTGCATATTTACTTAGAAAAATATTAAAATATTAGTGGATTTCTTATTCCCAGTAGCTCCCTGATGTATAGAAGATTATAATCAGAGTCTCAAAACTAGGGCACACAAGGGAAGGCAGAGAAGAAATGTAATCTTAAGAATTTTCTTGAAAAACAAAATAAAATGGCATTTCTCTGATACATGAAGTTTTCGCATTTAAAAAAAAGTGTCATTTCTGTTAAGTCAATGATTTAAATCCTACTCAGGTCTTGAGTGAATGAAAATTTATTGTGGATCAGTGATCTAATGCATGGGGAATGCAATCTTGGATTAGGCCTGCAGTCTAACTGCTGAAAAACAGAAACACTCTGTTTCACGGTCAGCTTGAAAGTGTCAGCCTAAGATTTTAAGAGTAAAACCAAGGAATAAGTGGGGAAGCAATCCTCTCTTGGAAGATTATATCTTGCTAAACTCTAAGGAAATATTGATATATTAATTTTTCTTTTGCATCTATTTTATAAATATCTAGAAAATATTGTGCCACTGGACTTTTCAGTTTTAAGTGACTAGAAACATAACTCAAAATAACTTCAGCAAAAAGAAGGGAGGGACAAGGAGGGAGGGGGAAAGGAGTAGAGAGGAGAAGAAAGGAAAAAAATTAGTTGGCAGGTTCCAGGGATTTGGCCAGCATGGGACTCAAGAAGTCTGAGGGCTTTGTTTATTTCCATCTCACCTTTGGGTCTCATCTTTACCTGGTAGCAAAATGGCCACCAGCTTCAGCCTTATTTCCTTTCAGTTTCAACCCCAGCAGGAAAGAGTGAGCCCTCTAGAGGAACCTCAAAACAAATGCCCTGAGATTAACTCCGTCTACCATTCTTAAAGGGACTTACTGGACTTTGAAGAATGTGCTGTGTTGGTTTCCGGCATGGATCTGGGTGATGTAGCTGCATCCCATTATGAGCTTCAACATGATCCTTGTAGGAAATGTGGATCCCCATATGAAAATCAGAGTATGTGGCTAAAAGGAGGGGAAATACATGTGAGAGATACTCAACACAGAAGCACACCATTGTTAAAGTACCATATTTAATTTAAAATTTATTAATTTGTTTTTCTGATTTCTTAATTCCTTGTTTTCTGCAGCACACGAAATTTCCACTCAGTAAAATACTAACTCTTGCTTTGTGACTCTATTCTATGAATGATGTAATTATGTGTTTGGGGACCATGATCTATGGTTTAATGCAGCAAGTTAGCTGTAACAAGATAGGGCATAATAGTGATACCAGAGGAAGAAAAGGTAGCATGCTTGGCAGCCCTTGGGTGTGCAGGATTCTCAAAGGTAATAATAATAGAAGGGCTGTGGGTAGCTTCAAATTACTTTTTCTTTCTAATTGGCAATTAGTTCTAATTAACTTTTAATTAATATTCAATGTTTTCTTTAACAAATGGAACCCTGATGAGATCACATCTGTTAATACCATTCAGTTTCTATTTTGGTATTCTACAATTTTCCATTATGACTATAGCAAGTACAACTTCAGACAGAAAAGTGATCACCTTTAAGCCAAGATGAAAAAATGATCTGATATAAAGTCATTGTGCTTTAAATGAAATTTTGGCAAAAATTGACTGTGAAATTGGATTTTACTCTATAATCTTAAGAAACAGTATCAAGACATAGAAGTTATAGTCTCTATTTTTGTGACTTCAGTGACATTTATTTTCAGGAATTTTACACTGTATATACCCCCCCCTCCACACACACACTGTTAGACACATAGAAGGCAGGACATAATGCATAAGAGATGCAGAGAGATCCCTTAAGATGCAGAGATTCCTTCCATCCAGTTGTTTTAGAGATAAAAGTGAAATCCAGAGAGAATTTGGGCTTGTTCATGCAATTATGCACAACTAACATTAGAAGGAACAAAATCAAAGAAATCTGTAGATATTTTATAGAAAGTTGAACCTTGCAAGAACAAAGTTTGGATTTTCATGCATGCCATTGATTCTCTTGACTTTCTTTATTTCTGTTGCTTTCAGAACTGTTGCTGACATTATTTGAACATTATTTGTTGTTGTTTTCATAATTTAGCTTTTTAGCCCAGCTAATGTTTTGGTTAGTGCTTTGGATAATCTTTCTTTATTATCTCTGTCTCTTTTTTAATTTGTGAGCAAGCTTTTAGTAAGTATTATGGATGCGTGTCCTTTCAGATTATCTCAATTTTACCTTTGCTGATTAGGATAATTTTCAAATATGCTTCTGCAGTTGCTCAATATTAAATAAAAATGGAGCCATTGTTCATCATGATGTACGGATTAGGCAGAATAACTGGGGTCCATCAAGTAATTTCTCAATTTCAGCCAGAAGTCAGAGTGGGCAAACCACAGATGTTTCTGGCTAAATTTTGGTTTGAACATGCAATTTCATTTTTCTTGATGAGAGGTCAAAATTCAAAACTTTGGTTTAGAGAAGCAAGATTCAAATGGGCTGACTATTCTTAATGTTGGCTGCAGAAATGTGATTTAAAGACTAGCTTATTTGAAAGAGATTTTGGCCCTTGTAAAGTATTAATTCAGATGGCTATATTTGGGTAAATGGGTTGCAGTTGTTTCTTTTCTGCTTGAAAGTGAAAAATAATTTATTTGCCAAACCCCCAATTCCCTTTTCCTCATTGATCTTCTATTGCCTTGATATTTTGGAAAAGTGAATAAAGTTTTTCTTAAGCAAAAAAAAAAATCACCAAATAAATAGAAATCTTATGATTCAAAAATAATATCTGATGGGAATGGACTCATCCTTCCTTAGTACCTATTTTTTAGAAAAATAATTTTTCTAGGAAATATGTGCTATGAGAATCTCCTTATTTTGCTAAGATGTTTAATGAAACATACGTAACTGTTAATCAATTTTATTGGATTATATTACATATTACAATGATAGTTTTTTATAGTACTTTTAAAAACTTGAGAGTAATGTGACCACAAACCAACCATTTCCAGAGCCTAATAATGTCATAGGCTTTATTTTTTAACTTCTTAATTTCAGTTTAAATCTTGAATCCTACTTTTCTGTTTTGGTGGATTCTGAATGATGATGCTCTGACAACTTAAGTTAAAATTTTCAAAGGGCATTTAAAGAAGCACTTTTTGTTTTCTTTCATACTTGTGAAGGTAGCTGTGGCTTTCAGCAACATTTGCTAACCAAAAAGAGGGGGGCATAAGTCTATTCTTCTTAATCACTAGATACATATTGATTTGTGATTATTTTTGATTGGCCCATAAATGGACCACTGACATAGTCATACAATTTTAAGAGAATTTAAAAGTACACATAGCCTTTCTAGTAAATATGTTAAAAATATTTTTTAAAAAACAGCTCTTATGAAATCTGTGAAGTAGAAAACATTTGCACACTGTGCATTTTCATTGGAAATGTTAAAAATCCTCAATATTATTAAGTATTAGTTAAAAACAATCATCTAGGTAAGAACACTTTTTTCATTAACTGTTAAAATTAAATACAATCTAATTATAATTGTAGTAAAATCCAAAAATCAAGGAAATAAAACATGAAAAGAAAATTTAAAATTATTTTTAAAATTAAAAGACAAGAAAAAAATTATTCACTTTCTCTATAATCTCACATTTGGAATTTCTCAGATGAAAATCATCAAATAGGAATAAAAGCTCATATACAAAAGAATCCCTGTGACAGAGAAATTTAAAGTAGTAAAACCAGGAAAATTATCCTATTATTCAACAATATGAAATTTTTAAGTAAATATGTCATCTAATTTCAGCAGATTATTAAGGACTTTGTAAAATATTTGTGGAAAATTATATGTAAAGAGTTGGAGGTGTAGCTCAGTGGTAGCTTTGTGTTCAATCTCCAGTACCAAAAACAAAATAAAGATAGTTGGGTGCATTTTATGCTTTTTTTTTTTTCCTTTTTTGGTGGTGCTGGGGATTGAACCCAGGGACATGTGCGTGTGAGGCAATCACGCTACCAACTGAGCTATATTATGCTATAATATTTTTACATGTGGAAGAAAGACAAAGAATGATTCAATTAAAATAAAAATATAAGCATTTTTTAAGAAAACATATAGGTCCATTTTTCTTGTTTTAAAATATCCTATTGTTATATAGCTTTAAATAACTTAAAAACAGTAACCTTGAAAAACTGATTTTATTGAAAAACTCCAATATGAAGTAGACGTTTCTATATTTTCTAGCAGTTATAGAACTTCTCAAATTCAGACTTATCTGATTTAAAATTAGGTTATATTTCTAAATTTTATTTGTAGTTATTTAAGATATCCAAAAATTACATTTTCTTATGAAATATTTTATTAATTAAAACATTAGACATTTATCATGAGAATTAATAGAAAAAATGCTCATTAAATATAAGAAATTAAACATAAGAAATAATTTTTTTGCCCTAAAAATTGAGGAATTTTTAATTTATCAAACACCTCACCAAAGAAGATGCACAGATGGTAAATTAGCATGTAAAAAGACACTCTACATTATATGTTACCAGGGAAATGCAAATTAAAACAAGAATGAGGAACCACTATACACCTATTAGAATGGTCAAAATCCAGAGCTCTGACAACACCAAGTGCTAGCAAGGAAATGGAGCAACAATACCTTTCACTCATTGCTGATGGGAATATAACTTGCACAGCTACTTCAGAAGACTGTTCAGCAGTTTCTTACAACACTAAAAGTTTCTTACCAAATGATCCATCAATGGTGGTCCTTGATAATTTCTCAAAGAAGCTGAAAGCACACCCACATTTCTACAAAAACCTCCACATGCATGTTTATAGCTACTTTATTCATAATTGCCAAAACTTGGAGACAACCAAAGAGGTGAATTAGTAAATAATCTATCATCTATACAGACAATAGAATATTCTTCGGTTCTAAACAATATGCCAGAAATTTCAATGTAAATTACTATGTGAAAGAAGCCAAACTAAAAAGGCTAGATGATTTAGGATTTCAACTTAATCATGTTCTAGAAAAGTTAAAACTATGTATACAACAAAAAGATTAGTGAGGTTAGGGAAGCAGAGAGAGAGCACAAGGTATTTCTAGGGCAGCGAATCTACTCTATACAATACTAGAGTTGTGGATACATGTCATGATACATTTGCCCAAGCCCATAGAATATAAAACACCAGGAGTGAAGCCAGATGTTAAACTATGGACTTCTGTTATTTTATGTGTCAAGCGGGTTCCTCAATTGTAACAGATGTTCTACTCTGTTGTGGGCTGTTGATAATGGGAGAGGCTATACATGTGTGAGGTTAGATGTGTTTGGGAAATGTCTGTACCTTCCAGATGATTTGGTGGTGCACCTAAAATTACTTAAAAAATAAAGACTATAAAAAATGGGGAACATATTTGGGTTGGATGGGAAATTCTATGATAATATGACAACTCTGAAAGAAACATCTGAATCTCTGATAGGTGCAAATTTTCTCTTTAAATGTTTCCCTTTGCAATGCATTATTTTCTCTTTATTAATATAAACGTATACCAAAGAGTTTATTTTTTCATTCAGAATAATGATAAGTAGTACTTTCTTGCACTGGAGTTTATGAGCGTTTTGAAGGCTAAAAGCTACTATGATTATTCCTGTTTCCAAGTTAGTTGCTTCTTGGATCAGCCAGTCTTGTGTGGAGACTTCGCAGAGAGATCTCAATTTATTTGAAAGAAATATTACATTGAATATTTTTTTTATTCCAGGAATTCCTGTCCTACCCAGGAAACCATGCCAATAGCAGATGTCCTTGGGGCAAAACCTGGCTAGGGATCATGTACCATCTTGTTATTTTCTAAAGCTTTTCCAACCAAAAAATATTCACTTTTTTGCAAACAATTTCCAATTTATTGAATAAGACCAAGAGAATTCGGGTTTATGTTCAACTCTTCAGGAACAGCTCTGTTTTGTAACTGAGGGAGAACCATATATAGCAAGTTGTATACCCTAGATTTGTTCCCACTTTGTACACAAACATAGATGAACTGTCAGTAACTTAACATTCATAAAGTGATTTGATCTCTTTTGTGCTCTATAAATCTGAGGTATTATATTCTTCAAATTAAAACTGAAATCATATATTATTCTGAATAATAGGCTACCTGACATAACATGAACTTTGAAACCAGGAAACCTGTTCTCAACTGACCACTGAGGGAAAAATAAAACATCCTTTAAATTGGATTGATTAAGTACAAAACATTCCTGTAAACTTTACAAGCAAAATAAATGCTCGAGCTTTAAGGTTCCCTTGACAACACAAATAAGGAATTATATTTTGTTCATTAAACACACTGTGTCACTCTCCAGTGTTAGTTGTAAGGGTGTATAAATAAATGAATTTTAAAAGGTACAGATACTGTGTAACTTGGTAAACTTCTTGCAATATTATATTTTAGAGAAGGATATAATGATCAATATTTTCAAAACTATTTCACACACACACACACACATACATACACGTGCAAAATCCTGGGTTCTTTGATCCCCAGGACCACACCTACAAAAAATTACAAAATCATTAATTTCTAAAGTAAATGTTTGTCAGTAGATGACCTCAGCTATAGTAAACTTCTATTACTGTTCGTTAATTTGATGATTCCCTTTTTCATACTAAAGTGGTAATTTTTATGGTTTTCTTTGCATTTCAGTATGCTCACCTATTTGGGTATCACAGGTGAAGATGTTTGAAATTGGAAAGTCACATGATCAGGAAAAAAGAGGTTTCATCCAGATGACTTCTTGGCCAGATTTATACTTCCTAACCATACTACAACCCTCATTGATATGACTAAATAAAACATAAAATAAAATCAATAAAAAGTAAAAAGCAACCCTCCTATAAAACTAAAAAGGATGAAAATATATTTCATAATTGCATTTTTCCCCAAAATATTTTCATTCATTTGTAGTCAAGAATCATGAATAAACAATAAATGGAAAAGTATCACATGTACCTCAGCATCTTACCTTCTCCACCACCAAAGGCTAGGAGACTTTTAAAAAATAAGTGTTTATAACAAACTGTCCCACCCCTCTGTGCCAGCAAGACTGGTGATTGTGAGGCCATTCCATTCCTTTCTCTTGCATCATTTTTTCCCTTCAAAGTAAAACATGTACTCTGTTTATATTGCTTGATTTATGTTATAAGCCAAGACAGAGTGAAACTATAAAAGTCAGAAAAAGAAAAGACATTTAGAACTTTTTGTTTGAGAGTTTCCCTTTTAAACTAGTCTCTACTGTTAAATTTAAAAAAAAAAAAAATTACAGTAGTTGTGTCCATCATATGTCTAACCTGAAGTCTGATAGATCACACTTTCTGGAGCTTTGCTTATCACTCTTAAATCCACATTTTTCTAACTTTGAATCCCTGCTCCCAACACTCTCTGTGTGGACTAATTTTGGTGCTGCAGCTGAAACCTGAATGGGAAGTTGGGGGCTACATTTTTCTCTGTGTCATTTTGGTGATCCGTTGGAAATATCACATGGCTCATAAACATGAACAAGATACTTCAGTTGATCTCAATGATCTACTTGGGAATTAGAATATCTCCTCTGCAGAACAAAACAAATTTATAGTCTCTTACAGGCTAAATGTTTTGCTTGGTCTTTTATCAGGATACTTTGACCCACTACCCTGGCACTTGGTACCTAGTATAGCCTTGGGCTCCACTAAGGTAAATGGTGGAAGCAAAAGCTTAATATCCTCTCATGCAAGCTCTGAGTGGCTGCAGGATGGTTTGCTGAGACCCTCAATATAAATCAATATTATCCTGCTAGAGTTACTGTGACAACAAAAAGAAAACAGGCTATCATTACAGTGGAATATTCTCTGTGTGTGTGTGTGTGTGTGTGTGTGTAAATTATAAATATTACTTTTTCTCTCCACCTTCGGTTTTTAAAATGTGGTTTCACATTTCATTTAATGCTAAATGGTTCATTACATAGAGTAGCAACTCAGTTCTCTTATTATGGTGTTATCTTTCACTTTGTCAAAATATGTCTACTTGATAAGAAATCTGACAGAAGTTGCTTATGATGGGATCACTAACAGCCATCAGTTTCTCTCTAGCAAATGAAACTGTAACCATGGTGACGGCCTTTTTTTGCCAGAATGAAAATGAGACAGCACTCTGCTGCAGCCATTAGCAGAATACACAAATGTCCCTCAAGGCAAACATCTAAAGCAAATGGACTGCAAAGGAAGGAGCACTAATTTCTATTTATTTAGGATTTGTAAACCTAGCAGAGCAAGATATTAACAAAGGAACAAACAAAGAAAGCTTAAAAAATCCCTGCTGTTTGTGTTTTTCTTTTGGTTTATGAAACTCCTTGTTTCAAATCTAAAATACTCTGCTCTGATTTTCCTATTCTAGTGTTGAATAATATCAACAATGTGCTTTGACTCTACTCCTGGACATTTCATGAGTTTTTATCCCCCTCCCCTTGCATAAAAGGAAAGAGAACTTAATCAAGTAGAAAAAGTACTTTAAATGATAAGGAGTTCCTCCTTTTTAAAAAAAAATGTGCATTTTAGGGAAAACTATCAAAAACGAAATACAAGATGTCCTTTTTCATATACTTTAATTTTCAAAGAGGCATGTTCATTCTGATAAGGTGCATAGAAGCTGATAATAAGTCTATTCTAACACTATCAGCAATCAGCCTCAGCCTGCCAAGACCTTTCAAGTGTCAGACTCCTCTCACTGTCTTCTTATTCACCATTAGACCCATCTCACTAGAAACTACTTAGTGCATGCAGATATTCCTTCTGACAGACATGGCTTAGGTGAAGTTTCTTTAACCATCTATGACATAAGAAAATGATTTTTTAAACCCTTGTGCATCTAAAATTCAATATTAATTTAAAATGGTTTGTTTCTGCCTTTTTCTTTCTTATTCTCTTTTGTTAAGGACTTTTCTCCCTCTCTCTTTTTCCCTCTCTCCCTCTTTTCTTCTCAAATTATTCTAATGATTGATTCAAATTAATAATTTTCCAATATTTAATTTATTAAATGTACAGATTCAGCTTATTTGCTACAAATGTTTACTTAATTTTTAATTTATGCCTTGATCAAAAGAGGAAATGACTTTGGTAGAAATCCATGAAGCCCTGGAGAAGATTCCTGAATGCCCATTTATGGATACATTATTCCAGAATCCCCGCTGCCACCACAGAAAGGCATAGAAGTATCAAGTTCAAGAAATGACACTTGTGGTCAATTTCTTTTTCTGCATATCTAATTTAGTAGATTTCAAAATCCACTAAAGGTCTAAAAGTCTATGGCTATATTCATATAATTAGCCTGTGGGATTGTTTTCTAATAACTATAGTACAGAATTTCTGCATACCCGTCTCTGGAATGAGTTTTCTTTATTTCCAGTTTTCTTTCTTTTTTTGAGGGGCAGGGGCAGGTCTCAACTATCTGTACATTCAGTTTTTTTTGCCAACTTTCAGCATCTTCCTCAAGGCACTGCAGACTAAAGTGAAAATGCTTGTGATATAAAAACATGCCTCTTGGGGCTAGGGTGGTAGCTCAGTAGCAGAGCGCTTGCCTAGCATGTGTGAGGCACTGGATTCGATCCTCAGCAGCACCACATAAAAATAAATAAATAAAAGTATTCTGTCCATCTACAACAACAACAAAAAAGTTTTAAAATATGCCTCTTACCAGGCACAGTGGTGCAAGCCTGTAATCCCAGCAGCTCAGGAGGCTGAGGCAGGAGGATTGCAAGTTCAAAGGCAGCCTCAGCAATTTAGCAAGGCCATAAGCAACTTAGAGAGACCCTGACTCTAAATAAAATACGAAAAAGGGCTGGGGATGTGGCTCAGTGGTTAAGTGCCCCTGGGTTCAATCCCTAGTACCAGAAATCCTGGTGAGGTGGCATAGGCCTGTAATCCCAGTGGCTCAGGGGGCTTTGTCAGAAGGATTGCAAGTTCAAAGCCAGCCTCAGCAATTCAATGAGGCTCTAAGCAACTTAGTGAGACCCTGTGTCTAAATAAAATACAAAATAGGGATGGGGATGTGGCTTAGTGATTGAGTGCCCCTGAGTTCAATCCACATTACCCTCTCTCCCTCCTAAAAAAAAACCTTGCCCCTGGCCAGATAGTCACTAACTCATTCTTTTGCTCTTAAACTAGAAGACATCTAAAGGCCAACAGAATATTTCCAAAATGAGACAAACAACACGAAATGTAGGTCAGACACTGATTTTGAATCTAGGCATCAAGTTCAGATTCTCAGATGACCACAGACATTCTTTAGTTTTTACTAAGCCAATGTTCATCATGGTGGGAAGACAGCAAATATATCTTAACATATAAAAATAAAACTATCTAATCCATATCTCTAGCTTGCAACGGATTTTAGAACTTTTTTATAAAAATTGTCTGTTAATTCACCAAATATATATCAAGTGCCCCTTAATATAAGACGTAGTGTAGACTCCAGCATATGAGAAAAGTTCTATTCATGAATAGCTTATATAATAATAATAGCCAAAATTTGAAGAAGATATCTGAAGGAGCTAATTGATTCTTTAGTCAGTATCTGAAGAAGAGTTGTAAGATCTGCCCTTAGACAATGACAGTTGGGACAGAAAAGATGAGTTGGAGTCTAGAAATAGAGTTTGAATAAAGGGGATATATTATAAGTAAAGGAGAAAGAAAAGTAAGACTCTCTGAAATTTCAGTTTTTCCTAACTAAATATAAAATATAATTTTTGATATGTAATTAGTTCCAGGGGTATCTCATATGGTGCTATGTTCAAGTGCTCAGGCCTGTGTTGGAAACATAACTAGCTAAACATGCAGGTCAATTAAATATCCTCCCAACTTCTCAGTTTCCTCACTTGTTAAATTGTGAATATAAATATCCCTGGCATTTAGTGAATTATCCTTATTGGTCCAGAGAGTAAGATGTGGCAAATTGTGAAAGCTACCATTTGTATTATCTACTAAGTACTTTTGAGAATGAATCTTGGATTAGTTCTAATCTCCCTAATCAGTTCTCCAAGTGATGTGATAAGGAGCTTTGGCTAGAAGAGGTGTCAACACGTTGTTTCCTTCATCCACCAAGGAAATCTCAGCAGAACTAAGCAGTGAGCTCAGTGGCTTCCTTATTGTTTCTATGTTCTGGAGCAAGTTTCTCACCTCCTTGGGAACTAGAAACAAACAGTCCCTTGATCCACAACCAGTTCTTCTAGAGTCAACCCTTTATTTATGTCTGATGTCCACACAAAACCAAGGGAATTAAAAGCAGAAAACTGTAGTGTCTAGAAGATGTAAATAAGGTCATGCTTCCACCCCTTTCTTACCCTTTGACTTCTCTCTTTTGGAAATGACACAGGGAGGTTCAGAAAGAGGAAAGAAGAAACAGGACTATGATCATACCTGTCCTTGGCCCATCCTATCTCCTTGAAACTCAGGGTCTTCTTCTTCAGTTTGCTAGATGGGTACTTGGCCACCCAGCCTTGATCACACATTACAGGAGCCTGTCCGTAGTATTAATTCAATTTTGTGAGCATTTCTGTCTAGTTTGAATCAACCAATGAGAAAGACAAAATGTTTAGTAATTCTTTGTGTCCCTTATTATTCTAAAAAGGATGTTAAATTACTTAATGCACACTTGTACCCTCCGTGTAAACCTACAGTCTCAAACTCAACCCAGAATGAAGCTGTCCCTTCAAATTTAAGAGAGGAGACCTTACCGCTTACTGTTTTTATTGTACCAGAGGGCCACTTTCTATGATAGATAACTTTGTAATGAAGGTAAATAAACACTGAAATGACTCATCTGATTCCAAAGTACTTAAGGACTGAGTATGCACTCCTTGAGAATGAAACCTAGTACTTATTTCCTTTGTTATGAGTTCAATGCAAGAATTTTCTAGAAGATTTCAGCCTAGAGAGTTTTGCTTCCCAGAGGAAGACTGATCTTAATTTCTGAAATCAGCAGTCTTGACTCTAGTTCTCCCCAATTCTCCCATATAAAACTTGCCCCACTTTTTAGCTATACTACCTGCAGAAATTACTTTCTCACATTCTCATTTGAAAACCGAATTCACATGTAAGTATAAATAATGATTTATACGGAATTTATAGAAATGATTTACTTTTTCAAAAGCAACTAAGAGGAGAGGATCAATATGTCCCTAATGATGTTATCATATGTATCAACATTAAAATGCTTTAGGGAAAATCAACTTCCCAGGTGACTCCAAATCACCTCCCATTCTTCCAATCCATAAGGCTGACCTGACAATGTACATGCTGGGACCTCTCAGCTCATTTTATTAGGCACAGAGAAGACTGAAAGCAAATACCTCAACTAATTCACTCAGTGAGGACTTGCTCTGATTTCTACTGTACTAAATTGACTAGCCATGCAAAAAATAGGATTAACTGTCCAATTAGGAACTCAAGCTTTTTTTTTTTTTAGCAATTGAGACTGCCTATACAAGGAAGTTATTAATAAAATAAGCCATTAAATTCAAAATAGACAGTAGTTAAGTTGGGAACTTCCTTCTTCATCAAATCACATTTCAACTCATTTAAAAGCAAAACCAAGCTTCCAGCTTTCAAAATAAATGAAGGCTCCTCAAGAAATGCCTAACACCCATAAAAATCTGAGCCAAGTGAGTGTTATTTCAGGCTGGTATTTATCCCAGGGGTAGAGTTTTATTGGAAGCATATGAAAAACATGAGTATGTTTCAATGCATATCATATTTATTAAAATATTTTTTAGCATTTTTTCTATTTTTCTTGGCAACTTTGGAGTTCATCCTTCAAATAAATTAAGCTATGAATGTATGAAAATAATGTATATTCAGTTTATATTCCTCAGCAGTGAATATTCTCTTTTAACACATTTCTTCCTTATAATTATTGACTTTTCTTTTCTCTAATCCTATAAGAACCACAACCCTTACCTCTATACATTGGTTCATTTGTGGTGAATATTCACAGTGATAATTTTAATGATCTCAATTAAGATGAAGTGATCCAAGGTTTTCAGGAAGTTGAGCATGAAACAGACCTTAGAGCCTTATGCTCAACCCTCTTGTAACATGTTAGAATCTTCTGAGTCAAAAGGACAATTGGAAACTTCAACTTTTATGGTATAATTCCAGTCTCTCCTTATTTCTAGTTTTCCAGCACCCTGCCTGCATGATCACAACAAAGATGTCTCCCCTGTGTTAATTCAGATCTACTTCCTCTTATGTAGGGGCATTTTTCTGCTCATGTCCAGACAATGCCCTACACATCCTTGTTCCTCGATGACAGCCTCCTTCCCTCAATACCACTAGTTTTAATGAACATGGCAGAAAACCACATTCTTAGAAAACTTTTCATAAATATAGAGAAAATACAAGCCACTGTCATTCAGTCTTTCATTTATGGATGTCAGTGTGGTATTTACAACATGTCCAGTTATGCTATACACAAAACATTTTGGAACCAATATAGCATTTCCTTTTAATTTTATATCATATTGAGGAAATTACTGGAGAGAAGCCATAAAATGCTTTAGATAATAAATGACAGATAATATCTGTTTACATATTGCTAATGCTTTTATATATTTAACCACTTAACCTGAGAGAGCTAGGCAGATTAGTGGAAAACATTCTTGTTCTTGATCACCACAATGTAATTCATTTTTAACTTTCACTCACTACATATATAGCTATCTGAACATGTTACCAATTAAAGTACTTCAAATAAGGTTTTTTTTCTTCCATACACTATTTTCTCCATCCTTGAAATACCTTTAAAAAAACTGAAAAGAGAACTGTAACAGGGGCCCACTCTGGCCAAGAACCTTATGAATTGTTTAGACGTGTATTAAAGAGTTGCATCAACTCATGTATCAGGTGTCCACTGTTCCTATTTCTCATGTGTGGATTCAGACCATGTCTTATTTTTTTGGCTTAAATTTATCATGTGGCTGCTCTTCTTAGACCAGCTACTTCTGAATCTCACATGTTCTGAAAAATGCTTGCACCCCTTCCTGATCACTTTGGAATGTTTTCTCACATGAGCATTCTATATGTAGGTTAATGAATTTTTGGAAGAAAACAGCTCTTGTATGATTCAAAAATACTGTGAATTCTTGATCATTGAGACTTCCCTCTGCACTGGATCCTAGGGCTGGTAGGCCACAAATAGCCTTCAGTAACAGAAGAGATGGAGAAAGGTATATGATGGGGTTGCAGTGCCTTCCCAAACAGGTGCTGGAAATCTGTGAAATTGAACTGGGGGATAGGAAATCTAAAACGGTTAAATAGTGAAGAACCTGATAACATCAGACCATGGATCTGGTTGTGCAAAACCTTCACTGCCTTAGATTCTTAGAGATTTTTTTCCCATTTTCCCATTCATATTCATATTTTCTAGAGATAAAATTTGATCCATTGTTTTTGACCACACACACTTTATTTTGATTTGACACCATCAACTTTTCAGAGTACTTATCAACTAAGGAAAGATAGATAGTGGAGAACACTAGAATATATAGGGTTCACTGTGAAAAATGCTGCAAGAGTGGTGCCGATACAGAGTGCTAAAGGCTCAGAAGACACCCATTCCTTCTGGAGTAGAAGGGCTTGGCATCTGAAATCAAATTGATAAAATTTTAGTAGAAAAAGTAGTAAAAAATAAATCATTCTAAAAAAAGAAACCAGCATGAATAAAAAACATGACATAGGAAGCTCTATGGTATGAATTTTGGAAGCAGTGATATGGAGCAGAAATAGTTTTAACGATAGAGAAAAATTAAAATCTCAGTTCTACACTGAATTTTGCATATTTGGAATTATTTTTAATACTTGAGTCTGACTTATAAATTATATATATTTTCCTTCTCATAGAATTGTTGTATTAAATATAAGAATGTTTGCATATTACCAGGTTTCAATTTAAATGCTCAATAAACCATAGAACCTATGAAAGAATTTTTATTTTTTATACTTTATTTTTTTTTCTCAAAAGTTGCATTTTAATGCACGTTATCAAACATAACAGAAAAAAACAAATTTTCAGAAGCTGTACACACTGTTCACTGAAAACATTTGTTGAGGTAAATAGAAAAAAAATTGTTACAATCATAATTTTTCTAACTTTGCACAAAATTATAAGCAGATTACATTCTTCATATTAAACACCTTTATATGCACTTTCAATGAACAGTATATATATAATATATATATATTTATATATTTTTTTATCAACCATCTTTACTATACCCATTCCCCTTTCCTGCCCCCCGCCTCCCCCATGTCGCGTCCAGTGTTTCTCTATTTCTCTTATGTTTCCCATTCCCACCTCCCTTATTCATCAGCATCCATTAATCAGAGAG
>CM053400.1:116846006-116936167 GCA_028644305.1 Xerus rutilus
AAGATAGCCTTTTCAACAAATGGTGCTGGGAAAACTGGAAATCCATATGCAGTAAAATGAAACTAAACCCCTATCTCTCACCATGCGCGAAACTCAACTCAAAGTGGATCAAAGACCTAGGAATTAGACGAGAGACTCTGCGTCTAATTAAGGAGAAAGTAGGTCCAAATCTTCATCACGTGGGAAAGAATTTTTATGCAAGTCAAAAACATAATTTGAGCTACCTTCTAAGCACAATTTCTTTCTTGAGGTAAAAAGAACAGAAGACATTTTACCTAATGTTGAAATTTATGAAGAAAATATTTAACTTAAGGATTAATACAGGCAAGTTTGATCTCATATAATAACGACTAGATAGAGATTATGTCCAAAGATATTAAGGTCCAAAACTTCAATGATACTATTAATATGGTGACCTTTGATTATATGGAAATCAGTGCTTAAAGTGAAAAAATGACGTAGAAAGAACTTCTATATGGCTAAGAACTACATAAAAAAATTGAGTTACTTTTTCCACAAAGTACTCACAAAATCAAATTTTAAAATCAGAATTCATCTTTGAGATTACTTGATGTACCCTACTTGTTTTCCATTGACAAGCCTGAGGATCAGACTTATTAAGAGAGTGATGAGACAGTGAGGAAAATTGAAACTAGATTCCTAGTTTAAAAAAAAGAAAAGAGAAAAGAGAAAAAAATCAAAATGGTTTCAAAACCTAAATGTGAAACTTTGAGACAGTTGGAGAAAACACAGGAAAAACTCTTCAAAACAGGAAATAATAGCAAAATAAACAAAAAGAATGGCATCAAAGAGTTAGTGCATAACAATGGAAACAATAAACAGTGATAAAGATACAGCCTACAAAATGGTAGAAAAACTTTATCAACTACTCTTCTATAGAGGATTAATATCCAGCATATATAAAGAATGTGAAAGACAACTCCAAAAGAAGGATACCCTGTCAATAAATGGGCCAATGAACTGAGTAGACATTTCTCAAAAGGAGAAGTATGAATGACAACTAATTCCAGGAAAATATTCAATACATTTAGCCATCAGGAAAATGCAAATCAAAACTACACTGAAATTCCATCTCACCCCAGTCAGAATGGCAATCAAGAATAAAAAAAAAAAAAGCAAGAAGTATGAAACTAGACCTTTATCTCTTACCATGCACAAGAATCAACTCAAACTGGATCAAAGACTTAGAACAGAAAATCCTATAAGAAAATTAAGATTCAACATTCCAGTATATAGACACAGCAATGATTTCTCAATAGGACCCCTAAAGCTCAGGAAATACTGCCAAGAGTTAATAAACACGATGGCATCAAATTAAAAAGCTTCTGCACAGCAAAGAAAATAATTAGAAATGTGAAGAGAAAACTTACAGAATGGAAGAAAATTTTTGCTAGCTACTCTTCTGACAGAGAATGAATATCTACAATACATAAAGAACTCATAAAATCAAATAACCTAGTTAACAAATGGGAAAATGAACCAAACTGACACTTCTAAAGGAAGAAAAAAATTGTCAACATATTTGAAAAAAAAGTTCAACATAATTAGAAGTTAAGAAAATGCAAATCAAAACTACATTGAGATTTCATCTCACACCAGTCAGATGACAATCATCAAGAATACAAATAATAATAAGTGCTGGAGAGCATACAGGGGAAAAGGAACACTTTTATAGTGTTGGTAGGATTCTAAATTTATACAATTGCTATAGAAATCTGTATGGAGATTCTGCAAAAGACTAGGCATAGAACCACCATATGACCCAGCTTAGTCAGTCCTCAGTGTTTACCCTAAAAAGTTAAATTCATCATACTACAGTAATATAAGCTTACTCAAGTGTGTAACAGCACAAATCACAATAGCCAAACTATGAAACCAGCCTAGGTGTCCATCAACAGATGAATGGATAAAGAAAATGTGGTACACATACACAATGGAGTTTAATTCAGCTATAAAGTAAAGTGAAATTATGTCATTTGCAGGAAAATTAATGGACCTGGAAACCATTATATTAAGCAAAATAAGTCAAACTCAGAAGGTCAAGGGATGGACACTTTCTCTCATATGTGGAAGCTAGAGAGTAAAAGGGAAAAGAAAGGTAAGCATGTATGTCATTGAAATCAAAGGGAAATCACTAGAGGAAAGGGACAGGGAAGAGGTGGAGAGGGAAGGGGAAAGTGCTGCAGAGTGATACTGGACAAATTATATTGTTATAGTTTGTGCATATATGAGTACATAACAACAAATCCCATCATTATGTACAACTATGATGCACTAATAAAGAAAATGAAAGAAAAAAACAAGCACACACAAAAAATGCTGGTGAGGATGTGGGAGAAAAGGAACTCTTACTGTTGGTGGAAATATAAATTATTGTATCCACTAGGGAAATCAGTATGGAGTTTCATCAAGAAAGTAAAAACAGAACTACCATATGATCTAGCTCTACCACTCAGTGGTGCATACCCAAAAGAATTAAAGTCAGCATGCTGTAGACATACCTACATACTCATGTTTATCGCAGCTTACTTCACAATAGCCAAGTTAATGGAATCCATCCAGATGCCCATCAAAGGATGAATGAATAGAGAAAATATGATACACACACACACACATACAAAGAGTGGCATTTTATTCCACTCCATCCACAAAGAAGAATGAAATCATTTATTTGCAGGAAAATAGATGGAAGTGGAGATCGTAATGTTAAGTGAAATGAGTTAGACTCAGACAAGTATCACATGTTTCCCTCATAAGTGCAATCCAGGAAGAAGAAGAAAAAAGACAACATGAAATTAGAAGAGATACTTTTTCTTTATTAGAGAAAAGGAAAGAAGGAGTGGAGGAAGGTTAATGGGTGGCTTGATCAGATCAAAGTATATTATGTGCACATATGAATATGCCACAATAAAATCCATTTTTTCATATAATTAAAATTCACTGATAAAAATAAAAGACAGTGATGTCTATATGTCATTTTTCTTTGAAGTAACAACCCCTGACAGATTTTTATTGATTCATGGAAAATAAGGAACTTTTAATAGTGTGAGTTTTTGTGAAGCAAAATTTATTTATTTAAATTTTTGTATTATTTATGTCAAACTGTTCACATTATGGAGATAATAGACTGTTTTTTCTTTAATTGTCCTTTTTGAGTAACAAATAACCAATCAAGTTTCTTACCACATACCTTTTTAAAAACATACAGTGGTTCATGAAACCAATCATCTGGGAATCACTGACATGAGCAATGTCCTAGAGTGTTATTGAAGAGGACAGAGTGATAACACAGGTTCCCAGTGCTGGTCATTGCTCTCTCTAGTAATCCCAGAGTGATCTCTTCCAGAAACTTCACTAAAAAAACCAGGGAAATAAGTCCAATCATTCTGTGTTCTTTCCTCTACACATGTTAGGAATTCAGCTTTTGAACAAAATTTCCCCAAGTAAAGAAGGATAAAATAAAATTAATAAAAACCTTCACATGCATGAATAGCTGTACCGGAAATAATAAAAAGGAATATAATGTAAAATTGAAAAATATAATCATCCCTATTTCTTTTTCCACTGAATGATCTATGTAACTAGTTGTTATTGTGTATTGTTTGGAGAATTATCACAAAAAAAATATACACATGCTAAGTATGAAAAATTTTTTCCTATTTTCAACCACCAGTTGATTGAATATGTGAATGTGGACCACGTAAATATGGAGGGCCAACTGTACTTACATCTGTACTAAACTGCTATGATTTGGAAATGAGGTGTCCTCCAGAAACTCATGTGTGAGACAATGCAAGAAAGTTTAGAAGTGGAATAATTGAGTTATAAGAGTCTTCAATGAGTTGGTGGATTAATCCACCGGAATAGATTAACTGGGTGGTAACTATAGGCAGGTAGGATATGGCTGAAGGAGATAAATCACTTAGGGGTGAGCCTTTGAGGTTTATATTTTGTCCCTGGTGAGTAGAGCTCTTTACTTCCTGGTGGCTATGTTCTGAGCTGCTTTCCTCCTCCATACCCTTTCACCATAATGTTCTGCCTTACCTTGGGCCCAGAGCAGTGGAGTAGGCCATATATGGACTGAGACCTCTGAAACCATGAGTGCCAAATTAACTTTTCTTTCTCTAGCGTTATTATTTTTTTTAAATAATTTTTTTTTAGTTGTAGATGGACACAATGTCTTTATTCTATTGCTTTGTATGTGGTGCTGAGGATCGAACCCAGGGCCTCACGCATGCGAGGCAAGCGCTCTACCACTAAGCTACAATCCCAGCCCCTCTAGCGTTATTCTTATCAGATCTTTTGTTCACAGCAGAAAAAAAGCCAACTGAAACGTGTGTGGTATTTCAGGATGCAATATAAAGTTGGATAAAACATTTGAGTCAATATGTGGAAAAAATACTTTAAATAAAGAGAATCGAAGAAAATATCTTGAGAGTCTTACTGTTTTTTTTGTTTGTTTGTTTCTCACAGGGTCTTCCTTTCTTCTTCCTCTAAAACTGCATAGTCTCTAATAGTTGCTAGTTTTACTATTGTTTATATAGTGGCCCTCATGACTCTCACAGATTCTCAGAGCCTTAGGAACTCTCCAAGGAGGTTGGAAGGAGCTCAGACAAGATGGTGGATTACTGTAACCCTATGCTTTTTGTAAGTCAACAGTTTGTGTGTTGGTAAGAAGCAAATATACTAGTTTTTTAAAATATTACATAAACTGGGTCTCAGAATTGTCTGACATAAAGAAACTTTCTTTTGCTCTCTGACATTTAGTTTTCTAGAAATGAGAATGATTACACATTCCTGGCATGATTGAGTGTGGCACCATAAAGCATAGTTAATAAAGATTGTAGTAGTTTGATGGTATTTCAAATTCTGTAGGAATTTCACAAATATTAGGTCCATTTGATTACAACATTGTTTTTTTTTTCACTTTGAAACCAGCCATGTATGTTTCATATGAAACCTGAATTAAACAGCTGCATTGCTATTATTAACCTTTTTTCCCCACATTTTTCCATGAATGAAATAAGTACTATGAAAATATTTCAGAAGATGTTATCAAAACAAGTTTTTTCATATGATATTTACAATAATTATTGCTCCATGCTTAGCTAGACATATACCAAGAAGATTAAACAATTAAGACTTCATTTTTTAAAACATGACATAAGCGCATTTTGTGACATTTGAAAACATTTTAATAATACATTGGACCTTTATTGTTTCTCTCAAAAAATCAGATTTAATGTTATCTAACATGGAAATGATTGAATGAAGTTTGTAGAAATGGTAGTTTTCTCCAAAATTAGTTTTCAGAACACTGATTTCTTTCTATACCTCCTACAACATTCCAGTTGACTTCAAAAAGAGCTCAGTAGATAGAACGACTCTTTGGAAGTTAAAGAGAAACAAGAATCTATCTTGGAAGTTTTAAATGCATATCTTGAGATTGGCCAAATTACATTGTTATATTATATGCATGTATATAACAAATTTCATCATAATGTGCAAATATAATACATCAATAAAAATGTGGAAAGAAAAAACATAAATGCATATTTTGGTTTCTGGAATGTATGGAGGATTGGATTTTAATAGTACTTCACTAATAGTTTTTAAACAGAGGTGTGGAGTTCATCAAAATTATAAAACATACATAACATCCTTTCAAAGTGTCTTCTGACTGCCAGCTAGATGTCATACAGGATACATAACTATATCAGGAATTTTTTGCTCTTTTGTCTTTTATTTGCATTAAGGGCTCAGAACAAAGCACCAGTTATAATGTGTTTTAGTCAGTTTTTTTGCTGCTATAACTAAAAGACCTGACCAGAACAATATTAGGGGAAGAAAGTTTATTTGAAGGCCCACAATTTAAGAGGTCTCAGTCCACAGAGAGCCAGCTCCATTCCTTGAGTTCATGGCAGAAGAGTGTGGCATATGGAAGCAGCTCACATGATGATCAGTGAGCAGAGAAAGAGACTCTACTCTCCAGATACAAAATATGTATCCAAAAGCTATGCCCCCAATGCCCACCTTTATCAAGCCACACCCTACCTGCCTTCAGTTACCACTCAGTTAATCTCTATCAGAGGATTAACTTACTAATTGGGTTAAGACTTCCACAACTCATTTCTCCTCTGAACCTTCTTGCATTGTCTCACACGTGAGCTTTGGGGGTCACCTCACATCCAAATCATAACATAATTCATTGCTTGGTGAAAAAATTTGTAGATATGTATTTTCCAGTTATTTTATCATCACAATTTATAGAATACCAAACTCATTCAAGTACAGTGTTTTCATATCTATTCATTTATATTTTTCCCCAAGAATGCTTTTTTCAACAAAATTTCTCAATCTCAGAATAACATATGTAGAAATACTATAGCCTAAAGGTATATTGAGATCTGTCTTTGGTCCCAGTTGTTTATATAATGTTTTTCTACTTGAAAGAGAGAAATGGCCAACTATATGTCTCATAAAGAATGGCATATGTACAATAAATCTTTGAAAAGTAAAAGCTTAGAAATCATCATTTCAATTATACCAGTACAGGGTTGGAGCTCCTTAGGTGCCCACAAAATGTGGTCATCAGGCAGAGGTATGGATTGAAAAGTCTTCATTTATACAGTGACTCAGTATCCCCTAAAGAGTTTTATTCTTATTTCATGGAACTTATATGTTGATAGAATGCCATGGAAGTTTTTTGACCCCTCAAATTTTCCCCATTGACTGGGCATAGGGTCAGTCTTGCCTCCACTCTTGAGTGATTAAAGGGAGTTAAAAACTGAGAGCCTTCTGATTCTGTCTGCCTGATACTCCATATGCCCCTTATAATCTCTTCAGTGTAGGTTTGCAGCCCTTCTCAGTCAGACTCAGTTCCAAAGCTGCATATGAGTTGGGAACTAGATCCAGTATGTAGAGGAGAAGGAAAGATTATGATTAATGCCACATAAATAAAAAGGACCATAAGAGACTCCCACTAATAATTAATAACAATTAATAATAATTAATAACAATTATACCTCAACAAATTGGAAAATTTACAAGTGGATAAAGTCTTAGACACAAACAACTTACCAAGACTGAATCATGAAGAATAGCTGCTTACATTTCTCCAGTAGCTTTACAATGCTGATGGAGTAACTTCTGCTCTTCTAGCCTTGATTGACAGTGCATTTGTGTCACTCAATTGAATTAAACTCAGTAAGTCCTGATACTAAAAAAAGACTGTATTTAAATTGATGTGGAAATTTATCATGAAGTAATCTATGAAAACCTTCTGAAAATTGAAAAAGTGATTAACTTATGATAAAGTGATATATGAAAGGGTAGATGACCTTTGGCAGAAAATATAATTTCATCAAGTGTTAAGTATCCTTTCAAAGTTCACATAAAACAACACGTTCCAATAACCACTGAGCTAAATTTGTTATGAGGCTCTCAAGATATGTTTTTATTTTCATGTTGTGATGTTTGACTAGCTGGAACAGTTTATTGAAAAAATAGGTTTAAAGCAAGGAAAAGAAATTTAACACAGACAAAATCTGCCTACAAGAGAAAAAAGAACTCCCATAATCATACATGTTTAAGAACTAAGAGGTCAACCTGCTCCTCTGATGTGTTTGGAAAGCTTCACTATGGAATTAGACTTAATGGTCCAGCCCTACAAATCCCAAGTCACCAAGGGACAACTGAGTGGCAAAATTTTAGTCATAGTTCAATTCTATTGTTACCAGTTTCAAGACTCTCACTTTATGTGAGAGTGTAATTAAGGGACTTACAAATACCTCTGATCATATTCCTTACAAATGTCAGCGGTCTGCTCTAAATGAGGGCAACAGGGTAGTGCCTCCCAAGAACTTGAAAATTAGGAAATAGGTTGAGCCTATGAGAATTAGATGGGGCTTTAATCTAATAGGCTGCAACAGAAATATGCAAAACCAACACTAGCTATGAGGTTTGACACCAAGCAGATGAGATCCTCAATGAAAACAGAAAATCCAGAATCAGATAAACACATATTAACAATGCCTAGATGAGTTTTCTCTGGGGAGAGCAGACTGGCAGTCTGATCTTCATTTTTATCATTCTGAAAACAAATGCATAAGTCAATGTTTCTTAAAAATTAAGCATATGTCCAGATCCTGTAGAAGGGCTGTAAAGACACAGATTGCTGTGCTCCACACAGAGTTCCTAATTCAGAGGGCCTGGAGTATAGCTTGGGAATTTATGCTTTTACCAACTTCCTAGGTCATATTTCTGATCCTGGAACCACATTTTCAGAAACCCTTTTTCAGGCCAGGGGCACATGCTGCTACAAAGCACTTAAATGAATAAGGGATCTCTCTAATTGTTCATTCCTGCTTCCCACAAACTTGAAGAATATGCCTTGCCCAGAAAATAAAATATTAGGCCCATGTAAGTCTTCACCCTACATTTTTACTTATTATTGTAAATTGATTGTTCTTCTGGATTTATACATCTATCCCCTACGAGTAGGGTATATCTAGGTTTTATTAGACATGATTTTACATCCGTGTTCCCTTTCATACAATCTGTATTGGCACTTTTTCCTATTCCAGAAAATGTGCTTGCATCCATAATCATTCCTTATAGAGACAGACTCTATAAGGAAAAGAATAGAAATTTGAAAAAAATTAGGAATAAATGTATCTAGCTAGAAGATAAATCACAAAAATAATAAATTAAAAAAAGCTCACAAATGCCACAAACATCACAATATCCAGAAAATTAATGGTCTGGTTTCTACCTCTGTTCACTCACCCTTCCCATCAGCCAAAGGCTCCTGGTGCTGGGGATCCTAGCATAGCTTCATGTAGAGATAGAGCCTTTGAATTTTCATCAGGAAGCCAAGTGAGTTAATGCATAGGTATTCAAAATATTACTAGATGCTACTTGGACAGTTAGCAATAATGATGTAGAAGTTATGACAAGCCTCTTAAATATAATTCCACACCATCCAAACTAAATATATTCCCAACTTGGCTTTTCCTTAACAACATTCTCCGAATGAACCACTCTAAAGCCACTCCACTGCCACTGGGGAAGTTTAAATGGAAGAGACAATAGTTGTAACTAAATACAAGTAAAACAGGTGATTGTGGGAACCCATTATTAGACTGTCACATGGGAGTCCATGTTATTTAGGAACTTTGGAACTTGAGCTTATTTAGGTTCCCAGCAAATCCATGGACAGAAAGAGAATGAAGATCAGAATGTAACCAGATCTAGAAGGATTTCTAGTCACTGAGTTTACAGAGGTGAGCATTAAAAATTGACCAGAGTAGATTCAACAAGATAAACACCATCAGTAGCAGACCCTGGATCACCAAACATCACATGCCTAAATTTATAGAAATTCCACCAGTCTTGGACATTTTATAACTGGGATGTGCTCCTATTTTCTCTGTTTTCTACTCCTGGCTTCTCTTCTGGCTATGTGAGGAGGTGACAGGAAGGAGTATGAAGATACTAAGAATGAAAAGGAGCTTCTGCAAGTGACCTCCATGGCAATGTAAAGGTCAGAAGAAAGGCAAGCTATAAGTTGGCTCTCTGACTCTGGCACTGCCAGACCTTGTCCCTGTTGATCATTCTGTACCTGAGCCTACTCAACTGTAACATAGGAATAATAATAGTATCTCCTCCATATAGTTGTTATAAGGACTAAATGCATTGAAATGTGCAAAGCATGTAAAACAGTGCCTGGCACACAGTAATCCCTCAATAAAATTTAGCCATTATTATTTGGAAAGGAAAAGGCATTTTAAAATGTGATTTCCCAAGCTGTAGCAGAGAAGGTTTTTGGACTTATTTCCACTCTCCTCTTTTAACACTAAAATTAGCATCCTTCCAAGTCCAGTTCCTGGGTAACTGCTGTTGCTATTCTAGGCCATCTGTGATCTTCAGTAGCACCAAGTTTGGCGTTTCCAAACCACGGTTAGATCCCGTCACAACTTCTAGTGATCTGTTGTCTGTTTATTTGCAGAATTGGTCATAATTTAGTCCTTTTTGTATAAATTGTCTACATTAGCTCTTAAAACTGCAGTTGTCTACTGGGGCGCCAGCATTTGGATGGGTGTTATAACACTACATTTTCTCTTCATTACAAGTCCTAAAAATAGGGTGTAACTGACTAACGTTTGCAGCCTTCACAGCAAGATTTGGTTTGTCAGGAAATGGTGTGGGAGTAGTTCTCATATGCACCGAAGGTGCAAAGTGCAAAACAAAAATAACTCAACAAGAGTTTAACAGCCCTTCTTTATGTACGTTATTTACAAAGGCCACAATCTGGAGTTCCAGGCAGAGTCTTGGGAAGCTCAGGAGACCCTTCTGGAACAGGAAAAAAATGCCAACACAGATTACAAAAAAGAGAACATGGGATGAAGAAAGACAAGGTTTAATTTGTTATCTCTGCCCTCTTCATCAGGGCTGTGTTCACGTCTGTTCAGGCATCAGGAGGAGTTTGAGTTTGGTCAAAGTTAGGAGGATGCTTCAATAATATAATGCATAAAGCATGTGGAGGGACCTCCCAAGCATAGCTGCCTTCACTTTTATGTGTACAATTCTCCCCGTCCTCTCCAGTGGGCGACTGCTTATCTTTCAGCTGTCTTATTTTCTTACATGAAACAAGGCATGTCATATTAGTGAATCTTAATTGCCTTTTCACTCTCTGTGGCTTCATAATATTTAGTAGCAAATATTTTGCAAACATTGAGACACTTCAGAATTATTATTCCTACCCTTCAATAGAAATTCTAAATATAAGCAGGAGGCAGGGAAAAACAGTTGTATTCATTAGTATGACTTCAATAAAGAAAACAACAAGCCATGATGTTTGATGTGTCCTTGCTCTAACAAACATATTTCTGATGAAGCTAAAATCCTCAGATGAATATAATTAAGTCATTTTGCTGTTTTTTTTTCCCTCTACATTACTGTAAGTCTTTTTCTTACCAACTTAGAAGAAAATTCTAGCACACTGTATGGCATTGGGGATAGATTCTTTATTTTCATGCCAATGAAATATTGTCACAAACACCTTGCTCAGGCAAAAGAAGATTTAGAATAGCTTTGCTTTATCACAGCTTGCAATGTACTTTTGGAGTTAATAGACTCACACAAATGAAATAACCAAAGAGATTTCCCCCTTTGCATTTTTTGAGGTTCTTTCTCATCAAAAGTTTTTCAGTTTTACAGTGTAGAAAACTTTCTCTTTGTATTTAAAAATCAGAGAGAGAAAAACACACACTATTTTATGTGCGAAGCAAAGGAGATGATGGATTAAAGCAGATGTAGAGTGTTTGCAGTTATATAAGACTATTAGGGACCCTGCTTGTTCTGGTTTTTGTAATTTGTCCACGTCCTACTTTATATAACTCAATCCATTGTGAGCCAAACATGAAATAAGCGAATACAGTATTCCATATTTCACTTTGTCAGCAAATTAAAAAAGTGTAGAAAAAACACAACAGTCATCATGGTTCTTGAATAGAGAACGAAGCATTTTTCAAATCCCAGGGACTAGTAAGAAACAGAAGGTTAAGGGAAAAAAATTTTTTTTCAACAATGAGCAGATGTGTTTGTTACTGTTGATGGACAAGCTTATCCATTTACTTCAATTAATAACAAGAGTGAGCACATCAATACGTAAGCTTGTCCTGATGCCTTGATTTTTTTCCAGTTTGACAGGTAATAGTGGGGCTGGGAAAATGTCAGGACAATTTAGTCCTGCCTCACTGGTTTTAACTAGTTCAGTGACGATGGGAATGCATCTTGCTAAGATTCCTTATGATTCATGATAATGCTGCGTCTGTCAATTCTTACAGAAGGTCTGAAATCTGTGACAATTAATGGCTTAAAATCAAAACCTTTCATGGGTTATTCACTTAGGCACTAAGTAAAATCAAGTTAAAATATTTATGAACAGTATGAAAATGTGAAAACTTTCTTTAGGAACCTGTCTTTTCTTATCGAGTCAAATGAAACCAACAATGTTTGACAAAGAAAGGCCATTTTATCATACAGCTGAGCTACTAATTCTTTCCAATAGTTTAAAATATTTTTTCTAGAATTGAACAGATTTTGTAAGAGAAATTGGTATGATTTTTAAAAACCCACAATTCTACAAATGTTAGCATGTGAGAACCAATTATGCCTTCAACAAAATTAACAATGGATACTAAAATATAATAATATCAGTAAATTGTTCCAGTGCCAATAAAAATAATGTTTTCATTTTAACAGTAAACTTGACTGATTAATTACCTTATAGAAGGAAAATAGGAAAACTTTCAATTATTTTACAAAAAAAAAAAAGTAAGAGCCTGTTTATACCATTCCATTGGCACAGGAATTAGTGTAGCCGTCAGCCTTAGAGCCTCCATGGAGGTAGGAGAGAGCTCAGAGATGATGGGTACATACACAAATTGCATCCTTCTTCAGAACAGGAATAGCATTCTATTCCTATCTATCTCTGCAGCTTTTAGCACAACTCTCTCACACATAAGTAACTCTACAGATGTTTTCTAGGAAGCAGCATTCACCTAGACCACTCCCTGGAGTCCAGTTAATCAAATATCTCTAAGAAAAGATGCATAAAAAATAAAATTGTTAAGAGGTACAGAGAAGTCAGACTTAGCTCACTCCAAAACATACCTCCTAACTACTGTGCACTTCCTATCCAGTTCTGTTATCACCTGGCTATCATGTCTGTGAAGCCCTCCTTGACGCCTCTGAGCACCCCAAAAATGAATCACACGTTCTTTCCTCTCTTTTGCCACAGTTCCTGTGCACAACTTTAATATAGCATTATATATATATATATATATATATATATATATATATATATATATATATATATATATATATATATATATTTTTTTTTTTTTTTTGGTAATGGAGATTGAACTCAGGGGCACTCGACCACTGAGCCATATCCTCAGCCCTATTTTGTGTTTTATGTAGAGACAGGGTCTCACTATTATTTTATACTTTAACAACTTCATTTGTCTCTGCAACCACACCTGAGGTTTAAAGAACGTTTTTATTATTTGTCTTTTAATCACTTGATTTTAGTAACTGGGATGCCTCTAGTCCTGAGTAAATGCTCAATAATATTTGAATTATATTGCTTGTAGGTACCAAGCCTAAACCCTTTGGGTAGTCTAGTCATACTAGAGCTAAAATTTAGTTACAAGGAGAAGGTACAAAACAGAATAAAATCAGCTGTGGTTAAATTGTGCCCTACCCCTTTCTAGGGGAAAAAATAAAAAATGAGTGTGTTGAAGTTCAGACCTCCAGTCCTTCACAATGTTTCTTGTTTGGATATAGTGTCATTAGAGGGGAAATTGGTTTGGGCCCTAATCCAATATGCTCCATGTCCTTAAAGAAGGAAAAATTTGAACAGAGAAGGAAGACAAACTCAGGGAGAAGACAGCTATCTGCAAGCCAAGGAGAAAAGCCTGGGTCCTTCAGAGCCCTGAGGAGGAGCCAACTCTGCAAACGCCTTGATTTTAGATGTTACATCTACAGAATTATGAGACAATAAATTTCTGTTGTTGAAACCACCCAGTTTGTGAGATTTTGTTATAACAGCCCTAGCAAACTAACACAAGCATCTGATTTCTTTTGTCTATTTTAAAAATAAATAAATAAAAGCTAAAAAGAAAGCATGTGATGGCATTGGAGCATTTGTCAGGGAAGGCAGATAATATAAGGACTCATATATGACCTCTACAGAATACCACGCAAATAGAAAAGCTTGCTTTCTTCCCTCCCATAGAAAAACATTATCTTCATTCTATTACTATTCTGCACTTGCTCAGTGTTCAAATGCTTTGTGTAATATGAAAATGGATCTTCAAGTAGAATGGGAAATTACATTTGCTATAATCAATCAGCCTGCTCTGAAAAATAGATTATTAAAAATGCCTTCATTTGATTACCTGGGTGAAAATATAAATGGAAAATAACAATTCTAAATGCAGTGTAAGTATTGATAATGTGATGACTAGGAGAACTATATTTATTCCCAACATTAATAAAATTTTAAGTTTTATTAATGCCTACAAGAATACAGGTTTGTTATATTAACCATGATTTACTTAGGCTTATCAACATAATGGCTATAGATTAAACTAAAGGGACTGCTATTTCCTGAAATGAAAATAAAGACAAAGAAACAAAGAGAGGTATGTTTACTGAGATAACATATGAAGTATGGGGGGGACCAAGTACATAAAAATGCTTGTATGAAAATGGTTCATTTAAAGAAATTGAGGTAATGATGTACCCAAGAAGGCAAGATCAGTTATATATTAGTCTTTGACTGGTTATGTACCTTTTTGTTCTTAAGGGTCTTAACTTGATTTTAGCCTCATGGAGTTTAAATTTGTTTTCTTTCAAACAAAAATATAGCTCTCCTTCTATGGAAAAAAACCATAAGATTAGGAAAATATTGAGAGTTGTATGAGAGACCTAGTAGAATTCTTGGCTTTAAAAGAGCCCATACGAATCTGCAATAATAAACCAAAGGAATCACAAGTATCCAGATTGTATTCCCTGAAAGAAAAATTCCTGAAATGTAAACCCTGGTCTGCATTACCAAGTAAGGACCCAAGGTGCCAATATGTGCTGTTCAATCATTCATTACGGCTATTATGTTACAGCCAGATAAACCATCACTCAACAAACATAAAGTAAGAAAATTAAAAATCATTAAGAAAGACCTTTTGGAAGATTATAATAGAGGTTGAAATGTAAACATATTTAAAGCATTCATCTGATAAAACATAAAATTAAAGAACATTCTATTTTTAGCTTTCTGCCTTCAAAAATGCATTCTTGTTAATTCAACAAATCCTTATTCACCACTAAATTATTTTGGTATATGTTTGGTCAAATGCTGCATTTGTATATGTAGGCAAATACCCTAGTAAACTCTTAATTGTTTCTAAAATTGATGCAAATTTTTATTTTTAGTTTATTAATGTAAGTATATTTATCCTTAAGTATAAGGACCACTACAAACCATTGTGTATATTTCAGAAGTCAATCTATATATATTTTGAATGAATAAATAGTGAATGATTCCTATTTCCCATAACTTTATTCAGAGTAAGAGAGAAGAGAGTACAAGAAGATATTTTGGAGACAGTGTGCAGGTTCTGTTATTAAACATTTCCTTTAAGACATTTCCAAATCTGCCTCAAGTGATTTTTACTGCTTACATTTGCATGTTTGCATAAAGGATAATTACACTACCTACACTGACAATAAGTTAAACTAATGACAGTTGTTGAGATTTAATAGACAGTGACTTAGAGAAATCATTTAATGTTTCCATTAAAGTCCTTACTTTTCTTCTATTGTTGCACCTACCTTTTAAAAGCACCTTAGCATCAGATTAATCCAAACATTTCCACTCCTTCATTCCTGTATGTGGAAGAGTGGAGATATACCACATGGCCATGTAGGCAAGGATCTCTAACTTCAGCTGTGTCATCCTTACTTCTAGGAAGTCTTTTTGCAAGTCCCTTTTAAAATATCTTGCCTTTGCTCCTTCCTATAAATTGTCCAAACTCTGCTTCTCTTCTCAAATCCACACTTTCCTCTATCACTTTCACTCTCAGAAAGTGATAGTGTCATGAAGGTAGTGTCCTCTACCTTCATGAGAAAAAAAAAAATCGAGATTTTTAGGGACTAGGATTAAATAGCTTTATCCAATAACTACAAGTAAATATACATCTGTATGCATATTTCAGCTTTATCAAGGGTCCTGAAGGCCAATTCACCTCAGGCCCAATGATTTGCTAGAATTCAGAGGACTCAAGAAAACTGCTATATTCATGGTTACAGCTTACAATACTGAAATAACAGACTACAATTAGCACAGAGAAGGTGGCATATGGTGAAGCCCAGGGGAAACCAGACACAAGATTCTAGGTATCTCCCCCAGTGGGGTCACACAAGGATGATTTTAATTCTATCAGTAATAATTTATGACAACATATACAAAATATTTTCAACTAGGGAAGCTTAATATTTAGGATTTTAATTGGGGGTTAGTCACATGAGCATGCAGCACCACGAGACTGATCTCAACTATTCAGCTTCCAGCCCCTCCCCTCCTGAAGCCAAATCAGATGTTGGCCGTAAGCCACATTGTCATGACAAACTTATTCTCTCAAACTGGCACAGCATGGCGCAAGGCACATAGCATATGAATACACTTGTATTAGGCAGAATAGTCTCCAATTTTATATGTTATCTCCCAGGACTGGCTGAGGGTAGGTCCCTAAGATAGGTCTTTCCTAGGAATATGCTAGGTTGGAGCAACTCGGGCTTACTGGGTTCACTCTTCCCTGCTTATTCTCCTCTCCTGTTTTAGTTCCTCAGTTGTCACTTCTCTGTTCAAGTTTAATAGTTTTTTCTGTACCTAATCCCTTATTTCTATTCATGTACATTATTCCATCAGCCGTTCCTCTACTCTTTGACTTTTGTATCAAGTCTAAAAATGCTTAATCTCTCCTATTTAAAAAATCATAACTGCAGAGATTTTCAGTTCTGCCCAGATAGAGTAGGCCCATTCTTCCTACCTCTACTCTAATTTAAAAAGCTCAAGGAAAAAAAACAAAACAACAAATAAGCATGGGAAGTCTCTGGAAGTTGGATATAAGATGGTGGTTGCCAGGTTCTTCAGGACTTGAGGTATGATTTGTCACAGAGTCTTCTGAATTTTCTTATTATTTCCTATATATCCCTGATCTGTGTAGAGGATCACAAAAGGTCCCAAGAAAAGCCTGTTTCCCTTAGTCGTAGGTCTGAGATAAAGGGTGGTCTAACAATAGAAATCCTTTTTTGGCAACATTTGGCCTACTCTAGCCAAACATCAATGGAAAAACTGTGCAAACACATACATAACACATTGTCAGAGTTCAGCAAGACTGAATTTAAAGACAGAAAACGATCAGCCATGGAGAGGTAGGTGGTAGGCTCCAATTCCTCTGCCAGGAAGTGTTAATAAAACTGACTGGTAAGCTATTCTTTGTGGCTGTCTGGAAGAAGCAGGCATCATCCCTGCTCTCCTTCCAGATGTCCATGAGAACATTTAGGGAGCTAATCTTTCATTCCCTGCCTAGGAAACCAAGTAGTGCTTTGAATCCTTGTGAGGGTGCAAGGAGGACCTGAGTTTCCACCTACCAGAGGAGCACAGCAACTTAGTGAGGAATCAGGAGCAGGGTCCATTATCACTAAGCTTCACACCTAAACTTTGTTGCTAGAGCCCAGTGAGGAGACTGTCTTCACCACTGACGCTTCACCTCCTGCAATAAGCAGAATAATATGCCTCAAATATGTTCTCACATAATAATCTTCCCCTGGGAATATGTTACATTCTATAGCAAAAGAGACATAGCAAATGTAATTAAGATTAGGGATCTTGAGATAGGGCCTTCATCCTACATTATCCCAGATAATGGAAACTAAGCATGCCCACCTGGATAATGGAACCTAAACACATGGGTCCTTAAAAGCAGAGAATCTTTTTTTAATCTCAGTAAGAAAAAAGGGACAGCACCATGGGAAGCACTTGGACTTCTGTTGTTGGCTATAAAGATAGAGACAGGGAGCTGTGAACTAAGACATGTGGGAAACCTCTATGAGCTAGAAAAATTCAAGTAACTAGTCTCTGGAAAGGAATGTGGCCTTGCTGACACACTGATTTTATCCCAGTGAGTCTGTTAAAATTTTGACCTATAGAACTCTAAGATAATTCCTTTGTGTTGTTTTTAACCATTGGGTTTGTAATTGTTAAATCAGCCCTTTATAATTAATACATCTTTCTCAGTCTCAACAAAGACTAGAAATAATTCCCATACACAGTCAATATGGCCTCACTTGCCCTGAAAAGGCACCAGTAAAATCAAGGAGGAAGCTGAATTTCCAACTCCCCAATCTGCAAGTAGGCAGTGTGGGTTAGTGCCCCAGGGGAGGGGAGTATCAGCAAAGCCCATTGGCAGCTGAACGTGGTTCACCACTAACTGATACTTCAAATGCTGCATCCTCTCCTGTAATAAGCAGAATAATATGCCCCAAATGACCCTCATGCAAAACTCAATAAGATACAAAGAAAAAGAAAATTAAATAAATCTAGAGTCTAATAATATAGTATCCAAAATATTTACAACACAAAGATAAGATTCCCTGAAAGATTAGAGAGAAACTAATTTGAATGACAGCATATTATTTATATGATATCATGGAGGCCAAAAAGAAGAAACACAATACTTCTCAGAGCTCTAGAAAAGACAAGAATTTCTGTAACTGGTGAATATCTCTCAAGAATAAAGGACAAGTGAAGACATTCTCAGACAAAGTGATATGAAGATAATTTGTTGCTACCATATCCACAATTGAAGAATATATAAATGAAGTTATCTACAAAGCAAATGAAAACAAAAGGAAGTTTGAAATTCTAGAAATTAACACACACACATGAACACTGCCCACAATGGGAAAAATAGGGGTAAATAAAGTGAACTATCCTACTTCTAGTGAATTTCTTAAATCATATTTGATGGACTATAAAACATTATGAAACAAAAATTATAAAAACATTCTAATGTGGCACTTAATGTGTATAGAGGAATTACTTTAGAAAATTATATTTTATAGAGGGTAAAGGAACTTAAATGGAAATAAGTACTTCACTCAAAAGGGAAAATATTGATAACACTGAATTGAAAAGTTAAATGTGTGTGTGTGTGTGTGAATACCTACAGCAATCCATAAATAAATACCTAGAGCAATACAAAAAGCTATGTATTCCAAATCAGTATTAATAAATCAAGATGAAATCCTTAAAAATGTGTAAATAACCCATAAGAAGGTTAAGGTGGGAGGATGGAGGAATGGGAGAGAGAAGAGATAAAAAATAAGTAAATAATAAAATGACAGACTTAAGTCTAACATATAAAAAATTACTTTAGATGTAAATGTTCTAAATACAGTAAGAGAAAACAAAGCAGATTTTTTTAAAAAAGATCCAGTGATGTGTTGTCTGCAAAAAAAAAAAAAAATCACTTTGAATACAACAACATAGGTAAGTTAAAAAGTAAAGGATAAAAAAAGTTTACCATAAACATTAATCTTATAAATCCAGGAGTGTCTACATAAATATCAAATAAAATAAACTTGAGAACAAAGTAAATTTCCACAAAATGACATTATTTAATATAAAAGAATCTATTTCCCAGAAAGACAAAAGAACTGGCAAACTATAGTTCAAATTACATTAAGCAATAATTAAGAGGAATGAAAGGAAAAATAGACAAATCCAAATTATAGTTGGACACTTCAACACCTTTTTCTCAACATGTCATAAAACTGGTAAGTAAATATTAGCAAAGAGATAAAAGATATGAACAAAAAGACCAACTAACAAGACCTAATTGGCATATATAGGACGTCCTACATAAACATCAACTGAAAAAGAAATTAAGCTTCCATAGACATTCATCAATATAAAACATAGGCTAGGCCATTACATAACCCTTACTAAATAAAAAATAGCCCAAATCATACAAAGTATATTCCCAATCAGTCATGAAATTAAACAATGACATATAATAAACAACAGGAGAATCTCTAAACATTTAAAACTTAAACAGGAAACTTCTCAATAATCCATGGGTCGAGAGGTCTCAGGATTTTTTAAAGTAAATTGAGTTAGGTAAACATGCAAATGCAGCGTGTTAAAATGTGTGGTACACAGATAAAGCAATTAGCTTTTTGTAATTTTTGTAAATACTGAAGACTTATTAATGAGATAGGAAAATATAACAAGTATCAGTTCCTACTTTAAGAAACTAGAAAAAGCATCTGGAGGTGGTGGTGCACACCCGTGATCTCAGCAGCTTGGGAGGCTGAAGCAGGAGGATTGCAAGTTCAAAGCCAGTCTCAGCACAAGCAAGGAGCTAAGTAACTCAGTGAGACCCTGTCTCTAAATAAAATACAAAATAGAGCTGAGGATATAGCTCAGTGACCAAGTGTCCCTGAGTTCAATCCCTGGTAATACACTCGCAAAAAAAGAGAAACTAGAAAAAGCAGAGCAAAGAAATACAGGGCAAGCAGATGAAGGAAATAAGGGCAAAAATCAGTGAAATTGAAAACAGGACCAATAGAGAATATTAATAAAATGATGACACAACAACAAAACTATTTCTTTATAAAATTCACAAATCTCTAGCATGACTGACAAAGACAAAAGGGAATGAAGCACCAATATAAGAGGTCAAATGGGATAATACTACAGATCCCTCAGTCATGGAAAGAACAGAAGGAATATGATGAACAACTTTACACTAGTAAGTTCAGTAACAGAAGAAATGGGTCAAGTCTTTGAAAAACACGATTTATTAGAGACTGAACCAAGATGAAATAGTCTGAAAAGCCCAATTAGCATTTTTTAAAAAATATTAAACTTATAATAAAAAGCTCTAAAAAGATATCTTCAAGTCTGGATGGTCTCTCTGCACAGAATTCTGCCATCCATTGAAAAAATTAACACTAATTTTACAAAACCCTTTCTATATGATAAATGAAAGTAAGATTTCCCAAGTGATTTTATAGGACAAGGATTACACACGTACCAAAATCAGACTAAAACTGCACAAATAGAAAACTTCAGACCAAACTCTCTCATGAACTTAGATCCAAAATTCCTCAACCAGAATTAACAAATCCAATTCTACAATGTATAAAATAACACATCATAGCCAAATGATATATTTTTCAGTTACAGAGACTTTCTCAATATTTAAACACCTATCGATATAATTTACCATACAACAGGCTAAAGAAGAAAAAATATATAATTACATCAATTGACAAAGAAAAGACATTTAAGAAAACCTGAGCCCCCATTTATTATTTTAAAACCACTAAAAAAACTTTCAGCAAACCAGTAGTATAGGAAAATTTCCCAAACTTGATTATTTAAAGAAAATATTTACAAAATACATAGAACCTACCTTATATTTGGAGAAAGATTAACCGTTTTCTAAGATTGAGAATATATTCAATGTAATACTAAAAGTTAAAGTCAATATATTAAGAGAGAAAAACTAATGAAAGATACAGATTAGAAAAGTTAGTAGAATGTATTATCTGTATTTGCAAATTGACCCTGTTGTCTACAACAGAATATCTCAAGGAATCAACCAAAAAAAAAAAAAACTGATAAAACTAATAACTGAATTCAATGAAGTTGAAGAATAAAAAATCAATATAGGACTATTAATTACATTTCTTTATTTAGTCATCCAATAATAAGGCTAACTCTATAGTTTACCAAGCCACTTTGATATTCGTATATGAATAGAAACATATTAATAAAACTGGTTGGGAAAACCCAAAAGTAGTCCTACACAAATATGTCCAACAGATTTTTGACAAAGGCTCAAAATGATTTCAGTGGAGAAACGATAGGCATTTCAACAAATATTTCTTTGGTAATTGGATATGCATAGTCTAAAAAATGAACCTTGACCTACACTTCACATCCTGTACCAAAATCAATGCAAAATATACCACAAAGTTAAATGTAAAAATAGAACATCTTTGTGCATAAAAGCTTTTAGACTCAACGCTGAAAGCATGATTTACAAAGGAATATTTGATAAATTGCATTTCATCAAAATAAACTTTAGTTTAAAAATAGCCTGATATGAGGATAAAAAAAATAAGCTAATGACTGGGACATAGTGCTTTAAAACCATATTATCTAGAAAATATAGACAACTTTCAAAGCTTGATATTTTTTAAAAAATGGGCAAAAGTCACAAACATTCATCAAAGTGAGTATAGAGATGAATACAGATGACAGATCAACCCATGAAAGATGGTCAACATCATCGGCCATAAAAGAAATAAAAATTAAGACCATAGTATATACTACACATCTATTCGCATAGTTAAAATTAAATCTGGCAAGGATGAAAAGAAACTGGATCACTCATATATTACTGATAAGAATATAAAATGAGACAAGCATGCTGAAAATCAATCAATGACTTTTTATAAAAGTAAACCTGCCTCTATCATATTACCCAGTTATTTCATTGTTGGGCATGTATCCCAGATAAATGAAAATTAAATTTCACAGAAAAACTTGTACATGAATATTTACAGCAGCTTAATTTGTAATGGCAAAAATGTGGAAAATCCTCAGTCCTTTATGGATGAATGCTTATATAAACTATGGTGCATTCCAACCATGGACTACTAACCAGCAATCAAAAAGTGTGAACTATTTACATACATCCAACTTGGACGAATTTCCAGGGCATTGGACTGAGTGTAAAAAAGGTCAATCCCAAAATATTCCACATTGCATGATTCTGTTCATATTACATAATGATCAAAATGAGAAAAAAATTATAGACATGGATAGCAGTTAGTGATTGTCAGGGATGGTGGTGTGGAAGTTGGTTATGGCTATAAAAGAGCAACATGAAAGATACTTTTCACGGTGCAACTCTTCTACACTTTGATTATAGCAACATCTTGACTGTGATACAGTTACATAGTTTTTCCAGATATAATCACTGGCAGAAATTAGGTATGGAGCACATCGGGTCTCCCTGATTTATATTGCACAATGGCATTGGAATCTAGTTTCCTCAAATAAAGAGTTTGGTTAAAAAATAATAATTATAAAACAAATCCTCGTTAATCTCATATTTTCCTCTAGTTGTTGTAGGGAATGCACAGTTGTGACCACACTATCAAATTTCTGTCACCCTTTGACCCGTATCTCTCAAGCCGTTAACTTTCCTAACTCAGTGAAACCTTTCTAATATTCACAGTGACCCTTATTTGCCAAAGTCAAAGACACAAATCAGTCCTGAATTTCCGGGAACCTCCACTGCATTGGTGACCACTCACAATGAAAACTTTCCTATCTTTTGACTGCGTTGACATTGAATTTTTCTGTTTCTGGGTAATCCTTTCAATGAACCTTTTCTTCTGCTTGCCTTTTTAAATCTTGCCATCACATTCCATGTGGTTCCAACCTCTTGGCATTGTTTTTCTCAGCCTCTGTGTGACTTGCGAATGACTTCACCTACACCAGTGACTTTAACTACTATTTCCAGATTGGTGGCTCTCAAATTTATGTATTCCTATGAGTCTGATAAGCTGTCTAGTAGACATTTCCCCTATCTCCCTTCATCTCAGCTGCAGCATGTCTCACCTGGTCTTATCCCCTTTTTTATATCCCAGCCTCTAATTCTGTCTTAAATCCAATCAACCCTAACTCAGAAATTCAGTTTCTACAAGCTACTACCTCTTAGTCACATCTACCTAAAACCAATCCACACCTTAGGTAGGTTTTAACTCACTGGAACTTCTAGAATCCATACCTGCCTTTCATTTACCACTGCTGCTGCCATTCTTTTGGTTTGCAATGTCTTTCCTGAATCATTCAATAGTGTCTTTTAAAAACCACCACGGAACCAATCTGACTTTCTCGATTTCTTCCTATGTGCAACCAACCATTTCACAAAACACAAATTTAATTATATCATACTATTGTCTCAATTCAATGGTTTCCCACTGTTTCCCATTAAATTTCATTTCTTAGCTCAGTAATTAAAGGCCATTTTAATGTATATTCTGATGTTTTCTCCAATCTCAGCATCTAGCACTATCTCCCATCCTGTGTGTGAGTCCTGTGACACTTCAGGATATCAATTCTATGTCCAAACCTTTATATGTTCTTATTTTTCCCTATCATACATTCATTTCCTTCTTCACTTAGAAACTCCTATTTAACATGCAGTACAGCTCAGATATCATCTTTCTGAAGAAGCTTCCCAGTCTTTTTGATGTTCTGCTTCTCTGTCTAGTACACTGTTGTATTTATTTTCCTAGCTTGATGTAACAAAGTATATTGCCTCACAGTTCTGGAGATTAGAAATCCAAACTCAGTGTGTCACAAAGACCATGCTGTCTTTGAGGACTATAAGAGGAATCCTTTCTTTCCCTCCTCATTTCTGGATGTTATAGGAGCTCTTGGTGTACCTTAGCTCTTGGACGTTTCACTCAAATCTGCCTCCATCACCACTTGACCTTCACCCTTGTGTATGAGAATCTAAAATTCCTTCCTCTTGTAAGGACACCAGTTAAATAGGATTTAGGGCCCACTATAACCCAGTATTCTTCATCTTGATTACATCTTCAAAAACAATGTTTCTAAATAAATTCATATTCACAAGTTCTGAGTGGACATGAATTTTGGGGGATTCTATTAGCAGATATACTGGGACACTATTTATCCCAGTATATTTGCTAGTATTTCTTATATAATTTATCACATTTCAGTTATTTTCCTGTCCATCTTAAAGTATGAACTAAATAAATGCTGAGTTCCTGAGTAAATAAAGCTATAGCAACTATTCATCATTCCTATTCTTCCCGGATTTTGTCTCATAAATAAGATGTTTGACTTTGAAATAAAGTGTTCTATTGTATTGACACACTGCTGCTAAATTAAAGGCTGACTAATCCATGCAAGTGTGAGCCAAAGAAGGAGTGTTATATTCAGGAAATAAATTTCTATTACAAGTCATGGAAGCTTTAGAAATATGTAATAAAGGGGACAACAATGAGAATTTTGAGAGCTCTCCTTTGCTAATACCCAGACCATAGCACCAACTCTGAGCTTCCCTATCAGAGCACCTCCATTTTTGCCCTCCTCCCTGGGAAATGTTGAATCAGCTTGAAGTGCTTCAATTTATTTCTACCTAAGATTGTACTTCTTCACAGGATCCTTGCTCTTCTAGTCCCCAGAACCTAGACTAGTTCTCATTTTTCATATCCTTCCTCCACATCTACCTACAGTGACTCACAAATGCCTACCTGCTGGGCTACCCACTGCATTAGGTGATGGTGATGGCCCTCCTGATAATTTTGGTACTGTCCTTTGGATCCAGTGTGGTGGTACCCATGCATGTGGAAACTTGAGCTTCCACCTTGAGACTATAGTCTTTGAGAAGGGTTAATACCTCAGAGCTTTAACCCCAGAAAATAGCTCTCCACTGACTTTTCTTCTCTAGTAGCCCAGAGCTCACATCTAGACACTCTAAAATCATATCTTTCACACATAGACTCATGAAGTACTCATCTGCACATGAAGCGGGTTGGTCCACCTAACCTCTAGAAACTTTTAATTTCAGTATAGCATTGTAGCAGAAAGTAAATGTGTAATTGAATCAGGTAATGCATGTTCATTCAATACTGAATTATCACCTTTATGAATGCCTGGCATCATTCATGTTCACATGTATACACATTTACATATTATATATATATATATGATCTTATCTACCTGAAAGGTTATAAATCTTGTGTCATTTATTTTATGAATTATAGTTAATTATAGCTGATCATGTGAATTTTCACTAAAATTCATTGTATTTGGTAGAACTGGGGAAGATTCACTTAATGATTGATCTGCATATGTGTTTGAATACTTTCTTCCTCTTTTCTACAGATCTCAATTATATAAACTGAAAAACAAACATGTTGTTTTGGCAAAAAATTGTTTTGCATTTAAACTGTTTCCTCATATGTTCATATATGAATTAAGGTTTTATGTTATCCACTCAAATATATTGACACAGCTCCTAGGTCACCAAGCTGTGCAGCCAGCCCACTGGTCCCTGCTGACAAGCAGAAGTGGAGCAGAGGAATGCTAGAGTGGTGGCCTGGTAGGTTGGAGCAGCAGAGATAAGCACGGGCTGGTGGTTTTACGGAGCCTGCCACAGCACCAGCTTGCACCAGGGCACGTTGACCTGTCACCCCATGAGACCAGGCCTAGGCACAGTGTAGTAGCCTGTTATATAAGCCTGCTTTACACGGCACTGTCATTCTGGAACCTCAAGCATGCAATATCTGCTAACGGCAACCTGCTGGGAAGCTGCAATTGCGGATGAGTGGTGAGAGAATGGAGGTAGGACAGACCTGAATGGAAGTTTGGACTCAAGAGTTAACCAGTAGCATTAGTACTTTTCCAAACCCTAATTAGCAAAATTTTGGACCAATAGCATTGGTCCTTTTTTCAAACCCTGATTAGTGTAAGTTTGAACCAACAGTGTTGACCCAAGCATATATAAACCCTTAGACTAGCACACTCAGATGGAAAATCTAGCTATCAGGTCCCTTCTTGCAGTGTGAGGTTTCTGTTCCTGTTTCTATTCATCAATAAATCCTACTCTTCCACTCACTCATCCTCCTCTGTGAATTTCATTGTTTGAATTCATGTGATAAGAACCCCTTTGAGGGAAGTGAGGTGAGCAGCTGAGGTCTGCTGCCACACTGGAGGGCATGGCCTGCCATTAAGAGCTGCAACAGTTCTTAGCTGTAGAGGCCTGCAACCCCTGCAGACCCCACCTGCCCGCAGAAGCAGAGAAACTCCAGCTTCACTATTAGGAAAACTGCCAACCGTCTAAAAAGCATATTCCTATAATGAATTTTGATGGCAGAGGGATATATATGTTTTATATAAAATGCTGATAGTTACTGAAAGACATGATCATATAAGTCAATGTGTAGTGAATGTGAGTGTATAAAGAAGAAAAAATATTTTCAGGTATATTACGAGCAAATTCACAGTATTTTCACATCTTTATTAAAATATGAAATTAAACCTAGATATTAAATACTGTTATTAGTTTTAGGAATATTGTTTGCTTTAAATAAAAAATATCTGTGCTTCTTTTTTATGGGATACATTAGACAAGTTATTTTGGAACTTTAGAGTGAAATATTTTAATTTTTAAATAATTACTTAAAAAAAGGGCATGGTAAACCAAGGATAAATGCAAAAATGGGAAAAATAAAATTAAAACTTAAAGAAACATTTTGCTGTAGTCCCACTCAAGGTCATGTCACCATACAAGTATATATTAATACCATAGCAGAATGGAAATAAGCTAAGGATACAGGGTGATAAAAAACCCACTTAATTTCACAGGGCTTGAACCTTACCAAATTAAATCAGTTTCATTCATTTCAGGAGATTTCTTAATGCTAAATAATAGTTTTAAGAATGTAAAAGGCAAAGAAATTTAACATTTAGTCATGCATTTTATATCCCTATCATGAGTATAGTTTCTATTATTTTCAAATAGGTAAGAGGTAAAAAAACAGATAAGAAAAGAAATGGAAATGAAAAAGCTGAGAGATATGTTCCTATAGCAAAAGAATGACTTTATATGAAATAAAATGCCTGAGAATGAGTGACAAGCAATGAAAAGAGCCTTCATTCTGGATACCTGCTGAAGCTGCTAAGGTTCTGGATAGTCCAGTGCTTGTTAGTAAATGATCAGTGCTGCTGATCTTTAGTTTGTTTTATCTTTCTTCTGGTCTTCTCTAGAACTTTGCCTTTTACTTTATTAAGATCATCACTGAGATTCATTAAATACTTAGCATATTGCTGGATATTGGTTGTACAAGTATCAACTGACTATATGTTCTCTGTAGTTTGCCTTGGCTGCCTAGACTATGAAAGCTCTAAGTGAGGTATATTTAACTTCATTTTTATCACCATCAAAAGTCACTTTTAAAAAGACATTTTGCTCTATTGACATCTGAGCTTCAGTTGAGACTCTTCTGGAAAAAGGCATGTGGTCTAAGTAAAAATCACAGTGATTGCACATAGAAGTAGATCTATATTTACTATTATTCAGTGCATTTTTTAGATTATTTAACAGGTTAAAAAATATATATCTGTGACCAAATAGGGGATGGGTACAAAGTCAGTTATCAATAAATAATCAATCGTTTTTAAAATGATGATATAGTAAAATCTTTCTTTGAAGGCATTTAAAAATAGAAAAGATTCTCATTGTTTGAAATAGATTAGACTTACACGCAAAGGTATATATTAGTCAGTATGGTCATTACATTATTAAGGTACATTTGGGGCCAAGATTCCAACTATCCTAAAGAAACACACACATTGTGTTTGCAAAGCAGACACTGGAGCTCATCCTTGGACCTTATAAAATAACTGACATGAAGCAGATAGGATTTTCATATCTCATGTGTACATTCTTCAAAAGCACTGCTTTTAAAAAAGTTTACTAAAACTGACCATAGTGTAGACAAAACAAACAACAGGCCATTATCCATAAAAGAATAATAAGAATGATTAAAGAAATACTTATCAGAAGGATATAGGGAATGGATTGTTGGAACTCACACTGGCTAATTTTAGAAGAAAAATATGAGCAGCAAAATAGTAATGATAGTGATGAATGGAATATATTAGGGAAAAAATGGATCCATGAGTTCATAGTAATATCTATAGGATATGCATTTGTGTAATGTGGAAGGGGATAATCCTTTTCTGAAAGATAATAATAAATGCAGAAGGATTAAAAGAGCACCAGTTTTGCAATATGTAGAACTGGTTTAGGATGGTATTATTGCCAAATGCTAAAATCACTAGGTGAAATTGTGATTACCTCAATGTAACCCTCTACAGATTACCTCTTCATTTGGTGGGAGGAGAGCATCATTACAGTGGAAAGATCTGGCACTCATCACCTTGAACAGATGATCAATCTTAACTTCATCAATAATGGGAAAGACTAATGCTAGGTTTTACAATAAGAAGTACACATCATGGCCTCTGTAATATTTTTGGTGCAGTTTTTGGCCCCAAGTGTCTCAAGATAGATGGTGAAGGGTAGGGAGGACAATGAAATATCCAGCTTCCAAAAAAACTTTGAGGATTGCACCCAGCTTCTCTCTAATGGAAAAATGAGTTTAAAATGAGAACATAGGATTGATCTATGAATTAGAAACCTACATGGAACCTGGTAATTTTGAACTCTTCACAGGTATGTCATTTGAGCTACTTAGTAGATTAATGCTTGCATGCCCTACGAGTTGATGCTGATACCTTGTTTGGCATCTAAACTCAAATGGCACATGTTTTTCCACTCCTCTCAGTCGTCTGTTCAAGTGTTTTTTTTTAAAAAACGTTTTTGAGTCTTCCTCATGACAAAGAACGGAAGAAGACCCCCATCAACCTGTATTGTTTAGGGAAAGTCTCTCTAATAATGTTTAACTGAGACATCATACATGGAGCACTTAGTATGCCACCTCACACATGGAGGAAGCTGAAAAAACAATTTTCCACCTCTAATGACTGACTGTTTCTTTTGGCTAATATTTTATCTTATTTCTCAAGAATCATCCTGCTTATTTCTAGAATTCCTCAAGGAAGAACTGAGTGAATAAAAATGTCTCTTCTTGGGAGAAGTTAGTCATTCTAGAAAGAGAAATTTCTTATTAACATGATGGTGGAATTATTCAACAACACACTAGAAGGATAAATTCATCTCTCTGGCTCTTTTTCTTTCCCTGATGTAGGAATAGTCAAAAAGAAGAAAATATATAGAAGACCAAAAATAGAAAGGACCGTATGTGTCTTTGCTAGAATAGTCTCCTGTGACTCTATGCAGAGCAGGATGACAATTGCCAGTTGCTCTCTTCTCTGTGTTCCCACATTATTGTGTGCATAATCTTATTATAGAATTTATTTCCTCTGCATTATAATGACCTGTTTATTTGTTGGCCTTCACTGGCCTATGAGCTTCCTGAAGGCAGGAAGCTAGCTTTATGCATGATTTTTTGCCAGAACCCAGAGTGATGGGTGGCCTGGGTAGACGCTCAATAACTCTCCATAGAATATATACCAACTTCCTTTGTTCTTCTCTCTATCTCTCCCTGGTTTTTGCTTTTCTTCTTTCTCTGCCTTAGATCTATTTATATCTTCACTGTCCTAGGAGACCACTGTTATTAAAGATAGATCTCTCTTTAATATGATTTTTTAACTTTTCAATCTTCTATGATTCTATAGAAGAAATTGTTCACAATATGTCTACTTTATATTTACCAAGTTATGCCACCTTTAAACATTTACTACTGCACACAAAGGGTCTCAGTCATTTAAAGACTGATGGTCTTTGTCAGGACAGACAATAAATCATGGTTTTCCAGGTCTGTGATATTTTGTAAGTTGCACACTGCAGCACACAAGCTGTGTTCAATGCTGAGTCATTGAAATCTGATTTTTAATTTACAAGTAATAATAATGTTCTGTGATTTTCAAATGTTCATGTGAATAATTGAATACTTTTGTGATTGCTTTAGAGAGCTGTCTATATATCCCTGAAGGGTCAGATATATGTAACCCGTTAGAGGAATTTCTCTACCTTTTATAGGGGATGATTTTGAGAGGCAGAATTATTTGTTAGGACAAAGATGCAATGCAAAATGTGTGTTTAAGAATTATAATCAAAATACATTAGTAAAATTGATATTTCTGTCCCATTTGTTCTCACACAAAATTATGCAGACTTGGTTTTCTTTCTTTCAGAGAAGTTAGCAAATGCTAAATTTAAGTCAATTTTCTCTTGAATCTTTTTCAAGTTATTTTTATATATCATTGATTTTTCTTTCTGTTTTAGAGCTAAAACATGGAGAACATATAGATATCCAGCAACCCTTACAAAGGACTCTGAAAACATTTGCTTTCTAAAACATTTGTAGTTGCTTTAATAAAAAGAGACATTTGGAAGATTACAATTCTTCTAAAATGCCCTACTTTTTCCTCTGCTGTACCTTAAAATGTCTATCATTTTTAAAGATCAAAGATTGGTGTTCAGAAAGATTTAAGATGTTCAGAATAGCATAAAACACAAATGGAAAGTCCACTTCCATGAAGCAAAATTGTAATTGCTAAACTAAATATTTTAATGAAAAATTTTTTTTAATTTTATATACATGAGTTATATACTTAAAATCATTATTAATTGCTTATGAGGAACTAAAACTCAATTCTTTCATATTTCTGCAAGTTAAACAATTTCTCTCTACATATAACATCATTACTGATTTTCATTCTTGCTAAGTTAGCACTTAGATTAACCTTATGGACTTTTGCAGTTAAATGTTTCTAAAAATTCAGAGTAGATTAACCTACATTATGATTATAATGTACAGAAAACGGAATATGCTATAAGCTCACCAGTACCACATGTTACATTTAGGGAGACCTTACAAAATTAAAAAATTTACATATATATTTTATAGAAAGTCAATAAAAGGCTGCAATATTTTATTTTTTGCATATATTGAATGTTATTTCTCTGCATATTTAATTGTCCTGGGTGACATTTTTTATATTTGCACATATTAGTGTAAAAGTATATACCCCACATACCATACACGATAAACCATATTAATTTGGCATATATATATATATATATATTTTTTTTTTTGGTACCAGGGATTGAACTCAGGGGTACTCAACCACTGAGCCACATCCCCAGCCCTATTTTGTGTTTTATGTAGCGACAGGGTCTCACTGAGTTGCTTAGCACCTCGCCTTTGCTGTGGCTGACTTTGAACTCTCGATTCTCCTGTCTCAGCCTGCTGCCAAAGTGCTGGGATTATAGGCTTGCGCCACTGCGCCCAGCTAATTTGGCATATATTGATGGATGAAATAATTATTATTGGTTAACTCACTCTACAAAGAAAATGTCTACATGTTAAGATAAGAGATTTACAATTGGCAAGGGTACATTATTAAAATCTTTAATATTCTTGACTACGAGTTCCCCACCACATGTTATATGAAGGAGGTTGGAAAGGCATGACACATTCTCTCCCAGGAAGCTGAACTCTATACATAGTAACTTTGCTATAAACAATGCTAATAGTTACACATGCACATATCCTTCTTATCACCAAAATTTGAGCAGTATCATAAGACTCATACTACCTGGAACTATCATCTTAGTCTCTGGAAATTTAAGTTTCAGTTAAGGCACCATACCCAAAGGCCAATATTAGAATGCTCGTGTTTCCTGATATACAAAGAGTAGAAGAGAGGGCTAAGGAATCCAGCACATTGGTTTGTGTTCACTGAATGAGGTACATATCTTCAGATAGCTTAGTGATGTAAGAAAGGGAAGCCAAGTGGGCATATGGAATCAGAGGCAATTTTCCCCATCTGTGGACCTCAAATGTCAGTTGCATCAAATTTATTATAAGGCCTCTGCAAAGCTGAATAAGAACCACACGTTGTCTATAGCTGAATAAATAATGTATATCCACATACATTAGTGTAGAGACACTATGTGGTAAACAAAATTAACATTTTTTATAATGCTACTGAATTCATAGAATCTCTTAGGTCTTATGTGTCTCTGAAAATACACGTAGGTTGATGTGAAAAGACAAGTCACATCAATAATGTGAAAGACAAGTCCTCATACATATAAAAGTTAAGAAGTCCTGATCTAGGCACCTAAATCAAAAAATTCCCAGGGCCAGTCTTTTAGGGAAAAATAATGGAATCTGATGCTAAACAACGAACACTATATAGGCCTGCTTGAGACTGGTTTAAAATACTACTTTCCTTTTTTTTAACCATTCTCCATCCATTTGAACTATTGATTTTGAAAAGAAGCACATATATTTTGACCTTCACTTCAGTCTAAAAATTTTATTAGACCATTCCAAAGCAAAAATCTTATCTCCAGTGACTTGCAGTTCTTTGTGCTAGTGGACCCACAAAGCCCTGGGGCAGACAGGCAGAAACAGCTGCCTTTCAATTAAAACTGCTGAGTGAGGTCCCTGGATATCTTAGATGAGCAACTACATTGATGAAGTAAATAAAGTTGCGCAATAAAAATTTTAGAGATTTCTAGATCCTAAGAGGTGACTAAAATGGCTGGTAGGGAAACAAGACTCAGTTACATATGAATGATTAAGTCCTAAGAGTTTTTTAAAAATTTACCTAGGGAATGAGTTATTGGGAAAAATAACATCAAATACCCAATTTTAAATTGTATCTTTTGGTCTAGAATAATCACTTGTTATTTTCAAACCTATGGTAAAATATACAACACCAACAACTTTGTGTCAGTGGTCTTCCAGGGAATGAAAAAAACTCTTCCCTTGGGACAATCTAAACTAGAGTTAAGATAACAGTTGCAGGAAATGAATTAGTAAGTGAAATTGATAATTAGTCGAGGAGTAAGCATTGAGAGTAAAAGAGGTTGGCTGTGCCATGAGGCCTGGGATGCCTCAGCTGGTAGCCATGGGCAAATTCCCAGCTAGCCCCAGTCTTTGTCCTGTGCTTAGACTGTATCTGTGTCTGTGTGTCATGATGCTGTCTCACATTAATCTGACTACTGGAATCCCCAGTAGTAAAGTAAAATACTCAAGACTGTCCAGCACAGACGATGGCTAAATCGACCTTCAGTTTAAGAGAAGCCCTCCTAAGATCCCTTAAAAGGGCTTTGCACCTGCCACTGTGGTTTTTGATTGGCATCTCTCATTATCATAGGCTCCCTCCTGCTGTTAGGCTACCTCAGCAAAGGTGGGGCAAACTGGGCCGTTCCTGTCCTGATCATTGGCATTCTGGTGTTCCTGCCAGGATTTTACCATCAAGCACATCGCCTACTATGCATCTAAATGGTACCCGGGTTACTCCTATGATGACATTCCAGACTTTAATGACAAACACTCACTTCAGCCCTGGGACAAGTCACAATGAGACTGAACTCAGCTTTATGATAATGAACAGAAACTATGGCTAAGGGCTGAGGAATTATGCAGTTTGCAGATGTTGACAAAACAATGACCAGAGTTTATGGGTCCATCCCAAAAATACTCACTGAGCTTAATTAGCTTATTAGGAAATGCTGTGTTTTTCATCTGGCCCTGGCAAAACTCAACATGTTCTTCCACATGAATTTGTATCATAGAAGAATAGCAATGCTAATTGGGAAAGCAGGAGGTTTTTCTGTGGTGGAAAGTGTTACCCATTCCCTCCTTCTTCAGAGTGAGCATTTCTTTTAAATAGTCTTCATTGTCAATTTGTTATTGTAGCAAATGGAAGAGTGTAGTGTGCCTAATTTCTTAGTTACTGAGTAATTTATTTTTAAAATATCAGGATCTTATCCCCTACACTTAACTCTACGGTCACATTCTGGTGAAAGACCTGTGTAAAAATTACATATTAGTGTGGATCCATCTGTAATATTTTTCACTTTGTTTCTTAGTGACAGAAACCAAGAATTTTTAAGCCACAGAGTAATTTTCAAAGTATAAGCACTGTCTCTGATAACTAATCCTTGGCCAGTTCATTCCATCCTTTGTAGATCAAGATATTCTATATATCATGCCTTTAAAGACTGGACATTTGGCCAGAAAAATGAAGATAAGTGGTTGCTATTTAGAGTGTATAACCTTATTGCAAGCACCTGGTACTACAGTGTCATTCTGCTGAAGATCTCAAGACTTGGCTTGGATTCCTGGAGGACCACATCCATAGGTTGATTCTGTTTCTTTGCTTGAAAAAAGTGATTTATATTCAAAAGAAATTAAAATGTCAGAATCAAAAAAGAAAAAAAAAAGAATTGAGAGTAAAAGGTGATGGCAGGACATATACTACACTCAGTGAATTTAGAAGTACACTAGTCTTCCTCCAGGGCATGTAATGGAAGCTTGAGCATTTTATTTGAATATTAAAGTAAAGGGTGGAAGATTAAAAATATGTGAGTTAAAAATACAATATGCAATTTGCTCTAATACTTGCATCACATTATGAGAAAAGGATGTGTCCTTGTGGAACCAGGGAGCAGGGCAGGGCAAGTGGGTGAAGGGACCCAATAAACCAGGGAGAAATGATGTGTTTAAGGCTCAGGTGCACAAAGTTGAGGAAAAGGTTAAATGTGATTTGTGTTTCAACTTCTCCAGTATTAATTCAAAATATCATCTGAAAGTTATAGCAAAACTGTTTATCAGAGTATTGTTGTTGTTGTTGTTATTATTATTATTACTGCTCTCTATGATGAAAAAGAGGGCTTGGATTTTGTGTTAGTCAAGTTTCTGCTACTGTAAAAGATATACCAAAGATAATAAACTTAAAAAGAGGAAAATTTATTTTGACTCATAGTTTTAGAAGTTTCAGTCCAAAGTCAAGGTGTCCTTCTGCTTTGATCCTGTGGCTAGGCAGCACAACATGGCAGGAAGGTGCATAACAGATCAAAGCCATTCATCTCCTAGCCATATGCAAAGGGGAAAAAAAAGATACTGGGGGTCCTACTATCCCCTCAAAGTCAATGCCCCCAATGATCAGAAGTCCTCCCCCTAAGCTCCACACCCTAAAGGGTTTACTACTTCCCATTGACACACAGGCCTTAATACATGGGTTGTTGAAGGATATTTAAGATCCAAGGTATAGAAGATTCTTATATGGGATAGAAATTCTAATGAACCAATGACCTTGGGGAAGTATTCCAGCTACTCCCTATCCCAAAGGTCAAGAGATATAGTAAAAGCAAGAATAATTAGGAAATTATTTTATTCATTCTTACTTTAATTGAATCTTGGTTCTAATAAGATCAAATTTAAACATGGCCTGTGCTGTTCCAATGAAAATTTAAATGCATAATTCTTGACTACTAATAAAGTTTAAAGAAACAAAAATTTGTATTTTGACAGTTATGTTTTTGAGAAATCATGCCCTTTTATTCAAAACACCAAAAGGACAAATATGTGCATCTACCAAATTTTATTACAGTTATAAGTAGAACTGGAGTTATAAAAAGAATATAATCTGTAATTAGTGAATAATACAATTAGAAGATGCATGTGCAGAACAAAAACCAAGGTGCAATTTGTAAAAAAAAAATAAGGCATTTTTTAATAAAAATCTCTTAACATGGGACACATTTTTGCCGTTATTGTAGTGGATCACCATGGAAATAGGTTTAGCACAATTAAAAATGTACACTTATCTAGAAACTCTTGCCTGCCTCAAGTACTTAAAGCTTAGTATTGATTTAGGAATATTTTTCACATTTTGTAAAGATGTGTTTGATAACATGAAACAATTAAATTTTTAGGGAATGCTCAGATACATCTGATGCTAAAAATTGCACTTGTTAAAAATGGAATCCATCCACTTCTAGTCATATCTCAGTCCCCTTCTTGATGTCATTCTATCTCTGAGCCAAAAGAAGTACATTCCTTCAAGTTCCTGTGTCACTGCTGTATCTCTATGCCTGCTCTAAACCTCTTACATACAGATGAACACAAAATACAGGCATATTTCTCATTATGCAAGCAGACTCCTACATACAAATTCTAAAGGAAAGCACAGAACAGCTGCATTCCAGTTTTTTTTTTTTTTTTTGGCATGAATAGGGTCTTTAATATCAATACTGAAATGGAAGTGATTAGTACTATTTACTGAATTTTAAAGCACCTTAGGATGTTCAGCCAGACAGTTTATTTGATTGGCTGAACATGCGGACACCTCATTTTGGGAAAAATATGTTGGCACAGGCAAAGAAACAGCTATCTGGCTGCTTCACAGGCATTTTTCAGAGGATTTGAGCTGGTATTTTGGCTTTAAAAATTATACTCTTATAAAGAATAACATGCTCTTTCTAGCATTATGTGGTTGTCTTTACCTAAGCACACTTCTTAACTCTAAAATTAGGAGTATTTAGTATGATTGTTTAGATTTGGCTCAGCTTACAAAAAGCTTTTAATATGATGCTCTGAGGTATCATATCCAATGTAGAAATTGTCCATTTAGATGGTAGAGAATTGATAAAATATACACTGCATGCTAGTACCCCTATGTAATGATTCAATTCTGATGGTAAATTCTGATGGTAAATTTTTTGCTTTAAAGGATGCATACATTCTTTTCATTTCTTTCTTTCTTTTTACAAGACTTGTATTTAGCATTGGTCTCTAAATGCACTTGCCTGGTTTCTAGCAGTCTAAAAGAATTAATATCAGAGAAAAGTTCCCACAGATTAGTGTTAGAAAGATGCTATCATGGTACAAATAGGGAAATTGTTTTTAATGTACTAAGCTCAAAGTAGGGTCTGTCATTCATATTTCAAATGTTCCCCAAAGGTCTGTTTTAAAGGCATGTTCCACAGTGTGGTACCCTTGGGAGGTGGTAAAATGTTTGAGACCAGACCTTGTAGGAGGTTGTTGGGTCATTGAGGACATGATATTGAAAGGGACTGTGGGATCCTGGTTTATTCCTATTTTTCTTTCACTCCCTATTTTGTGATGTAAGTGCTTTTTTGCTCTACCACCTGCTCCTTCCATAATGTGCTGCCTTGCCACAGGCCCAAAAGCAATGAGATCAACTGATCATGGACTAGAACCTCTAAAACTGTGAACAAAATCAGTCTTTTCTATTTATAAATTATTACATGTGTTTTCTTATAGTGATGGAGAGCAAATGTAGGATACAGGCCCTCTTAAATAAAAAATGACAAGATTAGAACAGGATGCAAAGAAAAAGGAAAAACTATATACATGTAGATAAAAAGTCAATTATAGAAAAATATTAATAAGCGCAACATGTGAAATCACTGGAGCACCAAGAAGTCATAGAGCCAGTAAGTAAAGATCTTTAATTATTTCTGGATTTAACTAGGTTAATTTACCCAGAGAATTATTTAAAAACTAGGTAGACTTAAAATACTGACATTTAAAAATGTACATATTGCTAAAGATTTGAAAATTGTGAATTAAGAGTATGGAAGATATAAATTGGTAATTTTTTTGTCAGTTGCTAGTGAAGATGCCAGAGAGAATTCACACATATATAACCTATTGCAAAGACATGGCTATGACAGATAAAATATAAAAATACAAAACCAACAAATACGGCAACTCTTACATCTCCTAATAGGAAATTCAAGCTTTTTGTTCTATCCTTGCCTTCAAATTCTTAGATGAAGCTCACCCACAGCAAGAGTTGGAAACCAACCTGCTTCACTCAGTCTACCAATTCAAATGTTAATCTAACCTGAAAACACCCTCACAGACACATGGAGAATAATGTTTGACCAAATATTTGGGCAGCGTGTGGCCCAGTGAAGTTGACATATAAAATCAACACTGAGGAATGAAGAAGGGTAAACAGCCATCAATCTTACAGAAAGAAGGTGGATTAAACATATAGTATGAATACTAATTACATGACCTAGAAGGAACTATTTTCTAGAAGACACAAGCTAGAGGAACTGAATCAGGAAGAAGTATAAAAAATGAATAATCCTACAGCAAATATCAAGATTGAATGAGTAGTTTAAAAAGTTGCCATAAGGAAATCCAAGAACATATGGATTCTTTGGCAAAGTATACAAAAAAATTTGCCCTCATACCCAAAGACATCATAAGGAAAGGAAACAATAGATCCATAACCTTATGAATAAAAATGAAAGAGTTGCCAACACAAATACAAGCAAAACTAATGCAATTATTATAAAAGTAATTATACATGTTGTTAAGGTGGGATTATATCAAATTTGCAATGTGGATTTAACATCCAAAATAAAATACTGTAATGTGTCAATAGAAGAAGAAGTAAAACCACATGATCATCTCAGTAGATCTAGAAAAGCATTCAATACAATACAGCAAACTTTCATGATAAAAAGTACACAAGAACTTCAGTTTGACAAAAGGAATTTAGTGATGAGAAACAAGAGTTTTCTCCCCTAAGTTGAGGAATGATAAAATGATGTTTATTCTCTCTACTTTTATTCTCCATTGTAATAGAAATTTATGGAGACAGTAAATAGTTTTGTCTTTTCCAGGGGTTGGAAAGACAGAAAATGGAAAACTACAACTAATGGACATGAGGTAATTATTATGGATGATGAAATATTACAGAGTTAGTAGTGATGGTTGCACAACTTGTAGAATTATTATGCATCAATAATTTTTTTTTAAACATTACACACTAAAAACTTAAGCTGCAGAGCAACAGTGGGTTGGTGTACATTGGGAAACTATGTCAATATCCTTTCTCTGTATGAGTACAGATTTTGTTTTAATGTTTTATAGTTAAAAAAGTATATCAGGGCTGGGGTTGTGGCTCAGTGGTAGATCGCTTGCCTAGCATGTGTGAGGCACTGGGTTCGAATCTCAGCACCACATAAAAATAAATAAATAAAATAAAGATATTATGTCCATCTACAACTAAAAATATTTTTTAAAAAAATATATCAAACACTAGCTTCCAAATTAGTATAGGAAGAAACCTAATCCACAAAAGTATAATAGAAATATTTGTAAATATAAAAACAATCTCAATAAATATAAATATTTAAATTTATCAATAAAAAGGGAGAGACTATTAAATAAAACCTTTTGATCTAAAATTCTGTGAAATTTATAACTCAATAAAAAAAGAAATAGAATTAGTAAGTCTGGATTTAGAAATCAAAATGAAGCTGATTAATCAAATGAATGTCAGATAATATGGAAATTAAGGTCAAAGTGGACATGTAAGTAAAGCAAGAAATTGCAAAATAATCCATCAAAAATATAAATAGGATTTTACATACTTTACAAACTAGATTTACACTGTACAAAACAAAACTAATTTAAAGGAGAAGTTGACAAAAAATCATTATCATTTGATGGATTTTAGCATATATTTGTCAAATACTAAGTTGGAGCCCAAAAAAACAAATAAAATTATTTTACTTGTTCTTCTAATGGAAAATTCCTGTGGCAGGAAAAAATTTATATACAAGTCAAAAAGGTATAATCTACAAAGAGAGAGAGAAATATTATTCCATTAAAGTTAAAAACAAAACATTTATCTAACAAAGTATATTAAACAACATTTAAAAGAGTTATGATATAGTGGTAAAATGTAACTTTTATACAATAGAACCCAAATCAATATCATTATTATTCATGTATGTTTTATATATATGTGTGTGTGTGTGTGTGTATACACACAAACTTATGTGTGTATATATATATACTTATACATATGTGTTCAACTATATGTATAAATTTATACTTATTTATGTACATATAAAAATGTTTAGTTTATACTTATTTATATTTACTAATATAAAGAGATGTACTTATATAAATATATACTTAAGCTTAATGTTTATGTGTGTAAAGAGATAGAAGCAGAGAAACGAAGGAAGCAAGAACATGAAGAATGTTTGAAACATTTAATGTTCCAAATTGAAAAAGATGCCCTTAAAATGCAAGTAAAAAATGAAGTTAGAATTTCATTTCAAATTCACAAACATTTCTAAATATGACATCACCATTTTTAAAAAATGTTATGGTGGTCTAGAGATGTAGCTCAGTGATAAAGCACATGCCTAGCATAAGTAAGGTACTGGTTTCATTCTCTGGTACCAGAAGAAAAAATAAAATGTGATAGGGATGTGGGAACTGAAACCCTGCTTGGGCATATAAATTGTAGCACAATTCCTCTGGTTGTTCTCTTCTACTTGTCTTCCCTCTAATTTTTCCTTCATTCTTTGCCCTATTCTTAATTCCAAAGACTGAATCCTGAGGGTTAGATCACCCAAACTCCTTTGACTACTAGTTTCTGGTTTGATTCATGCAGTGGGTAGTGCAGGCAGAAGGCTAGAGAAAAGAGGTACTTAGAGAACTCTGTATTTCTTAATTTCCACATGGAATATCACAAGTAAAATCTGTTTCTTTCTGGTATCCTAATACAACTAGTTGGGAGAGATATTATTAATGGTTAAAATTTTTGTATACTGATTACCTGTTATCATACTTACAAGAGTATATGATATGCCGGGCGCAGTGGCGCAAGCCCGTAATCTCAGCACATAGGGAGGCTGAGACAGGAGAATCTCGAGTTCAAAGCCAGCCTCAGCAACGGTGAGGCCCTAAGCAACTCAGTGAGACCCTGTCTCGACATAAAACACAAAATAGGGCTGGGGATGTAGCTCAGTGGTCGAGTGCCCCTGAGTTCAATCTCCAGTACCAAAAAAAAAGAGTATATGATAAACTCCCACAAATGTGCCCCAGAAGACAAGCATAAAAATATGCACAGGGGCTGGGGTTGTGGCTCAGCGGTTGAGCACTTCCTTTGCATATGTGAAGCACTGGGTTCCATCCTCAGCACCACATAAAATAAATATATTGTGTTCATCTACAACTAAAAAAAAATTTAAAAAATATGCACAGTAATTTTAAATTAAAAAATCATGGAAACTGTCAAAATGTTCATCAACATGACTACAAATAAGTAAATGGACAAATGCACTTATTAATGAATTAGGATTCAAACACACAAAGAAATACCATATGATAGTGAAAATAAATGTGTAAGTGCCAACATAAGTGGATTTTAAAAACACAAGTATTAAATTTATAAAGTAAATTGAGGACTTTTCAGTTTCTGGTTGTTATGGTTTGGATGTGGAATGTACTCCAAAGCCTCAAGTGTTGAAGGCTTCATCTCCAACGCAGCAATATTTATTCAATCAAGAGATTGAATCATGAGGGCTATAAACTCATCAATAGATTAATTCATTGATGGATTTATAGCTGAATGGACTTTTGAATTGGACTATTTGGTGGGAACTGTAGGAGATGGGATCTTTTAAAGGAAGTAGATCTCTGAGGGCATGCCTTTGGGGACTACCTCTTGTCTTGCTTGCCCCACCCCTTCCTAATTCCTGACCACTGGAAGTGAGCAGCCTCCTCTTGCCACTCCCCACCATTATGTTCTGCCTTGCCTCAGGCTGAAATCAATACAACCAGCTGATTATGGACTGAAACCAAAACAAATACTTCATCCTCTAAATTGGCTTCTTGCTATTGTTGCTCTGTTTTGTTTTTTTTTAAGAATATAAACTTTATTTGTTTTTATGTGGTGCTGAGGATTGAACCGAGCTCTCACCCATGCTAGGCAAGCGCTCTACCACTGAGCTATAGCCCCAGCCCTCGCTAAGTTGTTTTTCTCAGGTGCTTTATTCACAGCAATGAAAGCTGACTAATACGCTGATCCAAACATAAAAACAGTTTCTGGCCTATCACTCCCATTCTCATAACAAGAAATAAACTGAACAAATTAAAAATCAACAGTTCAGGGCTGGGGCTGTAGCTCAGTGGCAGAGCGCTTGCCTAGCATGCGTGAAGCACTGGGTTCGATCCTCAGCACCACATATGAATAATAAATGAACAAAATAAAGATCCATCAACAACTAAAAAAATGTTAAAAAAAAAAAAAATCAACAGTTCAATGAGAATTATTCCAGGGCAAAGTGCTAACTCAAGATTGGGAAGGTAGAAGAACACCAAGAATCATAGTCTATTGGGCTGACCAATGGAACCAGTGGTGAGGTTGGAAAACAAGACACAACTGAATTGCTAGTTGCTCAGTGTGAACAGTCATGGGAGTTAATCACTCTGGATTCATCACAGCAGGGTCATCTCACTTTCAGAGATTTACCTCTAGGAGTTCTAGGAGCTTCTTAGGTTATGATTGCATAAGAATCTCCTCAGGCCTTTAACAGGGTGAAGGGAAATGTGAAAAAAAGTGTTTGCTTAAAAAAATTAATAACTATTCAAATTAATATATTCCTGCTATTGAAGGAAACACATTTTAACAGAAACTTACCAATGTGGAGGGAAGGAAAATATCTACAACTGATTCCCTCTAGCCTTTCCATCTTACTTAATGAGGAGGGGAAAATTTGAGAATTGTGAATGTGACAGCCCAAGATCACAGGCTCACTAAAAAAGTGAACTTAATCATAGGACTATAGATAGTTGTCCCTCACCCTACACCTCATTGCCACATTACTAGAGCTCCTAAATAGTAAGAGAATATTACAACTAAAAGAAATGCATGTCTCCGACTTCATTTAAGTTTCTAAGGAAACCCAAAGTTAGCAAGGCACTAAAAAAATTTGACCTTGTGATACAGCTAGAGCAAAGAGTGATCAACCTAATTTCCAGATATATTTAATAGCTCACTCTAAAGGGCTATTCACCTCAGCTTCTTATTCATTTTACAAAAGAAAAATAAAAGGCACACTAAAAGAAAAAAGTGAAGAAGAAGATGATGAAGAAGAAGGAAGAGGAGGAGCAGGAAAAGAAGAAGAAAGAAGGAGGAGGAAGAGCAAGAAGAAGAATGAAGAATCAAATTCACATATGGCAGATATTTTGGGGTTATCACACCATGAATTTCAAATAATATGATTAATATTCTAAGAGTTCTAATGGATAAAGTAGCTAACATACAAGACAAGACCAGACAGATAAATAATCAGGAATTATAAAAATCCGAGAAAGACTCAAAGGAAATGATAGAATTCTGATATATTGTAACAATAGTGATTACCTTTGATTGGCTCATCAATAAACTAGACAGGCCAATTAAATAATCAGTGAGCTAGAAGAAATTTTAATAGAAATTTCCAAAACTAAAATGTAGAAAATAAAAAGAATTTTTTAAAAAAAATGAAATAGTATCTAAGAACTGTGGAACCATGGAACAGTAACAAAAGAACTGTGGAACTGTGGAACAGTAACAAAATGTGTAATATCTATCAATCAATCAATCAATATATATATATATATATATATATACACACACACACATATATACACATACATGCATATAATCTATATGTGTATATATAGATAGATTATATAATAAGGATACTAAAATGAGAATAAGGAGACAAAAGAAATATTTTAGGAAAAATAACAGAATTTTCCAAAATTAATAGACAACATCAAACTTCATATTTAGAGAGTTCAGAGGACGAAAAGCAAAACATATACCAGAAAAACCTACTTATAGGTGTATTATATACAAATTGCAGAAAATAAAAGCTAGAGGAAATCCGGAAGGAATGCATAGAAAATCCATCTTATTGTACAGGAATAAGGGAATAATTATATCCAACTTCCCTTCAGAAACCATGTAAATAAGAACAGATAGAAGTGAAATACATAAAATGTTAAAAGATACAAAATATAGATTTCTGTAGCCAATGAAATTATCGTTCACAAGCAGAGAAGAAATCAATACTTTTCAGATGAACTAAATTCATCAACTAAACAAGTACTTCAAAGACAAGAAAATTAGACCCCAAACTCAAAACTACATAAAGAAAGGAAGGCCATTACAGAATAAAGAAGTGAAAGTAAAGAAAAAACTTTTATTTTTCTTAATCTTAATTGATCTAATAGATAACAGTGGGCCCAAATTAATGAAAGTCACACTGCCTTCTGTGATCAAAGATTATGGATAGCAGAAATAAACAACAATAATATTATAATGGACTGGAAGGAGGGTTTGAGAATATTCTGTCATAAATACTTGAACTACATGTGAAGCAGTATAGTGCTATACAGAATTTGACTTGGATTAATTGAATGTCTATTGCAACATCCAGTGAAAATGTTTTTTTTTATATGAAATAAAATTGATATAAGAAGGAAAGAGATAAAGAATAGCATAAAATTCTCAAAAACCAAAGAAGTCAGAGAAAGAATGAAAGATTGAAAAGATTATCTGTGTGGGGGTGTTTTGACTAGAAAAGATTAACCAATATAATGTATATTAGTCCCACTATATACTTTAAATGTTAATGGTTTAAATATAGCAGTTAAAAGACAGAGACTGTCAGTCAATAGAAACCAAAACCCAATTTATATATTTCCAACAAGTAACTCATTCTAAATATAAACACATGGAAAAACTACAAATAAAGGGATAGGAAAAAATGATTTATGCAAATTATCATGAAAAGAAAGCAGGACTAGCCATAGACATTTCAGATAAAGCTACCTTAAAAGCAAGAAAGATCATCAGGCATAAAGTAGGGCATGTAATCATAACCATAAGGAAGTCAGTTCTCCAAAAGCACATAAAACTCCTTAATGTGTTTGTGCTGAACAATAGAGCATAAATGCATTAGGCAAAAGCTGATCAAACAGCAAGGAGAAATAGATAAGTGAACAATTATGGTTGTAGACTTCAACAAACTTATTAGTTATTAATCAGTTAGATATAATTGACATTGTAAAGTATAATTGATATGGAAAAGGGAAGAAATAACATGGAATACTATAAAACTCTCAGCACTAGCCAAATATACATTCTTTTCAAGATGATTGAGATCATTCAGTGGGATAAACCTCAGTCTGGACCATTTAACATATTCTTACCAAATATAAAATAGAAATTATAGAACGCATGTCAGAGGAATTCAAAGACAGACCAATATAATGGTATAAGTAGAAAAATCCTAAAATGCTCAGAGAATAACTAGCAAATTTTATGTAACAAATAAGTCAAAGTAAAGATCTCAAAAGAAATTTCTTAAGCATTTTTCCTTTTTTTTTTTTGGTACTAGGGATTGAACTCAGGGGTACTCTACCACTGAGCCACATCCCCAGCCCTATTTTGTGTTTTATGTAGAGACAGGGTTTCACTGAGTTGCTTAGCACCTCACCGCTGCTGAGGCTGGCTTAGGATTACACAAGTCATGTAATCATATATGCATATAGGGTCATAATGTCCAACTCATTTTACTATCATTCATGGCCCCATACCCTCTCCCCTCCCTATACTCCTCTCTAATCCAAAGTACCTCTGTTCTTCGCTAGCCTTCTGGCCTTATTGTGAGTTAGCTTCTGCATATCAGAGAAAACATCCAGCCTTTGTTTTTTTAGAATTGGCTTATTTTGCTTAGTATGATATTCTCCAGCTCCTATCATTACTGGCAAATACCATAATTTTATTTTTCTTCAAGGCTGAGTAATATTCCATTGTGTATATATATCACATTTTCTTTATCCATTCTGCTATTGAAGAGCACCTAGGCTGGCTCCATAGGTTAGCTACTATGAATTGAACTGGTATAAACATTGATGTGGCTGCATCATTGTAGTATGCTGATTTTAAGTCCTTTGGGTATAAACTGAGGAGTGGGATAGCTAGGTCAATAGTGCTTCCATTTCTGAGGAATCTCACTCTTAACAGGAAATGTCTAACATTGAATTCATTTATTAGGAAGGAAGAAAGGTCTAAGTCAAAAAGCTAAGCCTCCACCTTTGGACTACAGAAAAAGAAAAGTAAATTAATTCCAAAGTAAGTAGAGGGAAAAAAAGGTTAATTAGAGCACAAGACAATGAAAATGTAAATAGGAAATCAACAAAATGTGATACTTATATTTTCAAAGATCAATGAATTGATAAACCTCTAGTCAAGCTAAGAAAGAAAGAAAATAGAAATTACTGATATTGAAAATGAAAGAAAATGTGTTACTACTAATTCCATACACTTTAAGATGATAATTTAGGAATATTATGAATAACCGTATGTCCACATATTTGATAACCCTGATGAAATGGACCAATTTCTCAAAAGACAAAATCTACCTAAACTCACAAAAGAAAAATAGATCATCTGCATAGGACTTTACCTATTAGAGAAATGGAATCTGTATTCAATAACCTTCCAAAACAGAAAACGCCAGGATGAATTTGCTTGTGAATTATATCACACATTTAAGGAAGACATATCAGTTCTCTATGATAATTTTCTTAAAATAAAAGCAGAGGAAAATTCATTTTTAATTCTATAAGGCCATACAGATTACCTTACTATCTAAGAAGGCACAGGCATTTTAAGAAAGAAAAACTACAGATCAATATCTTTCATGAACATAGATGCAAAAATATACAACAAAAATACGTGAAATTCAATCTAATAATGTATAAAAGTAAATATATACCACCAGTAAGTGGATTTATTCTAGTTATGTATTAATTAGTTGAAATAGTAATTAATGTAATCTATCACATCAACAGGCTTAAGATGCATAGGTGCAGAAAGAATATTTTGAACAAATTCAGTACTCATTAATTATTTTAAAACACAAAATAATCCTAGCAAACAAGAAATTGAGAGAACTTCTTGAAATTGATGTACAATATTTACAAAAAACTTCAATTGACATTGTACTTACGATCATAAGTTATATTCTCTCTGGTTAAGATCAGGGAAACAATGCTCCTTCCTATTACTACTCAACAATTAGAAGTCCTAGCTAGTGCAACAAGAAAAAAAAGAAATGGCATGTATGCAATATTGGGGAGGATGAATTAAAACATTATTTTTCATGGATGACATAATTTTCCATGTAAAAACTCACAAAGTCTCCACAAAAAAATCTCTAGAGACTAATAAGCAACTATAGGTAGATTACAAAGTTAACCTACAGAAGTCAATTGCTTTCCTCTGTACCATCGACCAACGATTGGAATTCAAAATTTAAAAACTGCTGTTGTTTACATTGCTCCTACAAATATAAAATGCTTAGGTAAAATCTAATATATGATGTACTTGTCCAATATGAGAAAATACAAACTTTTAATAAAAGTGAGCAAAGCACATTTAAATAAATGGAGGAGATTCCTGTTCAAGGATAGGAAGACCATTCTCAAATTGTTAGTCTTCCCAACTTGACCTAATGACTCAACAGAAGCTCACTTAAAACCCCAGTAAGTTATTTTGAAGAAAATGACAAACTGATATTAAAGGTTATATTGAGGGACCAAAGATCTAGAATAATCAAAGCAGTATTGAAGAAGAAAAAAGTCAGAGGACTGACATTATCTGACTTCAAGCCTTACTATAATGCTACAGGAAACAACAGTGTGGAGTTGCAAATAAGTAAGTAGATCAGAATAGCAAATCCAGAAATAGACCACGTGAATATAGCCAGCCAGTCTTTGACAAAGAAAGGTCAACTGAATAGAGAAAAAATATTTTTTTGACAGATAATGTTGAAACAATTAGACTTCCATATCCCAAACAAAAAAAATCCAGACACAGTCATGTACACCTTGACTCAGGATGGTCAGATAAAAAGCTAAACTATAAACTGGAAGATAACAAAGGAGAAAACATAAATAAAAATGAGTATTTTAGGAGTACATAAACATTATCCATGACATAAAAAAAGAATGATCAGTTGAACTTCATTAAAATTGTTCTGCAATAAAAAGAAATGAACTATCCAAACACAAAAAGACATGAAAGAATCTAAAATAATATATTATTAAGGGAAAGAATTTAGTTTGAAAAGGTTATATTCTCTATGATTCCAGTTACATGACATTCTGAAAAAGGCAAAAATATGAAGAAAATAGAAAGATCAATGTTTGCCAACATTCAGGTGAAGAGAGGAAGAGATGAATGGGTAGGAGCAAAAAAGATCTTTTAGGGCAATGAAACTATTCTATATGTACTGTAAACATGGATACATGCCTAGGAACATTTGTTAAAATCCATAGAATGTACAACAGAAAAAGTGAACCCTAAACAATGAACTTTTGACAATAATTAGGTATCAATAATGATACATAGATTATAATAAATGTATCACACTAATGCAAGACAGTAATGAAGGGAAACTATTAAGGATGATAAGGATGATATAGGATGATAATATTAAGGAAACTATTAAGGAAGGGGTATGTGGGATATCTGTACTTTTCACTTAAAATTCTATAAATCTAAACTATTCTAATAAATAGCCTACTAAAAATTTTTTAGCAAGATAAAACAAAAATTGAAAAAGTACAATTTTATATAATACACACATATACATAATATACATATTTGAGAAATTTCATGCATACATGAATATGTAGAAAAATATGACCACAGATATAATAACCTCATTGTTTTGTGTGTTTAGGTAATATGAAATGTCAAGAAGTACACAGGCAATTTGAATGGTCTGCTTTAATTCTTCAGAAGATATCTGGAATAAACTTGGCATTATATACATGTCTATTAATCTATACCCTCCATTGTCTTTTAAATTATTTCATTACGAGAGAGTTTTAAAAAAAACTTTCATTCACTTAAATATAATGTGCAATGGCATCAATTCACTAAAACCGTCTTGTTGAAATTATAATTGACTTTCCAACATTTCAGAGCATAATAAAATAAATTTTACCTTAGAAGTTACCTAAAATTAATTTTTTTCCTAAATGCTCTAGGAATGACATCTAAAACATTTTCCTTTTAATCTAAGGAGGAACTGAAAAGGGCTCATGGAATAGATGAAATCTGAGCTAAATTTCCTTTGAAATTTGATTCTTTATAATGGTATTCAATTCACTAAATACCTACCATGTTCATAGATAAACAATAATTAGTTTTTCTAAGGAAAACTTTATCTTCTCTTTAAGGGACTAATTTTCTAATTCCAAGCCCTATAAATTTTTGAGAATTTGTATCTAATTTTGTGTTTATGAAAAACATGGTTTTTTTCTGAAGACGTAGTCCATTTATTTGGTAACTCTTAAGTTACTCTATCAGCACGAATCTGAATGCATTGGAAATGCTACGGTATTTTGGCAAAAAAGGCAATGATGAAGTAAATGCTATAGCCCTACGTATTTATTTCTATATGTATCTAGATCAATTTACATATTAGTAAGTACAGGGGCAAAATATAAAATCAATGATTTTTATGCATATTAGATGTACAAAATTAAGCTAAAGCCACAAACATAGTATACAAAATAAAATCATTTATTGTTAGCTATCCTTAAGTTTGGAACTTTTTTTTTTTTTTTTTGCTTAGGGAACTTACACAGATTAAAAATTGATTCTAAGTCTGGAGAATGATACTGTCATTTAATCTACATTTAATGCATTTAATCTACAATCAATGCATTTGGTGATTAAACTCATTAGAACAGTTACCCTTGAAAAAATTCATATACTGTAAAATGTGGAAATTATATTTTTGTTTCAGATGATAGTGAAAGAACACGTTGCCTGAAGATTTTGATCATTGCTTCTCAGATGTGCATACAAAGGAAACTTAGAGTTGCATAAGATTAAATTTCATAGATGGAATATAATAGTCAAAATACTTAAAAGCTAAAGTTCAGAGCACATGTCACATTTACAGATAAAAGCACTTTCTATATTCAGGTATAGAATGATATTTACTGTAGTGAATGAATAAGACTCTAAAAATATATCAATTCTCCCTATGAATTCTCTTTTAAATGAGTGCAACACAACAGATAAAAGAAAACTGTCATAATTGAAGACTATAACCCACTAACAATGGCATAAATATATAAATGTTCACCATCTAAAGAATCTCAATTCATAAAATAGAATTTAGCTTCTTCCTCTACTTCAAAAGGTCATCTAACTCTAGTTATATTCTAGAAAGATTAGGGTTTCTTCATGCCAGTTATTTAAATTATCCATGCTGAAATCTACATATTCTAATCCAAAACCAAAATGTAGGCTTCTGTGCAGTTTGGGGTATGGGATTCTCAACCTACAGCATTTCCCAGGAAATAAATTAAACCAAGGCTATTACAATTCTTATAAACTGTACCTATTTGTTATGGGCAGTTTCTCATTGGTCATATCTTTCTTTAGACTCTAGCAAACTCCATGTTACTAGGCTTCTTGGGAGTTGGGGCAGATATCCACTGCCTTCATCTTGAAAATTACCTTTATACTATAGAAGGGAAGGGGATGTGTGTGGGCAGACTGTCAATCAAAAAGAATTACTTCATTGTGTGGGCAGGCTGTCAATCAAAAAGCATTACTTCAGCCAGACATGGTGGTGCAAGCCTGTAATCCCAGCACTAGGGAGGCCCGAGACAGGAGAATCGCGAGTTCAAAGCCAGCCTCGTAAGGGCGAGGCACTAAGCAACTCCGTGAGACCCTGTCTCTACATAAAAACACAAAATAGTGCCGAGGATGTGGCTCAAAGGTCAAGTGCCCCTGAGTTCAATCTCTAGTACCAAAAAAAAAAAAAAAAAGCATTACTTCTACTGTCATAGATGGGAGATATAGCTAAACTAGATGATCAGAGTATTCCATATCCCTGGGTTCAGTCATGAACTGGTTATGGGCATGGAAGCCAAGCAAGATTAGTCATGGTGCCCTTTCTGGAATTTATACAAAAACTAGAAAAGAGATTCTAAGTTGTAATCTATTTGTTATCAAGGACCAATGAAATTATAGTTAAATGTATAGGTTTTATACTTTAAATTAGTTCTAAATTATAAAATCACCAATTTTTAATTTGAAACTATATATTAAAATGTGTTCTATACATATCCAATTTTAAAAAAACTAGAACTACTAATTCCATCTCAGATCATTTTACCTTTTTTCCCATGGATCAATAACAAAGCTATTTAACTAGCTAGAGAGAATAGAATGGTATTAGTTAGAAGATTGGTAATGGATTATGGACCTATTATCATCAAACACATTTATTTGAATGTTTTAGTGTTACTATCCAATGGAAACTCAGAATCATGTGAGTTAAGCTAATAATGTCTGTCTTTACTTCATGGCCAGGTGTCCACAATGGAATCCTCAACAGGTGTCCTGTAAGTTAAAAACTGTGCAGTGATAGGTGCATTGGGAATATTTCTTTCTGTTTTATTCTTTTGTTTTTTTTTTTCATCCTGGGGAATGAACTCAGAGGTGCTTTAGCTCTGAGCTACATCCCCGGTACTTTTTATTTTTTGTTTTGAAACAGGATTTCACTAAGTTGATGCACATCTTGCTAAATTGTTGAAGCTGTCCTCAAGCTTGATCCTCCTGCCTCAGTGATTTAGTCAGCTTTTTCACTGCTATGACCAAAAGACTCAAGAAGAACAATTTTAGAGGAGGAAATACTTATTTTGGGGCTCACAGTTTCAGAGATCTCAGTCCATAGATGTCCAAATCCATTCCTCAGGGCCTGGGATGAGACAGAACATCATGGCATAAGGGTGTGGTGGAGGAAAGCAGCTAAGAATATGGTGCCAGGAAGCAAAGAACCTTGCTCAACAAGGACAAAATATATACTCCAAAGGCACATCCCCAATGACCTACCTCCTCTAGCCACACCTCACCTGCCTTCAGTTACCACTCAGTTAATCCCTATCAGGGGATTAATTCACTGGGTGGAATAAGGCTCCCATAACCCAATCATTTCACTTCTAAAACTACTTGCATTGCCTCACACTTGAGCTTTTGGGGGATAACACATATCTAAACCATAACATTCAGCCTCCCAAGCCACTGGGATTATAGGTATGTGCCATGGTGCCCAATTAGAATGTTTCTATAGAATTAACAGTTCAGTTGAGAAACAGGATTAAATGGGCCAAGAAAATGAATACATTTCCTAAAAGTCCCAGAAATAAAATATAGCTCTGAGAACTGAGCAATGTCCTGGATATTACTTATGGAAAGAGATTTATAATCTTGGACAGATCATTAGGATACTGCTTGGCTAACAGAGACATACAGAGAAAGATTGCTAATTAAATTAGGATTGTGGGGGCGGGTATTGATATTACTTATGCTTACCAAATCACTTGTCATAGTAATTCTCAGGAAATGTATTATTTAGAAATACGCACTGCTATAAAGTAAGCTATACTACTGAAATTTGACATGGGAATGAATGGACCTTGTTTCTGATAATGCCATGATGTGAATTGGGTATTAGTTTATTAGTCACCAAAATTCCAAAGATATTTTATTTTACTCATTAGTCATTAGAAATTTGTTATTCAAATACATCATTTTTTTCCAAGATAAGTATGTGTTCTTATGCTGCTTTATTGATTCCAATTAATCTCACACCTCCAAACTCAGATTTTCTTACAACTTTGTACCTGTTTTCATTCATTTTGGCTTTCCACATTTTATTTAAACAAGTCTTAAAACAAAATTTACTCTTGCTAGAATCCTAGAAAATACTAAGAAATTATGCTTTTTGCTGCTTATTGATTCAACCATGGACTATTAAGTCCTTCCTGGGGGTTTATATTTATATCTGGTTTTATATTTCTATCTTTGAAAAATTTTTTCCTGTTCCCCTGAAGACATGGCATATGGTCTGTGTTGAAATTTTCTCTCTCTCTCTCTCTGAAATATTGTAATCTGTTAAGTTTTGAGTGTAAACATTGGAATGGGATCTATCTCCTCTTGGGTATAAAAGAAAGTTTGCATCATGTATCTGAGCGTATGCAAGGAGTGTTTTTATACTTTTCAGATTATTGATCCAAAACAATGAGCATTTCTTGTTGTTTTTGAGGCATAAAATATAGAGATACAACAAATCCTTACAAATCTTCTTCCCAAAACGCCCATTACATAGTCTAAGAAAAAGAACAAATGAGAATTAAGGAATAAACATAGTTCAGTTTTGCTCAGTCTATGCTGGAATGCCTATCAGTCCATAGCCATGGCTGAATGTTCTCTCTTCTCTCTTAAATATCAAACTTTTTGAAATTAGGGCTTATAAGAACTTAAACTTTCACAGTGAACTCTACAGAAAAGTTTTTGTATTTTAACAAGGATCACAGCAAAGTGAATGAGATGGTAGTTATTACATTTAAAATATCATCTAAATTCTGAGGAAATGTTGGGGGCTTTATAAATTTCCAATGCCACAGTGAAATCCTAGATGTAAGAAATATTCTGATGCCTCGGGGCAAAGTCTCCACCTACCACACGGAGTTTGTTTCAGGTTGGAACACACAGTATTCTATTTATCTTAACGATATCCTTTTACTACAGAACAAATACATATTTAGAATTACTAAGGAAGGTTTTCATTGCATTTAACAAAAGCGAGAAGATAGATTAAGTTTTTAATGTTAACCATATGAAAAATAAAAATACTTATAAAATTTGACCCTGACAATAAATCCTTGCCATACTTGAAGAATGACTTCTAATACACTTTACAACTGCTTAGAAATCACATTAATAATATTTCAGCAAACATTTCATTGCCAAGTCTTATAGATTTGACATTCTTCTAACTTCGGGGAATAAAGAGAGCCTGTAAAATAGCAACATAGGAGAAATGGCATACAAATGCAAAAGTAATATGACATGAAAGATGATATTAATAATAGAAATATGTCACTGAATGTAGGATAAATTAAGGGCCATGGTTGTGTTAGGATTGGTCACCAAAGGAAGTGAAATCAAGCAGAATGTAGAAGAAACAAAAATCACCAAGCCAATACTACAGAGAACAACATTCCACACAGAAGAAAACATATGAGAAATGTGTGCTGTAGTTTTGTGTTGTTGCAGGATAGAATTCAGAGAAGATGAGAAGATCAAAAGTGGCTCAATCCATCCCTCTACCCATCTGTGCTTTCATCATTGAATTATGTATCCTGCTAGGGAGCTTGTACCTTGTCATCAAATCTACAGGAGCCTTTCTTGAGTCTGTCAACACTGATCACTAAGGGACTTTTTTATTAATGAAAGAAAAAATGGAAAGAAAGGAGACCAATGATGAGTCTTCTGGAAACGTAATACTGGATTTAAAACCTGTTACATTACTGAACTATAAAACAGAGTATCTTCTGTATTAGTATTATAGAGTACTATACACGCACACACCTACATACATATACATAGTATATACACATAAACACATATATATAGGATTATATTATACTATGCTATGTTATGGTATACTATAGTATATTGTATATTCATAGTATGTTATGTACATAACATATACTATAGTATATACAATAGTAATATAGGCACTCTTATAATGTCATATATATTATGAACTCTATAAATATATAAAATAAAATCCACTATTCTAAACTAGTAAGCAAAGGAGTATAAAGACCCTAAAGTCAGCCCACTGAAAGTGCAGGGTAAAATTAAAATTTAGTTAGCATTTTAGAGTTAAAAAAAAGAAATTCTTGCTGCTTTACCAAATGTGAGTACTAAAAGATTTAAGATTTTGGATCTACTTCCAAGGGTTCTTTGTGAGTGAGTGGATCTGTTAATGAATACAAGAAAAAACAGGTGGTATACAGAGGAAGATGGAATGGCAGATATGAGGAAAAGGATGAATTTGAGGTGATCAGGGAATATTTATAACAAGATACCCAATTGAAGCTCTTGTTCTGGAGGTAGCACTGGAGTTTAAAGTCAGAGATATAATTTGGGAACCATCAAAATATATTAATTTGTATGACTTTCATCAATAATACTATATGTATTATATTGCTTTGATTTTTATTTTAAAATATAATAATTTTACTAGGGGTTATGAACTAAATTTTACTGCTCTAAAATTCATATATTGAAGCCCTATCCCTAAATGTAACTATATTGGGAGACCAGGCCTTTAAGGAAGTATTTAAAGTTGAATAAGGTCATAAGGCTGGGCTCTTGTCAAATAGAACTAGTGCCCTTATTGGGTGACAAAGAGTCATCAGAGTTCTCTTTTCTCTCCACATAAAAACAGAGAAAAGATCAAGTCAGGATTCATGAGAAGGAGGCCATGGGCAAGCCAGGAACAGAGATCTAATCAGAAAGCCATCTTGCTGACACCTGATGTTGGACTTCTAGCACTTTTAGCCTCCAATACTGTAAGGAATTACTTTTCTGTTGTTTAAGACATGCTAACGTACGATATTTTGTCATGGAAGCCTGAGTTAGCCAATATACTAGGATATGTGTTAGAAATGCTCTTCTGTATCAAGTCTCCTGGATACTATGAGCCTTATGATTACAGAGTGTTAAGTCTTCACTTATTTTCCAAAAGCAGAAATTGAGGAAGGATGGTTACATAATATAACCAGGCAGGGAGCAGTCCAGCAAAGATCCTAATCTAAACAATATGGCTCCATCCTTGACTAGAATTACTTACTTAGGCCCATCAACTAAGGTGATCAACAGTTCCAGTAGGGAAAGCCTGGAATTATTAGAATCCATCAGGAACCTCTTTACTGTTCAATTTATATAAATGCAAATAACAAATTATACAGCTCAAATATTTAAACCCAGACACAGATAATTTAAACATAAATAAAGCTAGGTTTCCTGATAAAAAGATTAGAAAAAAATAAGTGTTCAATTAGAAATGATAGTGATGACAGAGATGGCCAGTAGGGGCTAAAGAATGTAATGAAGGATGAGATTTTTAAAATGAGATGAAAAACCGTAGTCTGCACAAATTCAACAGGTGGGCAAAGAAAGGTAATCCAGACAGAAAAGAGAAGTCAAAAAGAAGAGGGATAGATGTTGGAGAGACCATGTGAGAAGTGAGACTGTTTCTAGGGAGAAGGGAAATTTTTTTCTTCCTCTACCTGTCTGTCGAATTGGGCAAACACACAAGTAGAGGTTGGTAAATTTCTTGGTTTTGAATTTGAGCAGATTTATATCACTTTGATCCCATTGTGATTCAATTTTCCTGCAGCTAGAAGATGAGTTAAGGGAGGAATAAATTATATTAGATGAATCCAAGTTATCAGTGTGACATGGAAGAGCTCTGTGGCAGCTCTGGCTTTACAACACCAGACAGACAGGAAAGGAAGGGTATTGCACTATTTATGTAGATATCGTGTTTCTCTGACTGCCTTTTATTATCCTGCAAGTACAGTAGTTTTCACTTCTCCAAACTGGGAATAGTTCCAGAGGAATGCATCTGGATAACATTTGCCCATTACCCTCCCCAGAAAAGAATTAGTCAGCAAGGGCCCTATTCATAAAAACGAATTCCATCCATTTCTACTTGAATGTCACGTCTTTATGTGGAAAAAGTGTGGAGTGAGCCTTTTTTTCCTACATAAAGAATGCTATTCTGTGATTAATGGATCCCCCTCCCTCTCCAATATGTAAGTAGACACCTTCTGATTATATACCTGAGGGAACTCAAAAACTGCAAACATGGTAAGAAGGGTTTGATGAGATGTTTCTGGACTAAACTGGGTCTTTTTTCAAAGTAGGTAATGATGAAGCCACTGATTTCATGATAAATGCATGCTTTTTAAACCATAAAAGAAACATAGCAGGATATTTTGAATATATAAATATAAAAACATATATTCCTGAATCAGGTAAAAACTTTAAGAATCACAATTTCTATTAACAATATGAAGTTACTAGATCCCAGGCTCTCAATCTGGTGCTTTATTTCAGAGAAAATTAACTCCCAGAAGTAGAGAGTTAATCTTAATGGAGGAATATAGTTTTAATCAGCCCATAAGGTTGATAAATTGGGTTGATTGGAATCACATCATTAGACAGTGAATTTTGGCAGATTTTTAATAGTCACCAAGGGTGCCTGAGATTTATGGCCTATCCAGTTTATTATTTTCTTTCGGTTGAATGATCATTTTAATGTCCTGTGACACACAGTATACCTTGCCTACTGTGGAATTTGCTCAATGACAAAAGATTTTAACATACTATATAAGTCCAGATCATTACATTTCATCTCGAGTACAGTAGAGACTTAAATGTTATGCTTTACTTCAGGCACTTCAGGGAGATGAGGTATTTTACTGGCGATATTTAATGCGGTTCCAACTGTTGCTCTAAGGCCCTGAATAAAGAAGCTCATGCTAAAGTATCACTGACCAAAGATTGCATTGCCTTCAGAAAAACTGAAATTTTAAAAAACACATTACCAAAATAGCATCTTAGGCTATTCATATTGTTGTCAATGCCATGTTTATTACAGATGCATAGCTGACTCTTCAGACAATCTTACAGAACTGCAATAAACACACATATGCATGCACAATAAGCACAAACAAGAAAATTTTACTTGGGCACTCTCCCATTCATGATTTATTCTGTCAATTACTCTGTGCTTGTGTGACTTTGAGGTCCATGTCTCTCCATATTTCTTTTTCAGTGACTAAAGCAGAATACAGTGGGATTCTGATCTCAAAAAGGAGAGTACAAAAGTGGGTCAGCTCTGTGAGTACTTCTTAGTTGACTGCTTGAAGGGAAATATGGATAGATAGAGGAAATGGACACTACATCACTATAAAAATCCATCTATCAACCTTATTATAACACTACTGTGCAAGTGTCATATAAAGTATGGCTTCTAGGATTAAATGAGATCCCAAATGTGAAAATGTCATGATAAAAATATAAAATAATAAACATATCACCTTCTTTGTCAAATACCTTAGTAATCATTTTGTTTGCACTGTTTAATTTATTCCCACAATAACTGGATGAGGCAGGCCTTATTTTCCCCAATTTCAGTTGAGAAAAATTGAGTATTAAAGAGGTTAGGTCACTTTTGTAAGATCACATGGTTAGTGTGACATTCAGGACTTGGTTCTAGGTACATCTGACACTAAGCCATAAATATTCCAAACATTATTTGCCTCAGGAACAATCATACCACCATCCAATTTCACAGTTGGCATTCACCTTAGACTACTTCCAGTTATAATTTTCTCCTTTTAAACCATTAAAAGCCTAATTTGATTGAGCAACTAATTAGTATGTCATAGAATTAGTTCTTTTCTTGGCCAGAAAAAAGAGGTCTGGAACCCAAGTCTATGGAAAATGAAACTGGTTTCAAAACTACTCTCTGGCAATACAGATGCAATCTGTCTACCTTTCTAATTGACTCAAGAAGATCCAGCATTTGAAGACCCCACATAAAATCCTTTTAATGGAAAATAATATCCTGTTCTGTATTCAATCCTTCTTTCATTAAGAGCACATCTGCCCAGTACAGGATGAATATCTTGTATCCAAAATGCATGGTGGGTTGGAATTATCTTGGAGGTAGAGTAATTGCCTAGCATGTGTGAGACTCTGGTTCCATCCTCAGCACCATAGGGTACAGCAAAATGCTTGGGACCAGAAATGCTTTGGATTTCAGATTTTTTTCAGAGTTTATAATATTTGCATTTACAAAATAAGGTATCTTTGGGAGAGAACCCAAGCCTAAACATGGAATTCACTTATGTTTCACATATACCTTGTAATACACATTGCCTGAAGGTAATTTTATGCAATATTTTTAGCATGCTTATGAGTAGTTTACTGTGAGCAGTTACATTAGATCAGCTGTGGGATTTTTCACTTGTGGTATCATGGTGATGCTCAAAAAGTCTCAGATTTTGGAAACCTTCATACTTTGGACTTTTGAATTAGAGATACTTGACCTGTGTCATAGTCTCTCTCATTCTTCCTGGATCATATTCTTCCTAGATCATAGGCCCTCATAGGTAATGAAATGGTCTTTTATCCTCACCCAACAACCCTGATGCATCTGGAGAAATACCTGAGGATTTTCTTCTAATGTCTAACGCACTTTCTCTTCTGCCTGGCTGATAAGTAAAGAATGCATTGTGAGCATTATTTTTATAAAATTTGAGTCTTTTGCATAAAAGAATATGATTTATTTAAATAAAAAAATAAACAAAAATCTAATTTTCTGTCAATCTCCATTAAACAAGGCAACTGGCATTTTGATTTCAAAATGTCTTGTGAAGATGGCTCATTGGCTACATAAATATAAATGCACATATCTGAAATTCAAATGTCTGATTTCAAATAACCAGTCATAGGCCAAAAATGTTGGCGAGATCACTCACAGATGTTTCACAGAAATGGAAAGAAGAGAGGTCAACATACTGTAAATACATGTAGTTGCCTGATGCTTCTCTGGTCAATTTCCTCCTCAGCAGAATACATTTAGTGTAATAAATGTTTCATCTGGGAAGCTTTCCAGATTCATCATTAAAATAAAAAAGTAAGCACAGTTTTTCTTCGCGGATCTTTTTTCCATCACAGAATCAGTCACATCTCAGAGGCATGCTGAAATGTGTTGGTGAGTATAAAAGGGTCAGAGGGAAATCAGAATGTAAAAGAAAGGGAAATAAAAAATAAGACAGAGGTTTGATCGGGAGAAAATCTCACTTGTGGAATAACTTTAAGCTCTATGTCTCTTTGTCATTAGCAGTGTCGTAACAATATGTAAGAAATAAAATTTTTTCTTTTCCTGCCTTTTAGTTTTCTTTGACATGAGCCAAAATGAACTCTCTTTTCTAAATTTCTATATTTGTGGACTATTCTACCTTGTACTGTCAGATGTTTTTTAATCAGAGTTTAAATTCATTGAAGCTGTGAAATATGTTTTCTATTCTATGAATTTCTCAATGTCTTAGTCTGCTCATAATGTCATAATAAAATTCCATAGGCTGGGTGGCATAAACAACAGAGGTTTATTTTCTCATAGTTCTGGAAATTAGAAATCCATGACCACATACCAACATGGTCAGGTTCTGCTGAGGGTCTTTTCCTGGCTTGTAGATTGCGTCCTTCTCATTGTGTGCTCATATCATCTCCTCTTCACACACTTGGGTTGAAAGAACAAGCTTTCCAGTTCTCTTCTTGTGAGTACACTAATTCTTAACTGCCCTACTTTGTTCTTTTTATAAATATTTTGTTAAGTCTTCTCATGGGTTCCTGATTGTCTCTAGATATATGAAATAAATTATCTTAAAATGGACAAATAACTTTAAGTAATCCAAGGTTAAGTTAAAAAAATTTAAGAAAAACTAAGTAATTCAAGAAGACATGGACTTGATTCAGGAAATAAGATGATTAGAAAACTTGTAGAAAACTTGAAAGAGACAAATCAAGGGACTACCACTAGCTTTTGGCTGTTAATGCAGGAAACCAGAAGTTGCTGTTGCCATTCAAAGACCAAGAAGTGCAGAAAACTGACCAAAGTCACAGTTGCCCCTGTCCTATGTCCTTCAGATGACAGTGGTAAGGGGATGGCAACTATCAATCCTTGTTATGACTCTCAGTTGTCTAAGTCCAAGACAAACCCCAAAATTACTGAGAAGAAGAAGGAATGACTTGCTTGAAACATCCTTCCAACTGCCAATTTTTCAGAACTATTTGTTTGTTTGTTTTGTTTGTTTTGTATAGCCTAAACTGTCCAGAATTCTGCTGGCAAAGAGTCTAGCAAATTCTTACATACTCTGAAATACAAAGGAAATTCCAAAGGGGAATGCTATGGTTGCTTAGTGTTAACCTACAATTTTCATCCTCAAGAAAAATGTGAAAAATACCAACGCAAGAAAACAACACGAAAATAGTGGAGTTGAGTTTTTTTGATGATATAAATTCTGTCAGCCATATTAAGACCTTTTTTACAAAAGAACATAGATAGCTACAATTTGGGTCTAGAATGTGGCCTGAAGTTCCATGTGTTAATTGCTTGTTCTCCAGCCCATGATGCTGTTGGGAGATGGTGGTACCTTTGAGGGATGGAGCCTAGTGGGAGGTCTTTAGGTCCCTGGGGAAAAGTGCCCTCAAAGGGGATTATGAGACCTTGGCTCCTTCCTCTCATTCTCTTTGTGTCTCCCAGCCATTAGGTGAGTGGTTTTGCTCCACCACATACTCCCACCATTATACACTGGTCCCACCAAAGGCCTAAAACAATAGGTCTACCTGACCATGGAAAGGAACCTCTAAAATTGTGAGCCAAAATAAACTTTTTCTCTTCATAAGTTGGTTATTTCAGTTACTTGTTATGGTGGCAGAAAGTCGACTCTCACACACACACACACACACACACCTTCTAATATGATGTACATAAGAACTATTATTATAAAATAGTCTTGATTTTGATCATTATAAAAGACTATGCAGCCCAAGGAGTTTGCTATGCAGTTTAGTAATGGTACAGATATGTCTAGCATGTACATTATTTTCTAAAATTTGCATCAAAAATGAAATGCATATAAAAGTAATTACAGTACGTTACTAAAGAGGCCATAGAGAAGATACAGTCTAAACATTAAAAATATCATTAACGTAACAATATTAAAGGAAAAAAAAACATGTAGCCTCAAATAGAGGAACTGATCTGATGAAAATAAAAACAGCATCATTTAAAGGTTTCTAGAACAAATGAGCAGAAATAGCATTGTAAGTGAAATTATCCACACCATTACAGTGGAGTTATTGCAGCTAAGGGTTGTACAGTGTGCTATAGAAGGATTAACAGACCTAATTAATAAAATCCAGAGATTTAACACACAAAAAAAATTCTTCAGATATGTTATTATGATATTGGGAATAATCATTAGTGTCTTTTGAAATAAATATTTTTTTCAGTTTTATCATGGCAAAGCGTTCAAAAGAATTGTTAAAATTAAGTTATACTTTTTTCTGTTTTTATATAAATAGCAATCTAATTCTGTTGACACTCGGGGTGATCATGTATGGATGTCAAGTAGCAAATAAAAATAATTTTAAAAATAAACATTTCGTCAAGCCTTTCAAAATAAAACAATTTAGCAATAAATGCTAAAAAAAAAAAAGCAGAAAAATGTCTGTTTTTTTTAAAAAGCAGAAAAAATGTCTGCTTTTTAAAGGAAGTAAATGCTATGGAAGAATGTTTGGAATTGATGTAAATGTATCATGATGTTACACATTGCCAAAAACAATATGTGGGAAGTATAAATATTCTTATCAGAATATAAGAATACATTCTCAAGAAACTTGGCAAAAATTCATAGCTTATTTTTAAAAAATAAAATAAATAACTTCAGAGGGTTTGATATCAAAGATTGTTATCAAGAAAGATAAAAATTTAAGAAACTTTTGCAAAAAACCTTACATTGAATAATAAATATCATGACTTGCTAATATAAACAATGACATTTTTTCATTTTTACATACTTTAGAAGTATTTTATAATATATGATAGATTATGGTCAAGAATAAAATAAGCTGAATTTAGAATCAGGCTTTAAATCTCAGCAATGCAGAAATTTGAGAGTTAAAAAAAATTATTGATCATATTCACTTACACTATTTAATAATACTGTAAAACAAAAATAGCTGTGTTAAGATGAAAATATTTTATATTTACCTCATCTTTTAAAATTTCTGTTATTGTGTGTTTTTTACAATATAAAATTACATAATAAATTAGCAGTTTGTTATCTCCTGCTACATAACAAGCTGTCCCAAGACTTAGTTGTTTAAATCAACAAATATTTATTTATCAGTGTGTGGGAGGAGTAATGCAAACAGCTTAGCCAGGTGGTTCTGCCTCAGAGTTTCTTGTGAGCTGGCACTCAAGCTCTTGACTGCAAGTACAATCTTCTCAAGAATTGACACAAGCTAAAGATCTGCTTCCAAACGTGGATTTTGATAGGTTTCCATCCTTACAAACTGGTAGACTGATGGTCTCAGCTCTATACTATGCTACATGTTTTGGGAGGCTTTTTGTGTTTATTTATTTTTTAATTGGTCTTCTCACATCTTTGCAGAATGAATTGAGGAAGAAATTCAAAGACAACCAAGATGGTAGCCACAGAATTTTTCTACCCTAATCTCAAAGTGGTATCTCATCACTTTCATGATATTCATAGAAATGCATCATTAGGTAAATCTATGCTCAAGAGAAGGGAAATCTCAAAAATGACATGAACACTAGAACATGGACAGCATTGAGGGTTATATTGGAGGGTCATGTTAGAGTATATGTGTGTAATGCACGTAAAGTATTTGTAAGTATATAAATATGGGAATATTGATTTGCAGAAAGTTTATAGTCAGGATGGTGAGATAGTTCTGGAAATAATGATGGCTATACAACTTTGTGAATATACTCAATGCCTTTGAATTGTATACTTAAAATGGTAAAATGGGTAAATTTTATATTACCTATGTATAACATAATAAAAATTTAGACAATTTTTACTAAATTAATTTTTTAATCTATAAGATCTAAGGGTAAGAGATCAGATTCATTTTAAAATCAAATCACAAAATGTTAAATGATTGAGGCTCTAAATATTTGCAAACAACATTGTGGCTGAAATCTGTGATGCTTTTTCACTTCCCATAAAGAGGAGAATGGAGGGGGATGATGATAAGATAAAATTGGGGATGCATCTTTCATTTATTTCACTTTTCTATGGTGTCTTATAAATCCTGTTCAAGATGTAAGTGAAGTTTAGTATGTGATTCTAAAATAAGCATTTAAACTGAATTTAATATCACTTATCAATCATACCCTCCTCCAATATAAACGTGTCCCACTCTTGTAATTTTCTCTTGAATAACAGACTTGTCATGAAACTTATTAATTAAAATGAGAGTTGTAGCATCATCCTTGACTTCTCATTCTCAACATCCTATTGGCTGTCTAGGTTCATCCATCTTGCCTTCTAAATATCTTTCAAACTTGTGCCTTCATTTCTACTTCAAACATAAATGCCCTGACTAGGCTCTCATCTTTTAAAACAGGGGTTAAAAAAAGTGTGATGAACAGATTTTCCATATCTCCATTTTGTATTATAGTCATCCTCACACATTGTTATGAAATGATTATTCTAATATATGATCTCATTGCTTCATTCCTTAAAATTTTTTATTACCATATTTGTGTATAAATACTAAAAAAATTATATAATGTACAAAACCCTCGTTCTCCAACCCAGCCCTAACTTTCAGATTCATCATGTCCCAACCAACCACATCCCTTCTCCTCTACCCTACCTCAGTTTTCTTTTTCCTGTTTTTTCACTAGGCATGCATCTCATTACATGGCAAGAGTATTAGTCTGTTTTTCATTACTATAATGAAATACACAAGGCAGGCTAATTTTATAAAGAAAATATATTTATTTAGCTCATAGTTATAGAGATTCAAGGGCATGATACTAGCCTTAGGTTGGCGTTGGTAAGGATCTCATGGGAGATGGTAGGAGAGCATACCAGAGGGACAAATCACATCACCAAACAGTAAACCAATGAGTGATTCCAGGATCATGCTCAAAGCTTTTTCTAACAGCTTACTCTCAGAAGAACTCAGCCCAGACCAATAGTCCCTTCTAAGGGCAGCATCTCCAATGACTTTAGAACCTCAATTTTGGTCCTATCTCCTAAAGGTTCTATCACCCCTCACATTATCACATTGGGGACCAACCATTCAACACATGAACTTTGGAGGACATGCTTAAATCATATCCAAATCATAACTGCAAGTATATACATGTCTGGTTCTTTTTTATGATTCTACTTTTCTGAGACTCCTTGAAAGCCCAATTCACTTTCGATCCTCAGGACCTAAATCTATGCACATTCCTGACATACAGTTATACTCAATGATTATTTAATTTGCAAAATAGCAAATGAATTATGAAATAAAAAAGACATGAACATCACATGAGATCTTGTATTTAGTGTCTTCTAAGGTTAGATTTATCATTTTTTATCTTCTGACTATTCTGATGTCATCTTTAATGGTAGTGTGTGGGGAAGAAAGTAGGATTAATATTGTATGGGAAAGCATATTAAACCAGGATTTAAGCTGTGGACTGGCAGGAGTGGCAGAGGACCCAAAACTTCCCTCAGGAAACTCCATGGTGTCCAGCCAAGGGGAGACCAGAAACTGCTAGCGACCAGCCACAGGGGAGCCCACACCCATAGTAAGAGTCACCGCAGAGACCCCTGCTTGAGAAGGCCCCACCCAAGTGAGGCCTGGGCCTGCCCCAGTTCTGCTCCAGAGTTCCTGCTCACCAGCAGAAGTGCAAGAGAGGGGGAAAACAGCCCTCAGGGACCACCACAGGAGCCCACCCAAGGCCATTCCCACTGCCCTCTTGAGGTACATCTCCCACCTCTGCCATCAACTTTAGTGGCAGTAGAGACCATCTGGGGACACTGGGGGAACAGAAGTAGCTCCAAGGTGAGACACAGGTAATCTGGAGTGTCAATATAAGATTATAGGATAGAAGCCACAATACCTCAGATCAGTATTGCAAGAAAGGAAGACACACAATCAACATGAAAAAACAAGGGAACAAAGTGCCCCAAATAAACCTTGATACCACAGTAATAGAATCCATTGACAACACAGTTGATGAAAGAGCAGAGAAAGAATTCAGAATGTACATAATTAAAATGATCTGTGAATTAAAGAATGATATAAGTGAGAAAATACAGGCAAAAATTGATCAATTCAACAAAAAATAGGAGAGAAAATAAAGGCAACCATTGATCATTCTACAAAGACATAAGAGAGATATGTTATCCTCTATCTATGTACAATGAATCAAATTGCACTCTGTTATCATGTAAGCCTAAATAGAACAAATAAATAAATTAAATATGAAAAGAAGAGACCAATTACAAGTAGCAAAAGATTAAGAAAGAGCTAGAAATTGTGAAAAAAAAATCAGAAATTCTTGAAATGAAGGAAACAATAAACCAAATAAAAAACTCAATAGAAAGCATCACCAGCAGACTAGAACACCTGGAAGACAGAACCTCAGATAATGAAGACAAAATATACAATCTTGAAAATAAACTCGACCATACAGTGAAGATGGTAAGAAATCATGATCAGAACATAAAAGAAATATGGGACAGCATCAAAAGACCAAACCTAAGATTTATTGGGATAGAAGAAAGTGCAGAATTTCAAACCAAAGGAAAGCACACTCTCTTCAATAAAATAATATCAGAAAATTTCCCAAATATGAAAAATGAAATGGAAAATCAAATACAATAGGCTTACAGGACACAAAATGCACAAAATTTCAACAGACTGACACCAAGGCACATTATAATGAAAATGTCCAACTTACAGAATAAGGATAGAATTTTAAAGGCCACAAGAGAGAGGAACCAGATTACATATAAGGAGAGACCAATTTGGATCTCAGCAGATTTTTCAACCCAGACCCTAAAAGCCAGGAGATCATGGAACAACATATTCCAAACTGTGAAAGAAAATGGATGCCAACCAAGAATCTATAACCAGCAAAATTGAACTTCAGATTTGATGTTGAAATAAAAATCTTCCATGATAAACAAAAAAAAGAATTTACAGCAAGAAAACCTGCACTACACAGCATTCTTGGCAAAATATTCCATGAGGAGGAAATGATAACCAACAATAAAAATATACAAAAAGAGGAACTACACTAAAGGAAAGACAATTCAAAAGAGAAAAAAAGTCAAGGTAAAAGCCAAAAATAAACCAAAAGACTGGGATTACAAATCATATTTCAATAATAACCCTGAATGTGAATGGCTTAAATGCTCCAATTAAAAGACATAGACTGACAGACTGGATTTAAAAAAAAGACCCAACAATATACTGTCTTCAAGAGACTCATCTCACAGGAAAAGACATCCACAGACTGAAAGTGAAAGGGTGGGAAAAAACATATCACTCACATAGACCCCGCAAACGAGCAGGAGTTTTCATCCTCATATCAAATACAGTGGACTTCAAACTAAAGATGGAGAAAAGAGATAAAGAAAGTCATTTCATACTTCTTAAGGGAATCATACATCAACAAGACATAACAATCATAAATAGCTATGCCCCAAATAATGGGGCTTCTATGTATATCAAACAAATCCTTCTCAAATACAAGAATCAAATAGACCACAACACAATAATACTTGGAGACTTTCACACAGCTCTCTCAACATTGGATAGATCTTTCAAACGAAAACTTAATAAAGAAACCACAGATCTCAATGAAACTATCAATAATTTAGACCTTACAGACATATATAAAGTGTTCCATCCATCAATGAGTGAATACACTTTTTTCTCAGCAGCACACGGATCCTTTCCCAAAATAGATCATAAGTTATGTCACAAAGCCAGTCTTAGCAAATACAAAAAAATAGAGATACTACCCTGCATCCTCTCTGACCACAATGAAATAAAATTAGAGATCAATAACAGATTAAAAAATAGAAACTACTCCAACACCTGGAAACTAAATAATATGATGCATGGATAACAGAAGACATGAGGGAAGAGATAAAAAATTTCTTAAAGGCAAATAAAAACTCTGATACAACATATCGAAATCTCTGGGATACCACGAAGGCAGTGCTGAGAGGAAAGTTCATTGCACTAAGCTCATTCATTAGAAGAAGTAAAAGTCAACAAATAAATGAATTGACTCTTCATCTCAAAGCCTTAGAAAAGGAAGAACAAATTAACACCAAAAGAAGTAGAAGACAGTAAATAATCAAAATCAAGGCTGAAATCAATGAAATTGAAACAAAAGAAACAATTCAAAAAATTGACAAAACAAAAAGCTGGTTTTTTGAAAAAATAAACAAAATTGACAAATTCTTAGCCACCCTAATGAAAAGAGGGAGGGAGAAAATGCAAATTATTAAAATTCGTGATGAAGAAGGAAATATCACGACAGACACTAATGAAATACAGTGGATAATTAGAAACTATTTTGAAAATTTCTACTCCAGTAAAATAAAAATCCCTGAAGACACTGACAAATTTCTAGAGGAATACGACCTACGCAAACTGAACCAAGAGGACATACACAACTTAAACAGATCAATTTCAAGCAAGGAAATAGAAGATGCCATCAAGAGTCTGCCAACCAAGAAAAGCCCAGGTCCAGATGGATTCTCAGCTGAGTTCTACAAGAAATTCAAAGAAGAATTAATACCAATACTCCTCAAACTATTTCATGAAATAGAAAAAGATGGAACCCTTCCAAACTCATTCTATGAGGCAAGTATCACCCTGATTTTGAAACCAGACAGAGACACATCAAAGAAAGAAAACTTCAGACCAATATTCCTGTTAAACATAGATGGAAAAATTCTCAATAAAATTCTGGCAAATTGTATACAAAAACATACCAAAAAAATAGTGCACCATGAGGTTCATCCCAGGGATGCAAGTTTGGTTCAACATACGGAAATCAATAAATGTAATACATCACATCAATAGACTTAAGAGTCATATGATTTTATCAATTTATGCAGAGAAAGCATTTGACAAAATACAGCACCCTTTTATGCTCAAAATACTAGAAAAACATGGGATAGTAGGAACATACCTCAACTTTGTAAAAGCTATCTATGCTAAACCCAAGGCTAACATCATCCTAAATGGGGAAAAATTGGAATCATTCCTTCTGAAAACGGGAACAAGACAGGGATGACCTCTGTCACCACTGCTATTCAACATAGTCTTTGAAATGCTTGCCAGAGCAATTATACAGACAAATGAAATTAAAAAGATACAAATAGGAAAAGAAGAACTCAAACTATCATTATTAGCAGACGACATGATTCTATACTTGGAGGGTCCAAAAAACTCTCCCAGAAAACTTCTAGAATTAATAAATAATATCAGCACATTAGCAGGATATAAAATCAACACCCATAAATCAATTGCATTTCTATACATCTGTGATAAACCCTCTGAAAGAGAAATTAGGAAAACTATCCCATTCACAATAGCCTCAAAAAAAATAAAAGACTTGGGAATCAATTTAACAAGAGGTGAAAGACCTCTACAATGAAAACTACAAGACACTGAAGAAAGAAATTGAAGAAGACCTTAGAAGATGGAAAAATCTCCCATGCTCCTGGATAGGCAGAATCAATATTGTCAAAATGGCCATACTACCCAAATCAATATATAGATTCAATGCAATCCCAATTAAAATCCCAACATCATTCCTTATAGAAATAGAAAGGGCAATCATGAAATTCATTTGGAAGAATAAGAGACCCAGAATAGCCAAAGCAATCTTTAGGAAGAAGAGTGAAGCAGGAGGCATCACAATACCAGACCTTAAATTATACTACAAAGCTATAGTAACAAAAACAGCATGATACTGGCACCAAAACAGACATGTAGACCAATGGTATGGAATAGAAGACACAGAGACGAACCCACTTACATACAATTACCTTATACTAGACAAAGGAGCCAAACACTTACACTGGAGAAAAGACAGCCTCTTCAACAAATGGTGCTGGGAAAACTGGAAATCCATATGCAGCAAAATGAAACTAAACCCCTATTTCTCACCATGCACAAAATTCAACTCAAAGTGGATCTAGGGTCTGGGAATCAGGCCAGAGACCCAATGCCTAATAGAAGAAAAAATAGGCCCAAATCTTCGTCATGTCAGATTAGGTCCTTACTTCCTTAACAAGACTCCTATAGCACAAGAAGTAAAATCAAGAATCAATAAACGGGATGGATTCAAACTAAAAAGCTTCTTCTCAGCAAAAGAAATGATCAATGAAGTGAACAGAGAGCTGACATTCTGGGAGCAAATCTTTGCCACATGCACATCTGGTAGAGCACTAATCTCCAGGATATATAAAGAACTCAAAAAACTTAACACCAAAAAACAAACAACACAACCAATAAATGGGCCAAGGAGCTGAACAGAAACTTCACAGAAGAAGATATACAACCGATCAACAGACATATGAAAAAATGTTCAACATCTCTAGGAATGAGAAAAATGCAAATCAAAACTAAGCTAAGATTTCATCTCACGCCAGTAGAATGGCAATTATCAAGAACACAAACAACAATAAGTGTTGGCAAGGTTGTGGGGAAAAAGGCATGCTTGTATATTGCTGGTGGGACTGCAAATTGGTACAACCAATCTGGAAAGCAATATGGAGATTCCTTAGAAAACTTGGAATGGAACCACCATTTGACCCAGCTACCCCACTCCTTGGTCTATACCCAGAAGACTTATAAACAGCATACTATAGTGATGCAGCCACTTCAATGTTTATAGCAGTTCAATTCACAATAGCTAAACTGTGGAACCAACCTAGATGCCCTTCAACAGATGAATAGATAAAGAAACTGTGGTATATATACACAATGGAATATTACTCAACAATAAGAGAATAAAATGATGGCATTTGCAGGTAAATGGATGGAGTTGGAGAATATCATGCTAAGTAAAGTAAGCTAATCTCAGAAAACCAAATGCTGAATGTACTTGTTGATAAGTGGATGCTGATCCATAATAGGGGGGAGGACACGGGAAGAATGGAGGAACTCTGTTCACAGGGGTGTAAGGGGAGAGAGGGCATGGGGACAGTAAAGATGGTGGAATATGATGGGCATCATAGCCCTAGCTTTATGTATGACTGCATATATGTTGTGATTCTATATCACATACAACCAGAGAAATGAAATGTTATCCTCCATCTGAATCAAATTGCACTCTACTATCATGTAAACCTAAATAGAACAAATAAATAAATAAATAAATAGCAGGACTTAAGGATACTTATGCTATTATCACTATAATTATTTCTATGCTTTAAGTTAGCTTATCTCTGTCTAGATTTTAATGCATTTTAATATTTATTTGATGTTGAGCTTCATGACAATTTTATCAGATAAATATATCACTAAATCTTTCCTTGTTGTAGGCCAACTTTTTCTTTCTTTGAGTTTGGATGAGTCACTTTGAAGAGTAAAGATGATTATATGAATTCAGTACATTTTTGTTGTGTAATTTATAGTTTCTTCAAATATACACCCATATTTCACTGAGCATTACCTATTAGAAAGTGTTTTCGTCAGATTTTTTGCTGCTGTGACTAAAAGATCTGACCAGAAAATTGTAGAGGAGGAAAAGTTTACTTGGAAGCTGATGGTTCAGAGGTCTCAGTCATATACAGCAAGCTCCATTCCTCAGGGCTCAAGGTGAGGTAGGACATTATGGTGGAAGAATGTGGTAGAGGGAAGCAGCTCACATGATGATCAGCAGGGGAGGGGGGGAGGGAGAGGGAGAGAGAGGGAGAGAAAGAGAATGAGAATCTCCACCTGCCAAATGCAAATATATACCCCCAAGACACACCCAGAATGCCCCACCTCCTTCAGCCACACCCCACCTGCCTCCAGTTACCACTCAGTCAATCCTACCAGGGACTAATTCACTAATTAGTTAAGACTTTCACAGCCCAGTCATTTCTTCTTGGAACCCTCTGGCATTGTCTCACACATGAGCTTTTGGGGGATACCTCACATCTAAACCACAACAGGAAGCATTTATAGACAGACATCTTTAGGATATTCCCCTTATTGTTGAGACATTTAGAGTACAATTATGGACAAGGTATTTTTGAGCATCATATTATAATAATGTTTTATTGTTCTAAAAAACACTAATTTTATAGTTACTCTGAACACTTGATTTTGTTTAGAAGTTTACTTAATTTTTTGAGAATTTTTCATTTAATTATTTGCCTAGCAACCTTTTGTTTCTCATTCCATATCTTCATTGAGTGAGCTTGTGGGTTTAATGAGTAACATATAATTTCATTTCAGAGTATTTATGCAGACATTACTTTCCTGCATGAATAAATTTGAGCAAGCACTGTCATAGTGGAGTCCACTCCATAGCATGGGTCCTTTTTATCTCTGACTTGTGTATTTGAAGGGCCTTCAAATGGCATCTAGTACATCCATCTGCCTATAAAGTCAACTGCCTTTAAATAAATCTTAAAAAAACTTCTTTAATGTATATCACAGTGTACCCCTAAAATATGAATAATTATCACATGTTAGTAAATCTTTAAAAGTGTTTAAGGAAATAGAAATGTTAAATATCCTAACTTAATCATTATATATTGCATATATGTATACAATTATTACAGATACTAATAAATTTGTAATACTAATAAATTTGTACAATTAAAATAATAATTAAAAATAAAACCTGTAGAACAATTCTATAATACAGAACAAAAGAAATGATTAATTTAGTCCTAACAGAACAATGAGACTATTTTTTTGTTCTCCATAGTGCTTAATTTCTTAATAAATGTTACTATGTAATTATTTTGTCAAATACAATCTATTGGAAAAACAGATGACCACAAGTCTATAATTTATACTTGGTGATTTCCCTTCAATGTAATGCAAATGGAAAAAAACAGATCTATGGAACTGGAAATTGAATTTCTGAGACTTCTTAGCCCAAACAATAGCTCTGTAGGACCCCGAATGCTATCTAGGTTAAAATGTCATGGCCTGGAAATTAAAAAGCATGATCTTGAAAAAACCAAAATGCTTGCAGTGTGTGGGTTTAGAAAGATTAAATTCCGTTTTCCTTCTAATGTCACAGAAAGGATTGGCAGTAATGAGAAGGAATAAGTGACAAAGCAATACTAAAGAGTCATTACTCTATTAGGAGATGGACCACTTTAGCTTTTGGTTCTGCCCCTGTAAACAAAGGTGGTCCAGGAACCCTAGGAAGGCCTCCAAGAGCTCAGGGGTGGCCAGTGAAGGTATTCTGAATGGAAAGTCTCTACACACATCAAACCCCTGCCTTCCCTGGACAGGAAGCCACAACGACCTGTAGACCTGTTCTCTATAGAGAACCCCAGGATATACATAGAGTACCTAAATGTTTGCTGAAGCTATAGAACTTGAACTTCTTTTCACCTCCCTACAACCATCTTTCCACTTTCCTTAGGAATCATGAAGAAAAATTCTCAAATGGTCAGAAAAGTTTAATAAAATCTGAAAAACAAAGCTTAATTTTCTTGTTAAATAATAAAATAATGTGTTTTCTAGGTGTTCTTATTTTGAGAGTTCAAATTTTTCTTCCAAATCTGAAAATCATGATACAAGACTGCTACTTCCCCAAACAATAATCTCCTGAACTTCTATGCCTAAGAGCAGGAGCTCTTCTCACTGGAGAGCGTGTTTACAGATCAGTTTGTAATATTATAAAGGCATCAGAAACACAGAAATAAATGGAGCATCCCTGAACTGATTAGATTAGCCTGAGCTCTTTCCACATGTGATTGGAGATGATCTAATTGGCTTGTGCAGTAAGTAAGTTAGCCTGAGTGTTTGAATATAATGCATGTATGTTTACAATACCAAAGCACATTAGAAATAGTTTCATTTACTCTCTTTCTTTTGGCATTAGTCCTACTGGAGAAAACTTTTCACAGTGCTTCCAATGACAAGAGGGAGCATTTGGGGGGAGCTGTCACAGTCTCCTAAAATTTTCCTTTACTGAAATTATCAGTTTCCTTTGAATGCCATTTTAAGGAAAGGGGGGTACTTTCTGAGTATATTTTTACACAAACTTTTCTGTGATTGGTCTCCCACATGAGGGGAATGTAGCCGACTCTCAACAGTGGATTCAATTGTGTTGAAAACTAAATCACATTCCTTTTTACTCACTCTTGCTTTCTATCTGAAATATAAGCAGTTGAGAGAGTAATAAAAGGATTCGGTGGATCTCAGAAAAGAACATTTTATTTTCATTTCTCAGTTCAAGATACTATTTGTAGCATTACATTTGGTAAATCTTAGAGTACATTCATTGCTAGAATATATATGTTGGTATAATCAGAAAAAAATCTAATCTCTTGAATGTTATATTAATTAATGGTACACCTAAGATTTTATATTCTGAGGATTGTTTATAGAAATCAGTAACAAGATGGCTAGATAGGTAATTTGAACCACAAAAGCATTATTCCTAATTGCTTAATGTGTTTTTTAGTATTCGCAGATTTAACAAATCTAGGTAAATGCATGCAATTAATTTGATGGTAGATAAAGATATCATCTAATTGCAACAAAGATTGAAGAGTAATCTATATATATACATATAAACATTGTGACAGTTACAAGGGCCTCGGTCACTTTTGTTTTTCATCTAAAATCTAATAAATCTCACTGTATTTCACTCACCATTCAGTTTCTATTCATTCAATAAGCACTCACAGAGTACCTACTTCATGCTGAACACACATTTAGCTGCCCACAGTCTCAATAAGAACATGGCATTAGTAGCCAGATAAATATGGCACCTGTACTAATACTTGACATCTCTTCCTCTTTGAGCACCCATTAGCATTGTTTAGTGAGGTTGGATACATAACTGGTTTTATTACACACACACACACACACACACACACACACACACCTACACACATAATTAGCTCTTAGCAGTCCTTTCCACATCTGTGTATGTCTGTACACTGGAGGGAACACAAGAAACAAAAATATTCTCTTGACAGTGGAATTCATAACTGGTCCATTACAATGAAGAAAAGGAGATAGTCTTGAAGTACTACAAGCTTCCTCTTCTTTGGGCATTAGCTCAAAGTCTTCCATTCTCAGCTCTATTTAAAAGGAGAAAATTGTGCCAGTAACCACACTCCTGTTTTCTTCTAGGACTTTGAATTCTGGAAAGGTGTTCCTTTTGAGTGCCCATAGATTTATTGTCCAGTTCAATCTTACTTTGTACTGAGGCTTATTCTCTAACCAAGATCATGTGGATCATTCCAGTTCTGTTAGTCTGGAAACTCTTACTATAGGATACTTACCTGTATGAACCGAGTTTTAAACCCCTAAATATTCATTTGTTGAAGGCCTAATCTGCAATATAACTGTATTTGGAGATAGGGCTTTAAGAAGGAAATTAAAGTTAAATACGTCATAAGGGTGGGGCTCTGATCTGATAAAATTGATGTACTGTTAAGAAAAGAAAAAGGTACCAGAGCTTAAGCTCTGTCTGCACACACATACAGAGGAAAAGCCATGTCAGGATACAAAGAAAAGATGGCCATCTATAAGAAAGAAAGAGGCCTTGCCATAAACCAACCCTGCTAGAACTTTGATCTTGAACTCCAGCTTCCAGATCTGTAAGGAAATACGTTTCTGTTTCTTGAACTATTCCAGAGTATAGTATTATTATTATGTCATCCAAGCAGACTAACAGACTATGTCAGGGTCTTTGGTCTCAAGGAGCCCTGAGGGAGACAGACATACAGCCCATAAGTGGGAGCAGAGTCAACAAGAATCCAGCCACGTGACTTGATGAGTGTATCTGTTCAGGTTCACTGAAGAGCAGACTAAAAGACAGAATTAGATGTATAAGAGACACACTGAAGGGAAAATCTTTGAAGAATAAAGGGGAGAAGGAGCAAGAGTAGCAAGTGGGCACAGTCCTCAAGGTCTGACAACCTGTGAAAAGAGAAAGGGATTGAAGAGGGTTAGTCCAGAAGAGTTCCAAACAGCAGGGGTCAGTCTTAAATTTTGTTAGAGCTGATGGGAAAGCCCAGGGCACAGAGTGACAGTTCAAGGAGTCCTGTCTTGTAGTAAAGTGGCTTCAGAGCACAATGACCCCCCATTGTGCTTATTCATTGGCTGGGAATAAAGCAGAGCAAATGTAGCCTTGGAATGAATATTGACACAGATTTGAAGCTGCAGCAATTGGAGGTTCTGGGCCACTTGGCCCCTCCCTTGCAGCTTCCTTTGAATAGTAGTTGAACAGCCACCTCCAGGGCAGTAAGGCAGTGAATCAAGTCAAAACCAGGACTCAAACTTGAACAACCTGGTTCCTTTATAATTGACTACTGTTAAAGTCTGGATCTGGTTTGTCCTCAAAGGATCTTGTGCTGGAAGCTTGGTCCCCAGTGTGGTGGTGTTGAGGTGATAGAACGTTGGAGAAGTGAGACCTAGTAGAAGTGATTAGGTTATGGGGGACACTGTCATTAAGAGGGACTAATGCTGGTATTACACAGTGAGGTAATTCTTGGACCTGGTTGTTATAAAAAGAGCTAGCCTAGCTCCAACTTAGTCTTTTGCTTTCCATCTCACAATGTGATCTCCTCCACCTATGTTCCCACCACTGTGAAGTCATCCACCATGCAGCTCTCACCAAAGCTGAACAGATATGAGTGCCATGGTCTTGAACCTCCAGAACTGCAGGCTATATAAAACTCTTTTCATTAAAAAGTAAATAATCTCAAGTAATATGTTGTAGCAGCATATATGGACCAAGATAAATACATTACAGTTTTAAGGCCAAGGAATGAAATAAAACTTAGGCATGTTATATATGTCTGGATATAGGTAAGCAAGCTGCTTAGCACATGCATTTGCTGTGTGATATGAAAGTTAATTTTGCTTTTTGTCTGTGAATTATGATGAGATGTAAACCCAAGTAATGTGATTCATTCTGCCGTGTTGATAATTATGAGTATACTTATTTGCAAATAAAGGGATAACACATCTCTTGGAGTGTGAAGCCATCTGTCATCATCACAAAACTTGTCCTTGCCAAGTTATCAAACTCTCAAGTATGGTTTTAAGGACCTTAAAGGTAAGTGTCCTGTTTATGCTTACCTGATCCCAACAATCTTCCAAGTCTATGAATTGGACTAGAGCTGGAAGTAAGTAAATTTTTCTCCCTGTGATAGGAACACAATTCATCCTAACTCCTCAGAAACAAAGTTGATAGCAACAACTTAACATTCTTCTGAAAATTCTCACTTTCTATGGCTCCTCAGCATGCCAGCACCTGAGTAAATAGAATGAAATGTGTCAGTGGAACCAGCCAGTGCTAGACCTAGAAGTTGGGTCCCTGGCAGAAAAGGTCTCTCTGTGGAATAAACTCGCCACCCCTGAGCTCAGTTAAAGTAACTTCCACAAAAGACTATCTTCTTTCTTATTTTGGAGTCTTCTCCAAAGGAAGGCAAAATAGAGCACCCTCAGAACAAATATAAAGCATTTTCCTTATTTTCAGACAGATGGAAGTTCCATCTCTGTAAGCGTGGGAGTCAAGGTAACTAAGGCACTCCCAGATTAGCAGAGTCATTCACAGCCCCAGTGGCCTCATCAGTATTGATGTTATTGTTTATTTGTGCATACATTATCCTCCAGCAGGATGGGACTTCCATTGACCCTGCCTATTACAACTCTAGGTAATTCTACATAGGCTGAGATTTTGATAAGAGTTGTTAACAAAGATAATGGGAAATGAAAATGTTCCATGAGCATTATGTTATTTCTATATTTGTGAACAGATTATTATAAATGAGTACACCCAAGGATGATCCTGAAGGCCTCTGCCTATAGTCACCAAAGAATAGTTGTGATGAACTGAAATCTGTTCTGCCTGTGAAGTTGCTATTGTTTGAAGTGGCCCCGAAGTTCATGTATTGGAAGCTTAATACCCAAATTCATATGTTGATGACATATGAAGGTAATTAAGGTTAGTTGAGGTCCTAAGAGTGTGTCCTCTATGATGGGATTAGTGGCTTTATAAGAAGAGGAAGAGAAATCTGAGATGTATCGTCTTGTGCTTTCTCACCATGTGATGCCTTCCCCTATGTTATAATGCATCTAGCCAGCACCTTAAATATGAAACTTCCTATCCTCCAGAATCATGAACTGAGTAAACTTCTGTTGTTTATAAATTTCCCTACCTGTGGTATTCTATTATAGCAGCAGAACATGAACTAAGACATAGTTGATGAAGAATGAGGAGTATTCACGGAATGCTGGCCCCACTGATACCTTTCACAAGCTTCTTGACTGTGCTTATAAGAGGAAGCAAAATTCTCTGGGGGTGACTTAAGGTCAAGACTGTCTAAGGGGATGAATGCTTTTTAAATACTTTAGGAGCCTAAAATAGTCTGCTTATGTGCATCTGCAAAAGTTAAATGGAATATAATGACTCAGAAATGTTGAAAATACCAGGACACAGTTTTGTTAAATTCTTTATATTCTAAGTGGTACTGGAGTATTTGTTTATAGCTCAGTGCCAGAAAAAGAATATAAACACATTTTTGTATCAGACTAATATACTCATTGCTAAGAGAAAAAAGAACACACACACACACATCACTATACCCAAAGCAATTTCCTTATTAGGATGAAGCCATAGTTTATAGGCAAAAAAGAAAAACAGAAAAGGATAATGTGAATTGTGACAATGACTACCTTGATACAATGTCTCACATATTTTATGCATTTTAAAAGCTTAGCTAATACTTCACTTACATGAAAATTTTGTTCTTTTGACAAAAACATGTTTCTCTGTGCTTTTGTTGTTTAAATAATTGACAACAGTCAGCCTTTGGGAGCCAACATTCAAAAACAATTTAATTACATAATTGAGGAAAGAAATATCACCACTGAGTTGTTTTGTTCAATTTTATAATTATATTGAAGTAAGATCACAACCTTTCCTGAGCATTTCTGAATCCCTGGCTGAGCAGTATCCCTAATTCTAATCCGATGCTGAAAACCTAGCTTCCAAACAAACCCATGTTCACATCTGTCAATATCTGATTCTTTTTATTAACATTAGCACTTGTAAGGCATTAGTGCAATATACTGGGGTTTTACACAATATAGGGGTCTTGTAGCTGATATTGCATGTTTTTTATTTCTTTCTTGAATCAAGGTACATAACACACGGTGTTATGAGAGAGGGCTGGTCCCAAAGTGAGCAAGCTGCTTCTTATCTAACTTCGCATTAACTGGAAAAATCACTTTTCCTCAGCTGAAAAATGAGGCAGGAGGTACAGTATTTTATTTCATAAGGATGCTTTGCATAGACTTAAGTGAAGCACAGGTATGAAACCATTAAAATACAGCCAGGCATATGGCAGGAAGAATTAATTTCCTGAATGCTTAATTCCCCTTGCCCCTGTAACACTCACAGAGGATCTGGACACATTCACAGTGACAAGGTCCATCCATGGGGATGGTGGAGGCAAGGCTGGCCATCTCTGCTTAGTGGCTCACAAGCATTCTTTCTCATGACCCATCCCCCAGTCTTCTTTTATTCAGCCAAATATCACTAATTCTTTGCAAGGAAAAAAGCTATTCAGGAAAAGATATACCATCAAATGGGCATATACCAGCACAACTGAAGGAAAAATCACCCATGAAATCCAGGTGGAGGGGCAGAGGCTCTGAGGAGCCAATTAGTTCTTCCAGAAAAATCCACATAGGCACTGACCGGGGCCCCTCCAGACCTCGAGGTAAGACGTGAGCCAACTCACCCGCACATTACCAGGCCTCACAGCTTCATATTCAGTACAAACGCCTTTTGAGTATTGAACTGATTTTTTTTTTCCTGAGATTTGTTGCTTCTAGGAATGAGATGAGACATTCAAACTCATTTCCCTAGAGACACAAACCAAATTTGAAACTAGCAGAGAAAGAGTGAAAGCCCAATAATTTCACCACCTGGTTCTCCCACAATAATCTAACATCATATGGGAAGTTGTAATATGTTGTGTGATTACTTCCTCTCTTTTATTTGTTTGCTTTCCCCCTCTATTTCTGAGTTTTCTTCATTTCATGAAGAACAATATAAATATATAATGTTTTCAAGTTGGAAAGAAGTTTGCACCAAGCTGCTGAATTATTTTTATTTCTGAATTCTCTGAGCAGAAAGTTGTAATTTTCATTTTCTCCCATGTAAAAGGTAAAGAGTAACCACAAAGTCAGGAACCTAATGACTATAACAAGGAATTATTTTATTAGAATCCTGCAAGCTCTTAGTTATTAGGCTATTAGTTTTCTATGACATCATTTTTTTTTCAGACAAAGATATTTGCTCAATTTTTATTGGAAACATGATGATATTTCAGCTAGAATTTAATCTTCTACTAAAATTATATTTCTGTAGCCCAAATTCAGTAATGCACATGTTGTGATTGTTTTATTTCTGATGTTACACATATATATATGTTTTAAATGCAAATGGATCTACATATGCATAAAAGCTTAACCTGACAGTGTGATGTCCATCATATTACATTTTTTTTTATGTTTCTGAAAAAGTTTTCTTTCACACATGAAGTATGATTACATGGAGATATACAAAAACATTTCATGCTTAAGCAACTTTTCCCTGTTGGGCATTTTGGACATAAAATTAGTTATAGTGATGGGTACTGAACATTGTTTCCACACTAAAGGGATTTAATGCATAGTTTTATTTATTTCTATCTGATGTTTTCTAATTCCTGAAACATCATCTTACCCCTATCCTATGTTCTTACTGATTCATTCACTCAACAGCTCTCATGCATATGTCTGTTTGCATCATGCCAGGTTCTGGTGTTAACATAAAAAAAGTAATATAAAATAGTAAACATAAAAACATAAAAAAGGCACGTGCCCATTACAGAGGACCCTGTGGCTTAGGCAGGAACTCAGCTATTGTGGGAAAGAATTTCCATGCAAAAGGAGTATAAGTTTTCATAATAACTTAATTTCTATTTCAAGTTTCCATTTATATTCACCAGGATTCTCCAGAGAAACAGAAACAATAGAGCATATAATTACAAGAGGGGGATTTGATTAGTTCACATGATCACTAAGGCTAAAACAACCCCCACAATGGTCGTCTGCAGGTGGAAGAGAATGGGGAATTTGTAGTTGCTTAATCCAAGAAATCAGAAAACTCAGAATGAGACAGAACAATGATGAAACCACAACCTGAGCTCAAAGGCCAAAAACCTCCCTAGACAGCCACTGATATAAGTACTATTTTAAAGGTTGAAGAACCAGAATCTAATGTCCATGGGAGACAGCAATAAAAACCATGCACCTGCTAGGGAAGGAAGAACTAGAGCAAGAACTAACTTCCCTCTTCTTCCACTTTTTCCATCCATCAGTCTATGAGATGGTGCCATCCACGTTCAAGGCAGATCTTCCCCCACACAGTAGGCTGAACTACATGTCACTCTTTTCTGGAAACACACTCGCAGACATACTGTGAAGTATTCTTTACCAATTCTCTAGGCAACCCTCAATCCAGTCAATTCAACAATCAAAATTAACCATCATACTATTCTATTTGTTGATGGAAGTTTAATCAGTTTATACCCTACCTTGGTCTTCCTATGGCCTCTATTTTTAGGAACCCCCATGGTGCCAGTCATTGCTGGGCATCTCTGGTATGAGCTGTCTTCTATGAAGAGCAGCATGCTCTGAGATGTCCTTTTCTTGTCAAGTATTTTATTCTTTATTCTCACCACTTTTCTGTTTCGTGTCACTTGGACCCAAAGGGCATTTAGTAGAGTCACTGAAATTGTGATGATTAATTTTAGATGTCCCCTTGACTGGGTTAACACATGCCCAGAGAGTAGCAGGTTAAACATATTTCTAAGTTTACCTGTAAGAGCATCTCTGAAGAGATCAACATTTGAATCTGTAGACTGAATAAAGAAGATCCACCTTCACCATTGTGGATGGGTATCATCTAATTCATTGAAGGTCTGAATAAAACAAAAGAACAAAGGAAAAGTGAATTGCTCTTTTCTGGTCTTGGGACACACATATTCTCCTTTTCTCAGACATTAGAGTTCCAGGTTCTTAAGCCTTCACACTCTGGGACTTAGACTAGCATCTTCCCTACCACCCTTCTCTTCTCAAGCCTTTGGCCTTGCACTGGAAGTTATCAGCTCCCTGGTTCTCCATCTCAGAGCATATCATAACTCCTAGCCTCCTAATCATGTAAGCCAACTCTCACACAAAATCCCCTCTTACAGATCTAGATATGCCATACTGGTTGGGTTTCCATGGAGAACCTTGACTAAAGCAGTGCCTCTTCATCCTTCCCTGCCATTCTTTTGACACTCAGAAACCACTGAAATTCTCTCATTGTGCCAGGGCACAGAGAAGACTCTGTCAGAGTATCCAGGTCCTCTGACTAAGTGTTTTGGACAGTTGCTTCTACTCCACTCCCATATTTACATGGTAGGAAACAGGTCTCCCACCTCTCCCAAGTCTAGTCTACCTGGGCAAGGTCTCACCTCTCTCAGACCCATGTGAAGTATGTGTTGTCCCCTCTCCTTCTGGGGCTCAGAGTTTCTTTCATAAATGTTTATCAGTACACATCCTCTCTGAATTTCCTTTGACTCTTTCTTCACCAGAATCATTTCTGGATTGGAAATAGAACATATCAAAAAGTTTTGCCTTCTGAGCTTCTCTGATCCTAACTTTTAATATTCAAAAGGCTTTTCTCTGCTGCAACATCCCTTTCATGAAAAACTTCTTGGAAAAATGTAAAGGGAGCACAGGTTCAAAGGATGCATGAGGGAGGAAGGATGTAGGCAGGTCTATCACATCAACTATTTACATAAAAAATATGGACTAGCAGACTGATGATTGGGAGACTTTTTAGGTACAAGGAGGGTCATCTCCTTCATTTGTGGATGGAGAATGTCATGACAGAGCAAACAGTGTTGAAGTTGAGACCTGAATGATTAGTAAACATTAGCTAGGCAAAGGGAATTTGGCAAAAAAAGAGTATTTCAGATATAGTAGACAACAAGGAAAGAATGCCCACAGCACATGGAACATTAAAAAATCTAAAAGAGGTTTCATATAATTAGAATATAGATTCTGAGTAAGAGGACACTGAAGGAGGAAGGGGTCGGGATGATGTGGAAAAGCAAGAGAAAGGCAACAGAGATAAACCAGGTGGCTGACTCACAGCCATTCCTTCTTCTTTGTTAAAGAATCCCATTTTTATGCTGACCCAACCATGCTTAGTCATGGAGTATGGATCATGACTGACAAGAGCCAACTGCAGCAATCTTATACAGGCAATTGGTTTAAAGGTGGACAATACTTCGAATTCTGGTCAACAAGCCACTAAAGAACATCAGCTGAAAACTTAAAGAGAAATTTTCTCCCTGATAGTAGAGACAGGATGTTCTGTCTCAGATCACCCTTCCTGATGCTGAATATGATTGTCCATGCTAGAAACAAAAGCTTGTAACTTGAACACAGGACAGTAGACCCAAGGATGCAGAAAGTATGCTGAAGATGTGAAAATACAGAAAGTAAGAAGAACCAGGACTGTTGCTTGAGCCAGCCATCCTAACTGGAATGTTAACCAAGGGGCAAAATCTTGTGATAGAAGCCATTTATTATCAGATATTGGGTGATGTGCAAATGATTCTTCTCTACATGGCAAGATAGTTTAGGATTTTTTAAGAGTGGGTATAGGTGTTAGAAGGTTTTTGTAGACAAGCAGTCACATTAAAGAGAAAAGACAGCATGAAACAGGAAAGTTGAAAAAAAATCAATATGATTGAAACTTAAATGTGAATTTTTGAGAAATGTGATTGAGATATAGGCATGAACTAAATCACAGAAGGCCATATAATTAATTAAGGATAGTTGGATTTTATTCTAAGGGTGAAATATTTATTGATGGTATTAAGAGGAATTAGGTGACCAGATTTGCAATTTAGAATTTAATCTGGATGGGCATAGCCCAAACTAGGTTGATGGTAAAAAGATTAGAGAGAAGATTCTAGAACAGGAGATGGAATCAATCAGATTTTGCAGCTGAATGGGTTTATGTAAGATAAAAGAGGTAGGTAACCAAAAATATAAATTTTCTCTTGATAGATTTATAAATCAAATAGATTTGTAAATCAAATAGATGCAAAAAGTATGTTTGTATAATTTACACTGAACAGAAAATCTTAATCACTGTCAAGAAACTAAACTTTTAACTGTGTTTCTTTTACAATGTCTACCTTATTTCCTTGTAGTGTAAGATCAACCTTCATCACTTAGGTCAATGTTGGGTATATACTGGGAAGACTTCACAGAAGCTAATGTCTGCATCAGGGATATATTTTTCAATTAAAATATTGTAACAGTGGTCCCTTCACCTTCTGAATATAGCCCTCATTGCTCTAAGGTTTATTTTTAAAAAAATGTTTTTTCTCTCTTCTCCCCCTCCCCTTCCTAGCAAGATAGAGAGACAGTGTTATGTTTTCTTTCCCCAGTTAATTGCCCTTGAACACACCTACTACAGGAAGGAGAAGCCTGCTGAGGATCTGGGAAATGAATCTCTCCCAAATTAACAAGTGAATCCTAACACCATCAGGGCGCCCTGAGATTCCCTAGTGGAATGTAACCCTTCTAGAGTTCCTTTAAAAGCCCCCTGTCCCTCCTGATCTGGAGAGTCACAGATTTGGAACAGGAGTCCCCTGTGTTTTTCCTTTGCTAGCAAAACAATAAACCTTTCCTTGTTCTCAAAACCATGTCCTCATTATTAAATTGGCATTGATTGGCACTGGGGACAAGAACAGAGCTTTTGGTTACAATATCTACAGCTGGAATATCAGATTAATATTTTTTACTAATATTAAGATGTAATAGCTCAGTAAGAATTTATTTATACAGAGATGGGTTACCAAATGTGGCTGGAGTACAGAAAAGATATACGAGTTAGTACAGGTGTTCATGGCTAGAAACAGAGGATGTTACCACTTATAAGCCCAAAGGGGACTGATAAAGAAAACTTTCTTGAGAGAAGCAATCCCCTCAGTCTAGAGACATAGCCAGCAGGATATACTGCACAGGAAAACAAGGCAGAGGAAGGATTAGATTTCTTCTAGAGAAAGATGGAGCAAATGAAGTCAAATTTGGTCCAAGAAAAAGTTAGTGATTCTGAAATATGGCTTAGCATCCGTTGATCCATTGTGTTAGCTTGCTGTCACTACAGCAATTTACATGATCAACTTGTAAAGAGAAAAGGTTAATAAACTTTTTTGGCTCAGTTTTAGAGGTATCAGTCCATGCTTATTTGATCCCATTGTGTTGGAGCATGATGGGAGGAGTACAGGATGGAATAAAACTGCTCACATGGCCAGGAAGCAAAAGATGAGAAGATGAGAAAAGGGATAGAGTCTCATTATCCCCTTGAAAAGCACATCACTAGTGACCTGAAGACCTCCAGCAGTCTCCGTAGGCTAAAGCCTTCACCACTTCTCCATAACAACATCCTGGACAGAGAGGCTTTACAGCTCTACCACATGGATCTTTAGGCAACACTCATCTGAACCACTGGATCCATACTGCTCTATGGCCAGCTCCAGAGGGAGTCGTGCCTGAGAATTAACACAAGGAAATTTAATGATCTGGCAAACCCACAATGAACAAAAGAAGGCATCATATTACCATGATCAGAATTGCTAAATTTTTGACACAGATTCTTGGTGCCATGTGTAATAGACTTGAGGGGACATTCATGAGAATCCATGGCCACAGGAGTGCCCTCGTCAATTAGGGGTATTTGATATCTCTACATTTGGCAGAAACGCCAATGAATCCTCATCATCAAGCACATACAGTTCTTGAGAAAAATGCCAACAGATCTCAATAGTCACTATAGACATGTCATTGGCAGATCCTGGCAATGTGGCAGCTTCTTTGACCTCAACAATGGTAGGGAGGGTAAGTTGGAATAGAAGTCAATTTAAATATATAAAGTCATGTTAAAATTCCAATAGGCAAGGTGAAGGAAAGGCCATAAAAATATAATTTTGCCTACAAGTAAATCTATAAAGACGAAAAAGAAACATGAATTAGAGGCATATACAGATGAATAAGGGATTTAGGAACTGAGAATTCATAGCACAGCACAGATTAACAAATTATCCTCCTTGTTATCCCTTAGAAATCTTATACATTGTCCAATTTAGTCTTTTAATAAACAGAATTAACTCTTGGCCTGTTCTGCAATATGTTACCCAATACTACCATTAACTTTGCCCCTAAACTTTCAATATTTGTATTTTACAATTTTCCCTGGATTGGAGGAGATAATTGCATATTATAGTCTAACTTCATACAGATTTGACTCTATCATAATCTTTTATTTCTATTTATAATATTGAACAATATCACTACTAATATAAAACCTATGTTTGGATTTACTACTGATTTCCAATCATTTATTCATATACTTGTTAAGAACTGCTATGAGAAAAGCAATATGTTGGGGTTTGTAATTTATTAATATTTAGATTAGTTTTATATTTCTTCACTAATAAGTGAAAGAAGGATGGGAGAAAAGGAAAGGGAGGGGCCAAATATTCTCTACAAGGAAATCTGCACACTTTCTATGAATAAAAAGCAGTGAATAACATGACTTAATACGTGAATTATCATTAATTTAGCTTTTGAAAGTATATCTCAAATAATATTTAGCTCCTCCATTGCTTTTGCTTTTGCTTTTTTAAAAAACTTATTTCTAAAGTAACTGATGACTAAAAATACATATTTGAAGTAAATCACATATGAAAAATAAAACAACTGTATTCAGCAATATTAAGATGGTACTTTTACCTTCCTCTGATGACATTACAGGTTTTCTGATGCCTTTTCATTATGAGATAAATATCACCTCTAGAGAATACACCATAAACTGAAGTTACTATCATTTTTCCTGTTGCTATATTTCTAGCAACTCATTTTTTTCAGATAAGTTCTATGGTTTCCATTTAGAAATTTGTAACATAGAGGGATGAGAAAAATAATCACAGCCATAAGATTTTATTTTTATATGCCAAGTTTACACTTAGGTTCTAACATTTAGAAAAAAAAATTGTTAGGAGAATTCCAGAAGAGAAAAATCTACTTTAGCCACATACGTAAAAAGCAAGTGTTTATAGTTATAATATTTTATTCATTTACAATGTGCTTTTCTCTTCTAAAAATTTAAGTATGCAACAGAAATTGAAAGTATTTATGTAATGACATAATGTGATATTACAAACAAGTGCGGATTCATGGTCTTGACTACGGTGCAAAATTTAATCTCCCTATCTTCCATGACATTTTATAAACAAATTTAATAGCCTATCTTTACAGCAGGTTTAAGGGGAGTAGAAATGTGATTTATTGGATGGAATAATTAGGTTTCTATTAATCATCATTAGTGTAAAACCCACTGATAACCAATTCTAAGACAAATATAAAGAAAATATTCAGATAAATTTAATAGAATTCTTCATTTCAGTAAGAGAGACTACTCGTGTGATGTGGACGCTTCTATGAAATTATTTTAAACAGGCTTATCATTGTGAAATGCTTGCACAGTATTTACCTTTACACAAAAAATGAGTAAAAAGTTCATAGATTAGGTGTTTAATTTTTTCCTCCATTTTACTGAGTATAATTTCAGAGCACAATGATTTAGTATATTAGCAATTAAATATCAACTTCTTATTCATTAATATCCATAAATATAATAATGTGATATTATCATGAGTGTGTAATAACAAAATTATATTAGAGTCTCAGAATAATTGACCATAGCTTATTTTACTATGAATGGAAACGCACTTTTATGTGAATAAATCATACTATTTTTCATGTCATATTTCTGTAGGTACTAATTTCATAGTTGACAACCAGCAGGATGAAATGAAGATGATTTGGGCAAAATCAAGTGCTTTAAGATGTGAAGATGAGCTATGTGTTTGGGCTACTTTCTTCATTCTGATAGAAAACAGAACAAGACCACAACTAAACAAACAGCAGCAATGAAATGTAAGAAAGAAAGAGAGAAACACCTAGAGAAAAGAATTATCTTTTTCTTAGGATGTTAGTTTAGATTATTGATTTTCAGTGCAACATATTTATTTTGTCAGTGCTAGGTGAAAACTGTAATAATCTTCATGTATGGTAGATCACTTGTAGGAATTTATTTTTATAATCACTGTATCTTGGTTACAAAATACTTTTCATCAAAATTACCTATATTATCTGTATTTTCTAACAGTTGCTACGTGATCATTTTATTCTTTGAAGTAGTAAAATGAAAATAAACATTCATTCATTTTAAAACCAAAAAATTATTTTCCTTGGATTCCATCTGAATATACTGATTTGGAATAGAAATGAGATTTAAGGCAATTGGATGTGAAGTCAAAATCCCAGGTCTAAGGCATGTCTTGTTTCACACCTTTAAAAGACTTCTTTTTTATTCATGAAGTTGAGGCAATAAGCAGCACCCTAGAAACTAAAACCCATTTCAGCTTCCATGAAGAGACCTTTTAAAGAATTCTGGGTCAGTAATTCCTTTAATTTAACATCAAATTAACCTTGGTGATAATTCTACTCTGAACTGAGACGTCAGGGTTAGTAATTAGATCCATGTCTAAATGGCCAAAATCTAAATATTTTCCCCAAACTCTAATCTTATAAGGTAGTATCTATCCCTCTACTGGAGATAGAAAAACAAAACAATAAAACAGGAAGTCCTACTAACGTCTGCAAAATTCTGAAGGAAAGAAACCTGTAGAACTTCATTTTATCCATCACCACATAAACAGATGACCAGAAAAGCTTGGCACATTGTGTAACTAATTCAAGCAAACTATTTCCAATTCCAAATCATTATTGAGCTATTTGCATAGGAATTACAAAATGCAATCTTCACCAGATATTCTGGTTCTTTCTGTATGGCCTATAAACCAGGAAGATGAACTTTTAAGCAATTGTATGTCATTCCAATAGCAGCTCAATTTGGGAACTTTAACTAATATGCCCTTCACTGTGGCCTGCCTGCCATGCTGCAGCAATTGGGAAGTCTCATCTGGTTGAGTTTCACTTTAAAGTTCACACACTTAGTTGACACTTATTTCCCAGAATGTTCCAGATCATCTGCCACCATCCTTTACTGATATAATGGTTATTCTCATTGAAAGAAACATTTAAAAATTGTATTGCCTCTCAATTCACTGAAATATCTAGGGAGTACTTATTTGTGCCAGATCTTCTGCTAGGTTCTAGAGGAAATAAAACCAAATTTTTAGATAAGAATGACTGATAATTTCCCAAAATTAGTGACAAATATCAAATTACAAATCCAGGAAGCTTAAACAGAGAAAGCCCAGAGCACATTAAAAAAAAAAAAAAAAAAAAAACCCAAAAGCAAAAACTATCCCTATGCATGTCAATTCAAACTGCAAAAGTTCAAATGCAAATAGAAAATCTAAAAGCAAGAGAGAGACAAACCTAAGGGGAACAAGCGTAGAAATTACATCAGTTTTCTCTTCAGAAATGATACAAGCAAGAAGAGAGTTCAAAGACAAACTATATGCCAGAAAAACTATGTACTTGAAATTCTATCTCCAACAAAATTATCCTTCAAATTTAAAGATACAGAAATTAGTGGCCTCCTTATATGATGTAATGTGAAACACAAAGTACCAACTATGAAGTATTTTTGCCAAAATAGTTTAATTAGATCAAGTCTCTAAAGCCAAACTTTGTTTATAGGAAAAACAAGGAAAAAAGGATACCCTGACACAAGGGGGAAAAAATCCAGAACATGTAATAGCCTATATGACTATTGACCTATTGATCTGGTGTGATGTTCAGTTCTATGTGTCAACCTGGCTAATCTTTAGTCTCTAGTTCAATAAAACACGAATGTTTGTGTTATTGTAGAGGTATTTTACAGATATGACTCAAGTGTATAATCAGTTGACTTTTAGTAAGGGATATCATACTAGATAACCTGGATGGGCCTGATTAAATGAGTTGGAGGCTTTATAGCAGAACTGACTCTTCCAAGAAGAAGAAATTATATCTATGTGTAGAGTCTCAGCATAAGGCTGAGAGATTCAACTTCCCTTTCCTAACAGCTATCCATCCAGTATTTTGACTTGCCTTGAAAGTCTCTACAACTGAGTAAGCTAACTTCTTGCAGTTAAAACAAAAATGGAGAAATACAGAGTTTTTCAGAAAAACAAAAATAAAGGAAATAAAAATGGAATCATATAAAGTCCTCAAGACTACAGCAGGTATAAAAAGAAAGAATGGCAAAAAAAAGGTGAGAGGATATTGAAAGCAAAAGAATAGTAGATATTAATCTAACTGCATTTATAATCACTTAAAATATGAATGGCCTAAAAACACCAATTGAAAGACAAAGATTGCCACAGTGTATGCATAT
>CM053400.1:116936667-116952424 GCA_028644305.1 Xerus rutilus
AACAAAAAATCTTTTCAAGAAGGATAGAAGAGTAATAAGTGGATCACACAGAGTGAAAACGAAATAGAAGTCAGAGCAATGGAGGCAGTTAGGCATTTTTTCTGTTCAGCTGATGCTGGATTGTCCTAAATATGTCTGCATCTAATCCTTATTTCATGTTTATAATGCTTAAAAAATAAAATCATTTAATAACATTTCAATGAGGCTTAAATATAAATAAATTTCTAACTGCTAAGTTGATATCATAACTCTATTTTAATGTTTCTGGGAAGGATGTTGGGCAAAGAAAAATATGCATCTTTCATTTTAAAATTTTGTTTGCATTATACAATCGAGAAATAGGAAACAATTAAAACTCAGGCAAATTTAGCTTAGTAGCTCCGTATGGAAGTATGGGGCCTGACAAATGTTTATCAAATTTATCATCTTTGCACTGCCCTTGCATCTCTCTGGTATCAGTTGAAGCTCGAGAATATTTAACCTTAGCCAATGTTTTCTGAATGAGATCCCAGTGTGTTACATCACTATAAGGAAAAAGAGTAATCTAGACCTTGATAAACAAAAACATATGCATATCAAAAACATATGTGAACACTATGGAGCATTAACAGTGATATAGACCCACAAGAGTCTTAGGGAGGTTAAGAAGTAAGGACTGAACAGAATCTATAACATAGATGTCTTAACGGGAAAAGGAAGAGAGAATGACTCTGCTATGCACTTCCAACAGCCACCAACAGCAATTTCTCTTCTTTCTTAACTACAATATACAGAAACATATTTTTTCTTTCTTGATACAAAGATATTTGGATATAATGTGATTATATATGTAAAGTAGCTTTATCTATATATAGTTATGTAGAGATCAAACCTGTATCTCCCAACTTAAACTCTTGATTAAGATCACCTTAATTTGTAATTTAAGAACATTGCTCTTCTGAAGTTGTCAGATTTTGCAAGAGGGATATTTTTTCTATGCTTATTTCTTTGCAGTTTGTACTTTCATTTACTTTTCCCCTCATATTAGCCTAACAGTCAATCCTAATAGTGCTTTTCATAAACCCCCACCTTCAAACCATCATTCTATTTGAAAATTCTTGACTTTTTTACAGGTTAAATTTAAATTAAATACAGCTGAGTCTTCTACAACTCAAGAGAACATCGATACCTGACTAAATTTAATATAACTGCATCTACCACAAACTGTCAACACTTCAGTCAATGTTAGACATGAGATGCATGTGTTTCCAGTCTATGCACATACTATCCTTCATTGCTGGCCTTTCAAAATCCTCTAGAGACCAAAGATTGAAAAGAGAGGCAACTGAAAAAATCTATATAAGAATATATTTTGAAAAGAAAAAAATTAGGAAAAATGAATTGATTTATTTTTCTAGAAAGTACATACGATTGGGAAATGGAAGAGCTGAATCCAATAATGAACATTCAACCATAGCAAAGGGCCTAAGTTTTTTATTGAATAATCAGATTATCCTCCAAAGTAGCTGGTGATAGAAGACAGATAAGAACAATCTCACAATCTAGTCTGAAAATGTACTTTCATCGTGTATAAGCAAGAATTTTAAGATTCTTTGAAAAAAAGAGTAGGCAATCACAGTTGACACTGGATTTCAGGCACCAATATGATACAATTTAGAAATTAAAGATGAGCTATTCTTTCTTAAAGGGCAGTATATTATCAAAGAACTCTGTTGACTTATAGTAATTATATATGATTATATGAGAGAATTATAATTGAAAACTTACAGCTTTGATGACAAGGCACTCAAACTGTGCTGAAATATAGGATTTAGCAGGAGTCTAATTTTCATTAATGAATAGCTATAAAGTATCTATGGCAATGCTTGAAGGATCTGATTTTAAGAGGGCATACTGATCACATCTAATATCAATATTCTAACCTCCAGCACCAAGTCTTATAAATTATATATATATATGTGTATATATATATGTATGTGTGTATGCATATACATATATGTGTGTATATGGCATATATATGTGCATATATGGCATTGCTCAAGACTGAGTTGAATACTCTTAGTGCTTCAGAGCATAGGAGAAAGCTGTAAGGGATGAAAAAAACAGAAAGGGTGAGTTTGCTTCACAGTGTGACCTGCAAAGTTGGACACATTGTATGCTACTGTACAGCACTGCCATGGAAGGTTATTGCCAATTTGAGCCTGACCAGAAATGATAGAATCTCTGAACAGAAGGCTCTCCTCAAACATAAGCAGGGTTAAGAACAAGAATAATTAAATTAAATAAAACAGACAGAGATCCTTGACTATTCCATAATCCCAAGGACAAATGGTAGGGAAAGGAATACCTTACTGTGAGGAGAAATACTCATTGTAGGAGTTTGGGGAAGACAGACAAGGCAGTGATCTAGCTGCACATCCTGTCTACCATTCTGCCTGAAATAATGTAAACTTTAACCCTGCAAGTGGTTTCTAGTCCTCCTATAGCCCAACTCTTCAAGCAGTCTATCAGATGTACTGAAGATAAATGTAAACTGAAATACAAAATGAAAAATCATCCAACACTTGAGAAGTATAATCAGTATCAAATATTACTGACAAATGTAAATAATAAATAATAAGAATAGTCTAAATAACCTAAAATACAGACATATTCAATCTGAACTTATGATTCTAGAAATATATCTAAAGCCAAATAAAAATAGAAAAAGTGAAAATAAGAGAATTCAGCTTATACATGATGAAATAAATGTATGATTTATCTATGATCACTTCATAAAACTTTATCAAAAATTAGTAAAGAAAAATAAAACAAACTTAACAAAGAGAGTAAAACAGTGAATAAATGTATTGAAATCTTTTTTTTTTTAAAGTAGAAAACACAGATTTTAGAAGAATTAAGAAGAAAGAAACCAAATGTCTCAACAGGGTAATTTCAGTAAGAAGCAAGTCAACCAAGACTGCATAGTCCCCAAAAGGCTCTGGAATTGGAGATATCATAAATTGTGTAAGGCAGGGCTGAAACAAGGAAATTAACAGAAAAATTGAATAAGGAGAAATATAAAAAATCTGCCAAGCAAGAAAAATTTTCAGAACTGAATTAAAGTATCTAGAAGCTCAGTGAAATACAAAAGGAGAAAAATAAAGCTACCTGTTTCATGAAGTGAAGTCACTAGCTTAATGGTGCCCTTGATTCATAAAGGTTTCCCTAATGCATTGTTATAATATACCGGTAATTTGAGTAAGATAAAATTCCAGTGGTATCCAGTGGATTTCAATGCCCTGGGAGAACTGGGGTTTCAAATAATAAAATTCTGACACTGTGATTACTACCATGGCTGTGAATAAAAGTTGTTTTTTATTTTTAAATTTCTGAGTCAGAAATTTTGTGTCTTCTGACATCATCCATGAAAGTGTGGCAGCCTAACTTAGCTTGCAAGAAAAGCAAAATATCAAATCATTTACAGTTATTGACAACTATTATCAAAGGAAGTAGGTTGGAAGGCAATAAATGATCCAGAGTTGATAATATAAAGAGACCTTTTATAAATAGTCATTCTAACAGGAAGACATCACAATCCTAAATCTATATGCCCACAAAAAATAGCCTCAAAATTCATGAATCAAAGATTGTTATCAAAATTGAAAGAAAAAATTTAAAAATCTACCCATTATAATGAGATATTTTAACATATCAATCTCAAAAGTTAGTAGAAAAGAAAAACAATTAGTTCAGATATATAAGATTTGAGAAACATAGTTCACAATCTTTACTTATTTAATCTAGATAGAGCACTGTGTCTAATAGTAAGGTACAAAAAAGGAAAAAAAAAGTACAGTACAAAAAAGGAAAATTACAGACTCAACTTCTTAACCAACACAGCTATAAATTCTTTTAACCAGGAATTGAAAGAATTTATAAAGAAAAAGTAATTTGGTGATGTATGTATAGTATGCTATAGGTAGTCAGTGTTTATCCCTGGAATGCAGGTGTGGTTAACATTAGAAAACAATGCAACTTACCACAATAAAACAAGAGAGAAATTGCCTATGATTATTACAATAAATTGATAAAAATATTGCATAAAATTTAACATCTATTTATGATAATATGTCTAATTAAGGCAAGAATGAAAAAGAATATTCTAAATATTTTAAAAAATCTATAGCAAGTATCATGCCTAATAGTGAAATATTGACTCTTGTCCAAATTAAGAATGCGACAAGTGTGCTTTTTCTCACAATTCTAGTAAACATTGTGTGGGAGGCCCTAACCAATGAAATGAGAAATAAGTCAAACGTATAAAGTTCATAAAGACAGACATAAAATGTCATTATTCATAGAATTCATATTTATTTATTTCAAAAATACAAAAGAACCTATAAATTATAGCAAGGTACTGGATATAAAATCAATGTTCAAGAATTCATTGTTCTTCTATTGTTTTAGTGAGCCTTTGCTGTGACTAAAACACCTGAACAGCACAATTTTGGAAGACAAAAAGTATTCTTGAGGGTTCACAGTTTCAGAGGTCTCAATCCATAGACAGCAGGCTCTCTTCCTCGAGGCTCAAGATGAGGCAGAACATCATAGTGGAAGAGTGTAGTTGAGTGAAGAGGTCACATGAGGATCAGGCAACAGAGGGAGGGAAAGGGGGGAAGATATGGAGAGATCTCCACTTGCCAGCTACAAATATATACCCCAAAACCATATCCCAAAGCCACATCCCCAATGCCCCTCTTCCTCCAGCCACACTCCACCTTCCTTCAGCTACCACTCAATCCTATCAGGTGATTAATTCACGGATTGGGTTAAAGCTCTCATAATCCAATCATTTTTTTTTGAACCTTCTTATATCATCACACATGTGAGCTTTGGGGGTACACCTTGTTGTGTTGAGAGATGGCGGCTAGACGAAGGGGGGATGGACATCTGAAGTTACCTACCAGCCAAGACATCCTGCACTCGCCAAATGGTCACTGCTCACCACTCTGAAGTCAACCAATCATCAATGAAAACGCTGACCTCTGAAATCAGACCATACCTGTCACTGGGCCTCAGCCAACAAAAAAGAGACGCCTCTTCGTGAGAATCCCCCTCCCCTCAATTTACCCATAAAAATGGCCTCTCCCAGTCTTAGGTGCGACACCCTCAGCCCACACTGGTGGACTGGTGAACCTCGCCCGAAAGCAGACCCCAATAAAGCCATACTTTTACCCTTTCAGCTAAAGGCCGTGGTCTTTACTGCCAATCTGACTTTACACACCTCACATTCAAACCATAATATCAGTAGGCAGACAGAAATATCTATGTACCACAACATACAAAAAAGGAAAAAAAAATAAAACGCATCATTTACAATAGTATCCAGGAACCTAAAATATCTTGGAAAAGTTGAGCAAAGGATATATAAACCTTTATACTGAAAACTATAAAATGTCATTTAGAAAAACTTTAAATGACCAATAATGAAGGATATAGTATATATATGAATTGAAATATTAACTACTGTAAAGATATCAGTTCTTCCCAAATACTTGTGATTAACCAGCTGATTCTAAAATTCATTTAAATTGCAAATGCAAACAATGGCGAGGGTATTTTTAAAGAAGTAGAACAAAGCTTGTGACTGACATACCGATATACCAAGATCTATACTGTGAAGTTATATTAATTAAAATAATCTGATATTAGAACAAATATAGACAGAAGCATTCCTGGAACAGAGTAGAGTCTAGAAACAGACCCCATGTATTTAGTCACTAATTTCATTTTTGTTTATTTAGGATAAGCATGACACACTAGTGTAGTAGAAGAAAGTATGTTTTTATTCAAAATAGTACTAGATGGATGGAATATTCATGCAAGAAAAATTAATCCTGACCTTCCCACCTCACTCTATACAAATCAATCAATTAATAAATCGATTTTAAATGGATTAAAGATATAAACATGAAAGGTAAAAAAAAATAAAGGTTTTAGAGAAATACATAGGAAAACATCTAATCTTGGAATAAATAAAATTGCACACTGTAATCTCAGTGGCAGGAGGATCCCAAGTTCAAAGCCAACCTCAGCAATTTGTCAAGGTCTTAAGCAACCCAAGACCCTGTCTCAAAAAATAAAAAAGCACTGGAGATGTTGCTCAGTGTGGAGAGCCTCTGGGTTTGATTCCTGGTTTGAAAAGAAAAAAAAAAAAAAGAAGGGAGTAATAATAAAGGAAGACAAAGTTCTTAACTCCATCTTGCTTGAGGGTATGGCTGCACTCACTCCCTTCTGGTCCAGCGCAGAGGTTGGGGGTGGGGTGTTGCCTACCCAGGAATGCAGTATGTAACTCAATTAGCAAGTGAATAATTTTCCCCTTGGTATGAACACCACCAGCATATGGGAGGATTGGTAAGAGTGATGCCTAATACTCCAAATTATGCCCATCAATATTGCTATCTCTGGAGCAATGCAGCCCATATCAAGCACATGACTGCCAACAAGAAGGCCTTAAAAGATAACACCTTCTGGGGAAAACGTACTATTTTAGTCAGCTGTTTTGCTGCTGTGACTTAAAGACCTGACCAAAACAAATGTAGAGGAGAAAAAGTTTATTTAAGGGCTCACGGTTTCAGAGGTCTCCATCCATAGACAGTAGGCTCCATTCCTTGGGGCTCGAGGTGAGGCTGAACATCATGGCAGAGTGTGTGGCAGAAGGAATAAGCTCACATGGTGATCAGTAGGCAGACAGAAAGGTCTTGACTTGCCAGATACAAATATATATACCCCAGAGCCACTCCCCCAATGAACCACTTCCTCTAGCCACATCCCACCTGCCTCCAGTTACCACTCAGTTAATCCCATCAGGGATTAATTCACTAATTATGTTAAGGCTATGACCCAATCATTTCTTCTGTGAAACTTCTTGCATTGTCTCACAGGTGAGCTCTTGGGGGACTCCACATCTAAACCACAACACTTTCCAAGAATGAAAAAATTCAAGCTGTCTGACACTTAGTACCAGGAGAGCTTTGCTAGGATGAACAAGGGCACCAATAAATGTTCAACACTTGTGGCCACAGCTGTATTCTTCATGAGCTTCATTCTTCTAATATGGAAAAATCACCAGGTGTATGGCCCCATTCCATGCACATTTGCAGAAGAGTAGATGATTGTGCAAACCATGACAATACTCCCCATGGAGTATTGTCAGCCCCATCCAGGAATACTCTGCCAGGTAGGATTACAAACAAGAGTGAGTGGAAGAGGTATGAGCCTGCTTGTCATGGATCTATCACTTCATACTACTCAGTATATTTACTAGAAACTCATTAGATCAGAAAACACCAGTGTTAATACATGATCAATTTATGTGAGAAAATTAATTTTTTAAATGTTTAATTGAACCCTATTGAAACTCAGAAATTTAGTACATCAGAAGACACTATTAAGAGTTAAAAGAAAAAAAGTATAGAAGGCTCTAGATTTGATCCTCGACACCACAAAAATACATTTTAGAGAGTAAACATGTAACCACGAGTCCAGACACAATACATGCAGGGAAGAGCCCATATTAAGCAAAAGCAGTTCATGCTATAGAATGACATTTTCAGTAAAAGATGAAGATGAGCCTCATATAACACAGTAGTCCCATAGGATTCTAACATAACTGAATGATTCCTATCTTCTAGTGACATCATAGCTATCCCAACATCATGGTGTGATGCATTACTCATATATCTGTGGTTAAGCGCACTTGTTCTGCCAGTCGTAAAACATAGCATGCACAATTATCCACAGTGCATAATATTGGATAATGATATTAAATTTGTATGCTATTAATTTATATATTTATTCTACTTTTGAACATCATTCTACAGTGTTCTCTTTCTATATATTAAGAAAACTTTCCTGTAGAACAGCATGCTGTAGTATATTGGCAGCAGCCTCGTGCCTCTCATGTTTACTGCACTTGCTGATGGCATAATTCTTCTCTTGTGCTTGATTTAATCTCATGTTGTTTTGTTCAAAATGGCCCTTAAGTGTATGAAATCCACTGTTTATGTTGGCAATGAGAGCCCGCATGAACTGATTGATCTGGAAACAAAATTAAAAGTGATTAAGGAGTATGAAGATGGAAAATCAGTAATGGTTATTGCTCATCAGTCAGTCAATAACCATAAAGATGTGAGAGAGGGAGCCACACATGTGGTGCTTCTCCAGAACAGAAGAGGGCAGTGAAGCCCATGAAGAATATAGCTGTGGTCATGACCATCTTCCACTCATTGGTGCCTCTCGTCATCTCAGCAAAGCTCTCCATTAATTGAAAGGGATACAGCTGTACCTTTTCTTCCCTGGAGAGGTTGATCCATAAAGCATTCTCCTCTTTCAAGGGCCTCTGGTTCACAGACAGGAGTTTGACATGAGCCACATTGCGGGAGGTATAGTCGTACCAATGGACACAACTTGGGGGAGGATAGATGTTACGTTCCTCAAAACACCTATATGTTGTTGTACTCATCAATACCACTATACCTACAGCCATAACTATAATCTTGAAGAACAATAGCAAAGTGTTAACCAGTCTGCTTCATTGAAAGAAATAAGACAAATAAAAATTTGGGAAGGACTCATATTATATATGGAGAAACTTCTAATGAATTACCATATCAGCAAAATGGAGAAGCACTGCTTGGTGAATAATGTACATTTCAAGATTTGGCTTATTGTTGGTAATACTCCTGCACATCTTTCTTGTATTAGTGATCTTCATCTGGAGACCAAAGTGGAGTTTTTTCCCTTTATGCATCACCTCTTTGATCTAACCAATGCATCAAGAAGGTTTTAAACAGCTTTTAAGACCAAGATCTTTGCTCAGTATGTTTTAGAGAGTAAACATGTAACCACGAATCCAGAGACAATATATGCAGGGAAGAGCCCATATTAAGCAAAAGCAGTTCATACTATAGAATGACATTTTTGGTAAAAGATGAAGATGAGCCTCATATAACACAGTAGTCCCATAGGATTCTAACATAACTGAATGATTCCTATCTTCTAGTGACATCATAGCTATGTTTACTCTCGTAACATCTATCCTCCCTCAAGTTGTGTCCATTGGTGCGACTATACCTCCCGCAATGTGGCCCATGTCAAACTCCTGTCTGTAAATCAGAGACAAGACAACCTGAGGAAGAAACTGATAAAATTCTAGAGGAATTGTAACATCTATGACTGTATCAATAATGTCTCTTTGGGTGATGTCACCAAAAATTGTATAAATGGCATCTGGAAGAAGACCCTTAAGAGATTTGCTCACAACTTCAAAGGATTCATCAAGAATGAGGAGGTTATAAAATCAAAATCTGTGGTTGGGATGGCAAATAACTTTTAGCTGGTGTGAATGAGGATAGCATTGAGGAGCTCCTAGCAGTGGTTCCTGAGGAATTGGCTAGTGAGCTGTTGGAACTGGAAAAGAAATACATAACTGAGGAGGAAGCAAAAGAAAAGGAAATTGCAAGAGAAGAGAAAGAAGAACCATCAAGAAACTGGAAAGCTATATTAAAACTAATAACTTCAAATAATTCAATCTTAACTGGATTGAAGATTTAAACATGAATGGATTTAGAAGAAACTTTTCAGATATCAACAAGCTCCTTGAAGAGCTTTTAAAAGACAAACAAACAAAAAAACGGGCTCAACACTGAAACGTTTTCATTAATAGAGAGAAATGTTCATGGTGCATTATCTGCTTAAAATCAAATCCACCATGAAGAAACAAACCAACCAAATTCACCATGGACATGTTTCTGAAAAGAGTAATACCTCATCGAGAAGTGCTTCTGGCAAGGTCCTACAGGAGGGATTCCAGATGAAGGCATTGTTATGCCAGGGGATGAGAGATCCATGCATGTTATTGACTGAAGACCTACCAGTCAGACAGGATGCAGAAGTGGCAGACAATATCAATGAGCTTCTCCTTCTGTAATTCTAGGGCAATGAGTGTGTTCATGTTTTAGTTTTCAGTTTTTTTAAAAAAAGTCTTAAAAGTAATTAAAAATCTTAAAGCTTATAGAATCAGAACATAAAAGAAAATATCTTTTTGTGCCACTCTATAATGTATTTGTGTCTTATTACAAAATAGAAAAAAATGTTTAAAAAGGAAAAGTTTATAAAGTAATGAAGTTAAGGCAAATTTATTATTGAAGAATGATTTATGTGTATTTTAGGGTAGCTAATCTGTAGTGTTTGTGAAGTCTACAGCAGTGCAGTTGTGTCCTAGACCTGTAAATTCACTCACCACTCCCTCACTGACTCACCCAGAGCAACTTCCAGTCCTACAAGTTCAATTCATGGCAAGGACCCTGTATAGACATACTATTTTTATCTTTTATATTTTTACTGTATCTTTTCTATTTTTTAGATAGACAAATACCATCATGTTGCAATCACAGTATTCCACAGAGCAACATGCTGTACAAGTTTGGAGCTTAAAAACAACAGGCTATGCCATATAGTTTAAGTGTGTAGTAGACTATTCTGTCTAGGTGGGAATAAATTTGCTCTATGATATTTGCACACCAACAAAATTGCCTAACAACACATTTCTCATAATGTCTCCCCATCATTAAGCAACTGTAAAAACTGTAAAAAGAAATTCTAAATTATTTGGTAAAAGATCAATCAATATTTTAAAATGGCAAAAGACTTGGACAAGAGGCTTGATATGACAATAAAATATGAATCTCAATTGCATTAGAAATCAAATGTGTGCAAGTTAAAATCACAATAAGATACCACTATACTAAACAATTGCCAGAAGGAAAATGCAAATTGTCATCCAGGATGTCAAGTAAACAGAATCCTCCTACATCACCGGTGAGAGTGCAAATTGACACAAGCATTCTGGAAAACTTAGTGCCAAGTCTTAATAAAGCCAAGATGTATTTTCTTTTGTATTTATTATTTGTATTATGACCCAGAAATTTCAGTCCTAAGTACATTCCTCAGATAAATTCACATAAACTGTACACCAAAATTAATTCATTAGAATATTCAACATAATGAAAACTTAAAAATATACTATTCCAATACTTATCAATGGTAGAATCAGTAATTTTATATTAATAATATGAAATATAGCATAGAAAAGATAGAGATTGAAAGCTCCAGAGCACCTGCAATGATATGGATGAATCATAGGTGTCTTTGGTAAAAATAGGCAAACACAGACGACTATATTCAGTATGTATCCATTTATATAAATTATAGTTACACACAAAGTTAATTTAAGCTGTAAGAATTCAAGATAGTGGTTATTCATAAAGGATGGGCTATTGTCTAGAAGAAAACATAAAGTGGACTCTGAAGGCCTGGTGAGATTCAACCTGTTTACCTGGCTGCTGAGTTTATGAAATCCATCAAGCTGTATGCTTATGGTACATGCATTTTTTCTTAGGTCTTTTTTACTTCAATAAATATTTTAATTAGCCAGGCATGGTCGTGGATGCCTATAAACTCAGCAACTCAGGAGGCTAAGGCAGGAGGATTACAAGTTCAAGGCCAGCCTCAGCAACTAAGTGAGGCTTTAAGCAACTTAGCAAGATCCTGCCACAAAATATAAAATAAAAAGGGCTAGGGATGTAGCTCAGTAGTAAAGCACCCCCAGATTAAATTCTCAGTACCAAAAATAAGTAAAATTTTGATTAATATATTTTTCATTTTATCTGTAATGTAAAAACATAAAACTATTAAGTTTCTTAAACAAATTTCCATCCATTTCCTTTGATTTGTCTATAACTTCAACCCAATGTACAAAAAATAATTTTCATGGTCATTGACAAGTCAATGTTTGATATTTTGGAATCAGAATTTCCAAGATCATGTTTACAAAGAACAAAAGCAGGACGAAAAATTTAAAACCCTAGTATTTTGAGTCAAGTCACATATGCATAAAAATTTAGTGTGTATCTAAATTTAGTCAGCAAAAGATACATATTTTTATATGTATCATTATGGTATTAGAACTTTTTGTTAAAATCGAAGTAAATTATTTCTCATCCTATTAATAATATAGATTTTAAATGAATTATCATCTCAAATGTTCACATTATAAAAATAAAAATATACAGGTATCAAAGAAAAAATATGAGCAAATGCTTATGATCCCATGAGAAAATTTTGAAAGCCATAAAGGAATGAATTGATAAATTTAAAACCTGAATTGTGAACTGGCTGGTATGTATCACTTATATAACACAGAATTTGTATTCAGAATGCATAAGAAATTTCAACAAATTAGTAAGAGACAACCATTAATTGGCCAAACAAATCCTATATGCAGAAAACTCATAAAAAATAAAAAAGCAAAACACTAATAAAATCATGAAAACATGATACACTACAATAATAAAAAAGGGAATTAAAATTAAATAAAAAATCTGATGCCTCCACATTAGCAAAAATTGCAGGTTGATTATACTAAAAATTGGTGAAATTCTTACTATACAGCCAAGAGTCCTGTATACTGCTATACAAAGCAAATTGCTATAAGTCGGTAAGCATTTTGAAAGGAATATAGCATTATTAAATAATGCTTAAAACAAAGTTTTATCTTAAAGTTTATCTTGAAGAAAGACTTCCATATGTGTTTAGACAAGAATATTCATTATGGCATTGCTTAATCTAAGAAAGAGAGAGCGAGCGAGCCATCCTTAGTATCCATTAATTGAGTAGTAGTTAAATACATGCAGTTAGTATAACCAAATGTGCAACAGTATACATTCATTATGTAAAATCACAAACTAGTTGTTAAGGTAGATCTATAGATACCAGTTTTCATGAGATAGGACTCATACTTACACTATAAAGCTGTGTCTGTTTGTACTAATATGATTAACTCTTCAAAATAAATTGTAAAAACACAATTGGAAAAAAACTTTCCTTCATTTACTATAAAAATGAAAGTAAGAGTAAGAATATACAATAAACTCTTTCACTTTGTACATAAATATTTCATGTAAATTCACTAAACAAATATCCAGATGAGTAGCCACAAATAAAGAAAAAAAAGTGATGGATTATATTGAAGGAATTTGGAGGAAATCAGCATTTGGCAGGGGTCATCAAAGGAGAAAATAGAGACATCTGCTATTTTCACTCCCCAGTATACACTCCCCCTTGTCATGGCACATGATTTTACTTCAGAAGAAGCCTCAGCCAAAATGCTCAGATGGAAATGAACACCCCAATGCAATACAGAAACATGCAAAAGAGGTCCAAAGCAGTTGTTGATACCCAGTTTCATGCAAACAGCGACAGAAGACTGTAAATCAGAACAAATGAAACTCAAATACAGGAACTTTTCAAAAGTATTATAAAATATGAAAGTGGAAGGAGAAAAGCTAAAGACAACGCAGCCAAGTGTGATCTAAAGAAACAACCTGAGAAATAGCATTGAAAGTAGTGCCAAAGGATGACTGAAGAGAAAATGGGGTCTTGCCACCACTGTTTCCTTTGGAGAGAAACTAATATATCCCCACAGCTTCTCTCTCCATGTGGGTTAACATTTCAGTCATTTCCTACCTGTGTTAGTAAGCTCTTTTTTTTTTTTTTTTTTTTTACTGTGACAAATACCTGAGAAAAATAATTTACAGGAGGAAAGACTTATTTTGACTTAGGGTTCCCGACATTTCAGTTCATGGTTGACTACCTCCATTGCTTTGGGCCTGAGGTTAAGTAGAACACCAAGGTGGACGGGTGTGGCATAGGAAAACTGTTCAGCTCATGGCATCCCAGAAGCAGAGAGAGAGAAGAGGGGGCCAGATACAAGACATAGTCCTCAAGGGCATGACCTCAAAGACCTACTCCTTCAACTAGGTTCCATCTTCCATAGCCTTCACCACCTTCCATTAGTCCATTCAGCTATCAATGGATTAATTCATTGATGTCAGAGCCCTCATGATCCAATCACTCCCCCAAATCCCCATGTCTGAATGTTGTCACATTGGGGACCAAGGCTCATATGAATCTTTGGGAGACATTTCATATTTAAACCATAACGCCACTAAAAGTTTTCTTCATTAGAGGTCTCTTAGGTACATTTTTTCTATTTTAATTTTTCCAGGAAAATATATTCATATACTTAAGAAAAACAAATACAGTAAAGGATGAAAGAATTTCTTTTTAAATATGTTTTAATGAACTAATAACATTTGCATATATATATATGCTATACAACATGATGTTGGAAATATGTATACATCGTGGAATGACTAAATTGAATTAATTAAAATATATATTACCCCTCATACTTACCAACTTTTGTGGTGAGAATACTTAAAATTTACACTTTCAGCAAAGTTTAAGTGTACAATATATTGTTATTAACTATAGTCATCATGCTGTACTGCACTAAAATAGTTCTGAGATCCACTCATTCTTATAATCATAAGGTTTTTATTTGAGATTTCATTAAAATATTAGGGAGTCATAAGAAATATTTTTTGGGCTGGGGACGTAGCTCAATGATGTAGTTCCTGCCCATACACACACACACATGCGTATTAAATATGACACACTATCCTGGTGGATATCCTACAAGGATGATCACTCCAAATCATTTTTAGAATTATGTACATGTAAATAATAAATACATATAATTAGTAAGTGAGTAAAATTATAGGTGGAATCAAACAAAATCCTCACTCTGATTAAACAAAATAATTTTTGCAGAATTATTTTCCAAACTCCTTCTCTTTTAAATTATTGATAAGAGAAAATGAGGATCCTTTATTTAAAATGTAGTTCTCTAAAATGACAACATGAGCAACGCAACATGACATTTGTAGGCAGAGACAAACTCACTTCTTTTAACTGCTGTGCTTGTCCGAAAAGAGTACTACATCTTTGAATAGGGCCTTTAAAATAGAGGTTATTTTGTTGTCTTCCTTTTTCCCCTTGTGCTTTGCATTCTGAGCTCTTTTCTTTAACTCTTGTAGGAATTCAAGCACAACACTCCATTCACTTCCTCTCTGTGCATGTCTGCTCCCCTTACAGCCAGCTGTGTTCTTTCCCTAAAACTTTGCAAGGACTATGTGGTGTCTCACAGTGAGAGCCTGACACTCTTCATCCCAGCTCTTCCCAGAACTGCTGCCTCCATCGAGATGGACACAGCTTCTAGCAAAACTTCATTTCACAAATGTGATGCTAGCAGTAGACCATTGTTAATGGTGGGAATTTTCACTTCACAGATACCAATTTGACTTAACAGATCCCCTTTGTATATTGTTGCCTTGCATATTATTTCCATTATTTCTCTCAATTATTTTGAGAATGATTCCTTTACTTACACTGCTGGATTTCTATGACCGAGATGAACAGGTGGTCTATCTACCACACACTGGCAAACCAGAATTTAGTTGTAAATTTATCAATTCACTTAGCAAAGGAATAATTTTGTAATCTAAGGCCATTTTGAAAAACTATGCTACATGTAAATTGATTGTATGTTTAAAAAGACAAAACAAGTTAAGATGGCATGTGCATACATTTTTTTCCCCTTAGACTCCAGTCATAATGCAAACCTGACATACAGCAACCACTATCAGTCAGAGCAAGACTCTTTTTTTTTTATTTTTCTCAAAAGTTGCATTTTAATACATGTTATCAAACATAACAGAAAAAAAGCAAATTTTCAGAAGCTGTACACACTGTTCACTGAAAACATTTGTTGAGGCAAACAGAAAAAAAAATTGTTACAATCATAATTTTT
>CM053400.1:116952924-116978424 GCA_028644305.1 Xerus rutilus
GACACAGCAAGCTCAGTTGATCTTGTTAGAGGCAAATTCTAACAAGTTTTTCATAATGAGATATATATATACTGCTATATAAAATAATTTAAAAACAGGAAAATTGAACATTTCATTTAGTGGGACTTATAAAATTATTTATTTTAAAAAAAACAAGAATAGTATATTAAAAGAATACTCGGGTTAAAACAACTAGTTAATTCCACTTTGGATCGTGACAAAAAAAAAAAGCTATAGAAATTGCTTTCCTGACAAAGCTACAAAACTAACCAATGCTATAAAAATGATCAGAGCAGGACTGAGACCCTCCATAAAGGAAAGAATATTGAGGCAAGCCCTGTAACCTACCATCCTTACTACCAAGAGGCAGTTTCCAGCCTGTAACCTGGAGAACAGGAACCCAAACAGGGCTGAGCATTCTGCCTGAAAAGACTCTAGAGTTCAGATAGACCAAGGAGGCTAGAATCTGTGGGATGGGGAAATTGAAGGAAGGAGTTCAAACAGAGAAATTATTCTGCAAATCTTCAGGGAGTCCCTGTAAGACTTGTGCTAAGTACTTCTCTGTGTATACAAAAGATCATGAAAAAATCCCCAGAAAGCAATTCCCCAGGCTTACACAAGCCTGCTACCAGTCATAGTGGACAGATCTTATAAGTATGAGGCACTAGATAGGAGCTCTTGGAAGGCTCTTGCCTCACTAGTGGAGTTGATTACACTACAACCAGAAAATAACAGAAAGCCACAGATGAATCATCAAGTGCCAGGTAACTTAAGTGCATACCAAAACAAAGCCCCACGTTCCTCAAAGTACTACAGAAATGCCCAACGTGATCAACACAATCTAGATACACATTTTTTTTTTTTTTTTGCTACTGGGAATTCAACCCAGGAGTACTCTACCACTCTACCACTGAACTATATCCCTAGCATTTTTGTTCTTTATTTTGAGACAAGTTGTCATTAAATTGCTAGGGCCAACCAAGAACTTGCAATCCTCCAGCCTCAGCTTCCAGAATTACTGGGATAACAGACATGTGCCATAGCAACAGTCTAATCTGGAAGACAATTTTTAGATATTAGCAAGCATGCAAAGAAGCAGGATGATATGAACCATAAATGAAGTAAAAAAAACAATCAAAAATACAATGATGGAATTAGCAGAAAAGATCACCAACACCATATCATAAAAATATTCCATATGATCAAAAGTATGGAGAAAAATAGAAAAAAGATGGAAAGAAAAAAGGAAACATGAAATAGACAAAAATAGAAACTCTAAGGAAGTAAAACAGAATCTGAAATTAGATAATGAAGCATACTAGACACTACAAAAGGAAATAAAAGAGAATCAGAAGATAAAGAAATACAATACATAAAAATGAAGCACAAAGTTGATCAAAACAAGACAAAAATCACCAGTGATCTGTGGAGCAATACCAGGCATTCAAGCATGGTGTAAGTGAAGACTTAGAATGAGGAGGAGGAATTGGAAAATAATATATTTCAAGAAATAGTGGCTGCAATTTTTGTTTGTTTGCATTGTGTAAAAGCCAGGAACACATAGATCTAAGAAGCTCAGCAAATTCAAAGTACAAAAATATAAACTGGAGTCTTGTTGTCAAGAAAGAAAATTTAAAATTCTCAAAGTCAGAATTATTCTCTCCAAAATAATAAATAAATAAATAAATAAAATATGCTTTGTCTTTAAAACGATAAAGTAAATTAATCACATCTTTTACCATTTTTGGAATTATTTCTGACTTTTTCAAATTTAAGTAGTGCTAATCAATGAGAACTTCTATTTTCTTCATCCTGACTTTAAGCTTCAAGATACTGGTAATATATTATACAGTATTCTGCATTTTTGCTTTCCTATTTTTATAAAGTTTTTGTATCATCTTGATTATATAGAATACCAGCTATTGAAGATAGCAATTTTTGTAGTTACATATGCTTTCATTTTCTTAGAGAAAGCTTGTTGAGAAGAACTGTGATTTAAAGTTGGAGTAAAATGTGAAACATTGTTAACTTCATGGGTTTCTTATTTGCATTAAGTAGAAATGGAAAATAAATGTCAGATAATTTGTTGATTACATAGTTATCATTTTTGTTTTTATTCTATTCCCTTGAAACTCATGTGACAGTGATATTATATGTATTTTTGGTCAAATAGTTTCAAGGCAAAAATTAAAATTTAACTTTTTAAAAAAATATTCTTAACTATAAAGTTATGTTTCATTCAATGGTTAAAAAAAGGCTTCTATAATTAAATATAGGAGTGAAAATATCAGACTTTGTGTTATGCTAAGATTTATCATATGACACAAAACCCATAAGTCATAGATAAATATTCATAAACTAAATTGCATCAAAATTTAAAATTTTATTAAAACATTATAAATAAAATGAAAAAAATTTAGAGCCTGAAATTTGTATCCAGAATATAAAATGAACTCTTAATTCCACTTTAAAGAAAATCTACAAATTGCTACCAAGCACATTAATTTACAGTGTATTGTAAATTAAATTTAGATTGAAAAACAAAAAGTGTATTTAAAAATAATACATCATAACATGATTCAGATTATTCCAGGTAAGCAAGGATGTTTTATCACTGCCTATGCTCCAAATAAAAGGAAAATCTCAGTAATTAAAAAAGTAGTTGTTAATTTCTATATATAATAAAAACAAGATGTTAATGCCAAATCTAAAAGAAAGGAATTCCTTAACAAAGGCTAATTGCAAGTTATTTATTGCTATTATTATTGATAATAATAATTTACCAAATATCATGTGTAACTAGAACAACATAATAAAACAAATTGGAGATATTATTTCCTTTAAGACAAGGAGCCAGAGAGTTTTATGACTTTTACCTCCCAAGGACTTTATATGTTTTTTTTTGAGACAGAGTCTTAATAAGTTGCTGAGGCTGGCCTGGAACTTGGAATCCTCTTGCTTCAGGCTCTCAGTCTCTGGGATTAGGTGTGCACCACCACATCGGGCTGTTGCCATTGCTCTTTTAAGACAGGGAGCTACTTCAGGATGCTCACCTTCTTTGCTTTGGTTTAGCAGCATAGTGTTTACATCATGGCCAATGCATTTCAGAAAGAAAACTGCTAAGAGGTATAAGGAAAAAGACAAAAAGAAAAAAGAAAAGAAAATCATGTTTAGTCAAATATTTGACCCCAACAGAGTGAACAGACAAGCCATTACTATACCTTGTCATGCCCAATAAGCCCATAGTCGGATCCAATTTTTCAATTTTTTTATTCCAATTAGGTATACATGACAGCAGAATGCATTTTGATTCATTGTACACAAATGGAGCACAACTTTTCATTTCTCTGGTTGTACACGATATAGATTTATACCATATGTGCAGTCATACGTGACCCTAGGGCATTGTTGTCCATCTCATTTCACCATTTTTCCTGCCCTCATGTCTCATCCCCTCCCTCCCCTCTGCTTTGACCAAAGCTCCTCCATTCTTCCCATGCCCCCTCCCACATTATGGATCTGCATCCCCTTATCAGAAAGAACATTCAGTCTTCAGTTTTTTGGGATTGGTTTACTTTGCTTAACATGATGTTCTCCAATTTCATCCATTTACCTGCAAATGCCATAATTTTATTCTCTTTTCATGCTGAGTAACAGTCTATTGTGTATATATACCACAGTTTCTCTACCCATTCATATTGAAGGGCATCTAGGTTGGTTCCACAGTTTAGCTATTATGAATTGAGCTGCTATAAACATCAAAGTGGCTGCAGCACTGTAGTATGCTATTTTTAAGTCTTTAGGGTATAGACTCAGGAGTGGGATAGCTGGGTCAAATGGTGGTTCCATTCCAATTTTTTTTAAGGAATCTCCATACTGCTTTCCAGATTGGTTGCACCAATTTGCAGTCCCCCACATCCTCACCAATATTTGTTGTTTGTGTTCTTGATAACTGCCATTCTGACTGGCATAAGATGAAATCTTAGAGTAGTTTTGATTTTCATTTCTCTAATGGCTAGAGATGTTGAACATTTTTTCATATATTTGTTGATTAATTGTATATCTTCTTCTGACAAGTGTCTGTTCAGCTCCTTAGCCCATTTATTGATTGGGTTGTTTTGTTTTATTTTGTTTTGGTGTTAAGTTTTTTTAACTCTTTATATATCCTGGAGATTAGTGCTCTATCAGATGTGCATGTGGCAAAAATTTTCTCCCAGAATGTAGGATTTCTGTTCATCTCATTGATTGTTTCTTTTGCTGAGAAGCAGCTTTTTAATTTGAAGCCATCCCATTTATTTTGTGTTGATTTTATTTCTTGCACTTTAGTAGTCTTATTAAGGGAGTCAGGGCCTAATCCAACATGATGAAAATTTGGGCCTACTTTTTCCTCAGTTAAGTGCAGGGTCTCTGGTCTAATTCCTAGCATTGATCCACTTTGAGTTGAGTTTTGTGTATGGTGAGAGATAGAGGTTTAGTTTTATTTTGATGCATATGGATTTCCAGTTTTCTCAGCACCATTTGTTAAAGAGGCTATTTTTTCTCCAATGTATTTTTTTGGCATCTTTGTCTAGTATGAGATAAATGTATTTATGTGTGTTTGTCTCTGTGTCTTTTATTCTATACCATTGGTCTATGTGTTTATTTTGGTGCCAATACCATGCTGTTTTTGTTACCATAGTTTTGTAGTATAGTTTAAGGTCTGGTGTTGTGATGCCTCCTGCTTCACTCCTCTTGCTAAGGATTGCTTTGGCTATTCTTATTTTTCCAAATGCTTTTTCTATTTCTATAAGGCATGACATTGGTATTTTAATTGAAATCACATTGAATCTGTATAGCAATTTGGGTAATATGGCCATTTGACTATATTAATTCTGCCTATCAAGAGCATGGGAGATCTTTTCATTTTCTAAGGTCTTCTTCAATTTCTTTCTTTAGTGTCCTGTGGTTTTCATTGTAGAAGTCTTTCACCTCTTTTGTTAAATTGATTCCCAAGTATTTTACTTTTTCTGAGGCTATTGTGAATAGGCTAATTTCTCTTTCAGAGGATTCACCACTGATGTATAGAAATACATTTGACTTATGGGTATTAATTTTGTATCCCACTGCTTTGCTGAATTCATTTATTAATTCTAGTTTTCTGGTGGAATTTTTTGGATTCCCTAAGAATCATGTCATCAGCAAATAATGATAGTTTGAGTTCTTTTTTTTCCTATTTTTATCCCTTTAATTTCTTTTGTCTGTCTAATTGCTCTGGCCAGAGTTTGGAGGACGATGTTGAATAGAAGTCTTGTTCCCTTTTTTAGAGAGAATGCTTCCAATGTTTCTCCATTTAGGATGATGTTGGCCTTGGGTTTAGCATAGATAGCTTTTACAATGTTGAGGTATGTTCCTACTATCCCTAGTTTTTCTAGTGTTTTGAAAGTGAAGAGGTGCTGTATTTTGTTAAGCCTTTCTGCTTGTTTTTTTTTTTTTTTTCCCAGAGTCTCTGTCTCTTTCTTGAAGTAATCTTTTGCTCCCTGTATTTGCTCGGTTATCTCTTTGTTGGAGTGATCAATTGTTGCCTGTATTTGCTAGCTAATCTCTTTGTTGATCAATTGTTGCCTGTATGCTTCACAGATCATTTTAATTATGTACTTTCTGAATTCTTTCTCTGACATTTCATGTACTATGCTATCAATGGATTCTATTAATGTAGCATCTTGGTTTTTGGGGGGCATTTTTCTTCCCTTGTTTTTTCATGTTGTTCATGTGTCTTGCTCTCTAACGGTGCCGATCTGAGGTATAAAATTTCTACCCTATAATCTTGTAGTGTCCCTGAAGATTACTGATACCTCATCTCTGGTGTAACCAGGCCTGCAGGGACCTCTGGGATGGTCTTCTTGGTATTGGCTGTTGTCTCTAGATGGAGGCAGGCCAGGCAGCTCCTTTGGTAGATGAGGGGGGCACTGCGCTGCGTGGTGGGTCTCCTCCTGTGCACGTGTGCTGTGTGTAGCCTGAGCACGAACTGCCAGTCAGTCTGCTCCTCCTCCTCCTCCTCTGCACATTCGGGTGGAGTCCTAAAATCCAATTTTTGGGCCTTCATTAAGGGGTGAAATTCTAAGGAAAAAATGGAATACAGACAAACAAGACAGAAAAGAGAGTAATTTTTTGTGCTCTTTCTGAAAGATTCTAAGAAAGGTCTAAGAGAAAAAAGGCTAGTTCTGGGCCAGTTGCTGTTTTTTCAATAAGGGTTTGAAGATTCAAGGATTGCCCAGAGATTGGCTGTACAGAGATGAGGGTGGCTACATAATTGGATACCTCCTGTAATTAATGAAACAAGCAAAGCAGATCTGGGTCATTACTGAGTGGTAAACAGTAATCACTCATTGTGGGGTCTTTATGGCATGTAACAACTGCAGCAAGACCTTTGGAGATACAGTGTTGTTCACTTTGCAGCTGACTTTATCTGTGTCTGTCCTGATTAATGGCAGGAGTGTTTTTTGCTTTGTTTAGTCAGAGCTGATTTTCACTCTTTAGTCCTAGATAGTTGTTTGACTATGTCACAACTGAAGGAGACATCAGCAAGGTGGTCAGATATAAGACTACCTTACAAATTCAATTGTCGCAGTACACCAATAATAAGTAGAAATTAAATTTAAGAAATAAGATACAAAATCAACTAAATATTTTTTAAAATGGAGAACAGGCAAAAATGTTAAAACTCTAATAATATAGATAAATGTAAACAAACAAAGCAAAAAAATATCAGTTTTGATTGGGATTACTCAAGATGGCAAACATATTAATTCCTACTGTACCCCCACAAAATTAATAGTCCAAGTCAATTCACACCAATATTTTGGAGGAAAATTTTAAGTTTAATGTGGAAAAATATCCACAAATACCAAAGGTGATTTTTTTAAAAAGTAAACAGGAACAATTGAGAAGTAGCACCTACTGTTGTTCAGAGCCTAGGACAAAATCATGGCAATAACATAATGCACAACAGGTACAAGAGTAAAACAATAGACAAAGAACAGCAGAAAAATTCCAAGTACGGACTTATTCTGTTCATGAAAACTTGATAAATGGAAGAGGTGGCATTACAGATGCCTGGGGAAAAGAGGAGTTATTTAGCAATAGTTGAAGGGAAATAGGGCTAATTACGTAAAGTAAAACTACCTCACAACAAACGCAAATAAAAGTGCCAAGTCAATCATACTTAGGCATTAATGATAATACTAAAGTTAAGAAAAGAAATGTAGACTTTCCTTGTCTCTTCAAAATAAGGGAGAATTTGAGTCTATCAAAATCAAAGGTGGTTCTTCATAAATGATTGGCAGGACTGAGGGCATTCTATGATTAAAATAAAGTATATTAAACATTTTAAGTTGAAGAATTCTGAGAAATGGCAGTTGCAGGAAGATATATGACCTTCTGAAGCAGGTCATTAGATGCTCATGTGAGAGAGACCCTTCCTAGACCCAAAAAAAAGAGCTTTTTGACTCCAAATAGACACCAAGAGACATCCAGATGAATAGGTCTGTCCAAGTTTCCCCAGTTTTTACTTAGCTCATATCTTTTGTACTTTACATTTTCCCACAAATTTCTACTCTTCATCAAACCTAGTTAAAAGAAAAAAAAGAAGAAAAATTCAGATTTTCCTGTTTCTTTCCTTACAAAGGCTACCAAGCCACATAAAACTAGTTAGGAAATTCATCTACTTTATAATTTTACAGAGTAAAAATATGGGAGAAGTTATTTAATTAAGATCATTTAAAATATATAAAATAATTGATAATATACATGTGTATCATACATATATATAAATAATAATTTCATTGCCATACACATGCATATTAATATAAGTAATATAAAGAATAAAACCTTTAATAAAATAATCTTTAGAAATGGAATGATGTACATTTCTCACTGTCAAAACTCTAATATAGTTTTATATTTCAAAATATCTGAAGATTGGTACTTAAGTATGATATACCAGTTTGTTTTCTATCTGGAAATCTGCTAAAAATATGTAGGACTCATGAAATAAAAAATAGATAGCTATGCAAAATCACAAGACCAAAATAAAGGTAAGAGAAAACTGGATAGTATAATCTGAGATCATTGAACTACCATAACCCTTCTGCTCCTTCCAAGATTAAATTGACAAAGTGAGAGCAGTAAGAAATATTGCAGAAGAAATTGACTAAGTATTCCTAGCATCATACTATTATTTACATCAACATAACTTCTAAAAATCATAAACTCTTCAAGGTGTACTTTCTGTTTTCTTCCGTTCTGACAAGTTAGTGACCCCCTCATTACTGAGAAATATGAGAGAAACAATTAGAGAAATCAGAAACTGAGCATGTAGGGGAGTTTAACCATACCATTGTAAGGAAAACAAATGTGTCTTTTCATTCATTTCTGTTTTATAGAAGACAATGATTACAATTATTTCAAGAAAAAAAGATAAATCGAATATTTGCAACTTTCATCCACACCAGCCAGGATTCTTTTGTCTTTTGTCACATTGTTCTTGGCTTAAAGCATCCTGTATCTTTCAACAGAAATCTTGACAGCTGATATTTTCCTCTTTTTACTTCTACTTCAACTGCTAATTGCATATTTACAGTCCTTCAATCAAGAGGAAAAGAAGAACAGATTAGAAAAATTTGCTATCTGTCAACAAAACTATGTACTATAATGAAACATCTACTCATTAAATATAGAGAACTTCATGGCATCAATAATAAGTGTTATAAAGGGCACAAAGGTATTATTAATTCTGAAGGAATGCAGGCCTGGAAAAACAATAAGTCATTTTGACAGTTGCTACAAAGACTATTACCAAATGTTATGTTTACTTGACTAGGCTCAATTTATAAAACAAGACCTACAAAAAAAATCTACAGTTTAATCAATTGAGATGTGCTATTATAAACAACTGCTAATGGACTGAAGATTTGCTTCCCTTCTTAATGATTGAATCGTGATTGTGTTTGTAAAAATTAGGGTAATTACTAGTGTGGGCAGTTTATGTGCATTCTTAAAAGAGTCTTAAATCAATGTAAAAAACTGTATAAAAGATTTAATGAAAACATAAATGTTTCTTTTTTAAGATAAATTAAGCTAAAGATGCAAGTCTATTTAAATACAATATGTGATTACCTTTTCAGGGAGAATTCACAAAGGTATTTCTTTATCATGCAAATTATGGAACAATACTAGATTTAAATCCCCAACCACAATCATTGATTAAATTTCTCTGTATATGAAAATTCAATTCAGAACCCTAGAAAACAGTATTTTATTTTTGATTGGATTTTATTTAGTTTAAAGAAAAAATATTTGAAGTATATAATCATCTGAAGAATATGAGAGTTTAGATGACGGATTGAATTATGTTCTAAAGAGTGATGAATGGTATTATTTTTTGTATTTCCTACATGGTTTTGACCAACTTATACATGAAGTATGTTTCTTTGGCTTTTTTATGTAAATTATTCAATTTTGCATTCATTCTAACAATATATATTTATATAGCAACAAGATGTCTTTTTGTATGAACTTTTGAAGGCACTAGGGGACCAGGATTATACTGAAAATACATTTTTGATTTAAGGTTCTATGATTTTGCTTAGGAAATATTTTATAATATTCATATGCATTTTCCATTGTCCATTTTTGTATGTATGTGTGTACATATATAGTCTGTATGTGTGTACATGTATAGTCTGTATGTGTATGTGATTTTGTATGAATGTAATATCAGTAACTGTCTTAGTCTAGCTTTTCATTGCTGTAACCAAAATACTTGACAAGAACAAGTTAGAAGAGGAAAAATTTATTTTGACCCATGGTTTCAGAGATTCAGTCTATGGTCAGCCAACTTCATTGCTCTGCGCCCAAAATGATGCAAAACATCGTGGTTGAAGGGCAGGACAGAAGAGTGTTGTTCCATTCAAAGTGGCAAGGAAGCAGAGAGAAGGTGAGAAGCCAGGGCAACAAAATATATTCCCCAAGAGCACACCCCCACTTACCTAACTTCCTCCAGCCATGCCCCACCCACCTGCAGTTACCACCCGGTTGGTCCACTCCAATTATCAATCCATCCACAGGATAAATCCACTGATTTGGCTATAGCTTTCATGATATAATCATTTCACCTCTGAACATTCCAGCATAAACACAGGAGATTTGGGGGGACACCTCATATACATACCATAACAATAACCAATCAGAAAAAAAGTCAGGTAGGATTGTGGAAAGAATTCTTGAATGTGGACTTAGCCACACACAGACACACATACCAGACAGAGCTAATGGACAGCAAATTAAGTCTTTGTTCAACATTTTAAACAAAGCTTAAGGACCCCAAATTTCCAATAACCAATGATAAAAGGGTAACCACAAACTACCAACAATTACCAGACTAGCTTAGTATAACTTCTGTGTAAAAGAAAGAAGAAGGGCAAAATGAGACCTCTGATGAATCTGAGGACAGAAGAAATCCAAGCCTGGCGCCGTGGCGCAAGCCTGTAATCCCAGCACTTAGGGAGGCTGACACAGGAGAATCGCGAGTCCAAAGCCAGCCTCAGCAATGGCGAGGAGCTAAGCAACTCAGTGAGACCCTGTCTCTACATAAAACACAAAATAGGGCTGGGGATGTGGCTCAGTGGTCGAGTACCCCTGAGTTCAATCTCCAGTACCAAAAAAAAAAAGAAGAAATCCAAATGCACAGAAAGTGTGAACTGGATGCCACGGACCCATTAAAGAACAACAGATATGGGAGTTTTGCCCGTGCTCCTTGGGAAGCTATAAGGAGCTTGCATGAGATCTGAATGGGTACTGTTACCAAGCCCCCAAGAGATGTGGAAACAAACAGCAGAGCTCCCTTATAGGTCAAGGACATAAGCAGAAGAGAGACATCTGGGCATGGAGTAAAAATTGAAGAGGATGTAAGAAAATAAAGAGAAAGAGAAAGATATAAAAATGGATAAAGGAAACAGAGCTAGGAAATCTCATGAATCAAGGGACTACGTTTTCTAACATTACATGAAAATACAAGGCAACCTGCAAAGTCTGGCAAATAGATACATGTCTCACAAAGAAAAATTCTAGTATTAGTATAACTCCTAATTCCCTAAGTGTGAGCTGAGCATTAAAACTTCTTTCTAAAAAGTATAGTATGAAAAAGGCAGGAAAAGAATCTCTTTATGGTGAAGCAAGTTGACCAGTGCTATTTTAGGCCAGGTAATCAAGTTCACCAACATCAATGATAAGTCATGATGATAAGATGTACCCTCAGTATGATGCGATGATAATGGCGTTTTACCTCTTCATGTTCCTCCTCAAAGCCCATCATCTATAATAGGCATGAGAAAAACATAAGACAAATTCCCACTGTGAGGCATTCCACAAATATTAGACCAGTATACCTACAAACTGTCAAGATCATCAAAACAAGGAAAGTCTGAGAAAATGCCATGCAGAAAAAGAACCTAAGGTGAACTGATCACTACATGTAATATGCTGTCTAAATGGAATCCTGGAGCAATAAAAGGACATTATATAATAATTAGAGAGATCTGAATAAAATATATACTTTAAATAAAAATAATATGTCAATATCATTTCACGAAAGCTACTAAATTAATATAAAATATTAATTATAGGAGAAACTGAATGGAATGTATAGGGGAATTTTCTGTACTAGCACAACAAATTTTCTGAAACACTAACTATATTCTACAACAAAACATTTATCTTTAAAAAGGTTATCCAAACAAATCTCCTTTGAAAAGTTCACAAAAACTAATACAAATGTCAAGCAAAAAAAGAATATGTTTGAGGTCAAATTCCACACAAAGAAAATACAACAGCAAAGAAAATAAGGACCAGAATACCTACCTACATACATAGGTATATAGGTATGAAAGCACTCAAGAAAAATAAGATAAAAAATGAAAATGAAAATAACAATCTACTATTTCAAAAGGAGCTAAAAAAAACAATAAAATTCAACATGTTATAAAAAAACATGAATCAGAATTTTAAAAACTGATAAATTAGGTGAGAAAATACTAAAGAAAACTGAAAGTGTAAGAAAAGAATATCATTTCAGAAATTAAAACTAAATTAGAAGGAATACAAGAGAAATAAAAATGATTGGTAATGCCATAAATGAAACAGGGGCAAAAAGTAGGAAATTTTTAGGAATCAGGAATAAGTAGGGTAAAAAAGTATTTGAGAGAAAGTGATGAATATTAAAGATAAGCCAAGAAACAGAATATAAATTGTGGATAATAGAAGACCATATAAGCTGTGGATAATAGGAGAAAATAAAGAAGAAAAAATCAAAGAAATAACAAATATTGAGTTGTAATTGAAGTAAACTTTCCTGAAATTAAAATAAAAATGTTAGGTACCTGTCCAAATAATGAGACCAAAATAGAACTATTAGAAAATTGAAGAGTGTAATCTGAAATATCAAACTATCATAAACCTTGTGCTACTTCTGAGATTAAGTTGATATGGCAATATTGAATCATCATGAGCCAGGTTTCATAAAAGGCAGATTCCATAAAATTCCTAGGTTTAAAGAATTCAAAGTACTAAATAAAATTGTATCATCACAAGTCTGTTCAACCACATACCTCATGTTAGAAGAAAACAGGGTAAAATATTTAAGATACTAAGATAATGAAAATGTGAATCAAAGATTTTAAGAAAATTTTTGTAATTTCAGTTTTTAATTCAGAAAAGTTATACTGTTCCCACATGCAGAAACTCAGATAATGCTGCTTCAGTGACCTTTTTCTATAGACTCAACTAGAGAAAAAATTTCAGAAACCAAAATGAATACAGACACTGACATGAGGATTAATCATCTCAAAATAATCCCATGTCAATAAGGCATATTTTGTGGCTGCATATTCTGGTCTCTGACAGTCACGTTTGGGTTGGCATTTCCTGAATCCCATTGTAACTATACGTTTAATGTTCAGAATTCCTGAGCATGAATTGCAAATATTCGACTGAATACTTGCTAATTCTATTCTCTGAAAAGATATAGAAAGGTTGACTAAACAACAATCCTGCAGCAGAACATTCTCACACAAAGTTATATAAGCTATCATAATATCAAAGACTGATAGAATCATTTAAAAGGACTCAGCACCAGTTTGAATATGCTTAATTGGCTCAACATGTGGTGATAGGGTTATTTAATGTGAGCTTTGATGGAAAAATAACTGCAATGGATTAAAAAACATCAAATATGCTTAAGCTCATAATTTATAAATTATACCAAAAATTCTAATTGATTACATTCAGAGGATGGTAGGTAACAAATTCATTATACTGAAAATTGTCAAATAGGATAAAATACTCAACTATATGATTCATATTCATCTATGAACTGCCATTGGAACCAACATCAAGTTATTCCAGTTAGTATACGAAAATAAAACTATAATACTACAAATTTACTATCTGTGCAGTGGGTTTTGAGCTCATGATATTTAAAGGTCATATTCCTTGCCTCAGACTCTAGGGCAGCTTGAATCTTAGAACTGGGAAGTGAGTACAGACAGAAAAAGCTCCAAGAAAAATCTCTCTAGCTAGAAGACCATGAAGGGAAGGCTCTGCAGGACAGAAGGTGTAAAGGTAGATGGCCATTCTGTCACTTCTTGCTTTACTCTCCCAGTCCCTCTCTGGGAGCCCCACTTTGGCTTCCACTCAGGAAGCCAAACCCTTCTGATTGTGCCAGTGGCGGTCCAGCATTGTGGTCCCCTATAACTTAGAAAAAGAAATATTTCATTTTGAACTGAGTATTAGGAAAGGGTTCCTGTGTTCCAGAGAAGGTGAAAAGGAGTCTTGACAATTTTTTCTCTTTTGTTCCCTCACTGACTTGCTTCAAATGGATAGTCATGAAAATAGGTGAAAGCACCAAGAAGCTAAAACCCTTAAGAACATAAGGTAAAGGAGCCCCTCCAAGCTAGCATAGAAAATGCTAGGGGAAAATCACAGCATAGAAACAAGTGGAGAAAGGCATTCTTTAAGTCTATGCATGAAATCTCCAAGCTGGACATGTACAGAACCAATCCAATCTAACCTCAGCAAAGTCTGTGAGCACAATGCAACAGTGCAGACCATAGCCCTGTTTCCAAACTGGCCCTGGAAGGACACCAAAACAGAACTTCAAAGTCTTTGAAACTATACCGGCATCAGAACCAAAGCCCAGAAAAGGTAGCTTGTGGTCTGATACTAATTGGATTAATTGTACATAAAGCAAACAAATAAAAAATAAGCACACCTCTGAAGGATTCTAACAGAACCTGGACACCCATAATATAATATTCAAAATGTCCAGAATATAATCCAAAACTTGTCAGCATACAAAAATCCAGTGAAAGCTCAACAACTCTCAAGAGAAAACATAATGCCTAGATGCCAAATCTGAAATGACTCAGATATTGCAATTATCACAAAATAAATTTAGAGTAGCGACTTTATCCATGTTCCCTGTCGGGTGACCACTGATCAGGGGCTAACTAAAGGAACATTGAAGTCAGAATCTATGAATGAGACCCCTGGAAGCCTCAAAATTCATTTGTTGTGAAGGAATTGACATCAGCAAAAATGGCCAATTACACAGCCCTAAAAACTTGTCCATTCATAGAAACAGAAAAATCAAATACAAACTGTCAGGATCAACTTTATTAAAAATCCAGAAACCAGTTCAAAGATTTATAGCCACCAAATGAATGCTGAACCCAGAAAAAGAAGATCTGTGTCATTTTTATTGTCCTTGTCCCACTCACCCTGCCTCTCTGTGATGGTCTTAAAAACAGCAGCCTATACTGCCACTATGGGCCTCTGCTCCCAGATTCCAAAAGGAGTAGAGCAGTCTTTATTGCTAGGAATTGCAAGTTTGTCTGTTCTAAACTTTTGGAGACTACATGAGAAAGACTAAATGCAGGCTCCTTGTCTTTATTTCAAGTTAACTCTGAACTTGCCCAGGGCAGAAAAATCAGCAGGTACTCATTTAAAATATTGTAAGGCAAACAAACAACCCTTAGAAGTTTGGGCAAAAGATTATGGTTGAGGCACCCAATAGAATGTCCAAAGCCTGGTAGAAAAGCTGGGGGGAATGTTTTGGGTAAAGTAGGGCATGGAAAAGCATTTGTGTATATTGAGAAATTTAGAAAACAATGTGCATGTCATACAGGAAACACTCAGGAAAGACTGTTTAGATTAAAAGAAAAAACTAAGTTTTTGCCAATAACTGATTTGTAGGGTCAGGGCAAGAAGAAAGTGAAGGTTAAGGCAAAGTTGCAAACAGCCTGCCTAAGCATTTTACTAGTGTCCACTAAACAATCCCATCTGAAAAACTTTTATTTTTTTCTTTTTTAACTCACTCTCTTTCCCCACTCACTTTTAGACTTCTGAGATCACACATGGCCAGAAATATATTCTTTGTAAATATACTTAGAAAAATCTTTACATAAACAAGACAGTACAGCTAAAGAAAGTAACAAAAAAGAAAAAAGATTAAAGAAAACTAAGTAGAACCTAAGGAATCTATGGGATACTTTCAAGCATCCTGATATATGCAGCATAGAGATTCCAGTAGGAAAGGAGAAAGGGAAAGGCACATACAGGGTATCTGAAGAAATAATGCTCCAAAAGTCCCAACTTTCATAATGAGTATAAATATACACATTCTAGAAGATAACAAATTCAAAAGATAAGCACAAACATAATTTGCTGTGGATCAACTTGGTCAATTGATGTTACAATTCAATGTGCCCTGAAGATCTCTTCTGTGATTTTTAGAGTTCAGTAACATACCCACCCTAACACTACCAGGATGGTAGTCATCTATTTGTGAATCAAAGGGATCGATACTGTTGAGAAAAGTTTTCATATTTTATCCACTGAAATCCTTTCCATTTTGAGGAAATTCTGTTGAGTTTACTAGCTGGAACAGTTTAACTAACAGACATTTATTTTCTCAAGTTCAGAGAACTTCTTTATTGATTCATATTGTTAACTTTCATTTACCTTCAGTAAGAGAAAAAAGGTCCCAGGCAAGTGACTGTGCCATCAATCTCCATGACCAGAAGTGTATGGAAAAGATGAAAGTAAACTTAAATACTCAGATTAAAAGTGGTGGTCATTGCCCTATGTCAAGGACCACAGCACAATCTGGGGAATTGTTCCCCTTCTGATTTACCTTTTAAGGAGGAAATATATAAGGATATATAAAGAAATATATAAGGAAATATATAAGGATTCAGAAGATTATCATTGTAAACTAGAGCTATAAGAGATGCAGGACTCCTCATTTGTGCAATATTTCAAGAACTATATATTTTTTTTAAAAAAATGAAATTAAGATGTAGTTCAGTGGTAAATCACTTGCCTAGTATGCACAAAGAAGTCATGAGTTTGACCCCAGAATCATAAAGAAAAGGGAAGGAAGAAAGGGAGGGAAGAGAAAGAAAGGAGAGAGAAATTAAAGGATCCTTGGTAACTATTAAAATATCTCTGCAGTTAAGTTTAAAAATGCATATCCTTTGTGTTTTGTCCTGTGTTCATGAGGGTCAGAAATGAATACAGAAGTCAAATTTATAAGGAAGTAAATTTCAACAAGTTCTAATAATCACAACTGTGGCGTAAAAAAAGAGAAAAGATAACTACCTGTCTTTATGAGGAAATAAACAGCTACTCATTCATTTAGTCATCAAACATTGATTCATTCAGTGAACATTTTGTGTTAGAGGCTATAGTATGGGTGATGGATTCTGCTATGGCAAAGTCATTACAAAAGTACCCTCATCTATAAGCCCTAGAGTTACTTAGGAGTTCTGAACCAGAATTAAAAGTACACAAAAACCATACTGGAATATTTACCTAAAGTTGTGTGTTTGTGTGTGTGTGTATAACCATAAATATATTTGGGAAAAGGGAGAAGAAACCATCCCACTTATCAGGTTCTTATAAATCGCTGATAGTGTAAGTGGGTTTTGCCAAGATTCTTTTTTATCTTACTTTAACATTCTAAGTTTAGTAATTTGAAATATCATGTTCTACTATCCCTTTAACTTTACAAAATTAGTCTAGGATAATGGTTAATATTCCAATTTTACTTTAATTCTAAAGTACTGGGTGTATTTATTTAAATTGTGAAAATATAATTTATTTAAAAGGTACCAATAACAATTTTAAAAGGACCAGAAAGATATTTCCTTCTGTTTCCATGTACATGAAATATTAAAATAAGACAAACTCAAGGTAATGCTGAGCAGGGAGTTATTATATATCTTCTGTATTTGAATTAATAAACATATATGTTTAAATGCATATGGGCATGTGTATATATAAATATATATGAATGCATTTTTCAATATAAAAATTTAAGCCTAAAAATATGAAGGAAAAGAAAATTTGCAATTCAAAGACCACACTGTGTCAAGAAAATCAAAATTTGTAGGGTTATCTCCCTGGAAAGCAAGGGTAAAAAAGGAAAGATAATTGCATTGCAATTCAAGTTCCAAAGCACAAAACTCTATCTAGAAAATCACAGCCATCATGTGCATGAATAAAAATTTGCTATTGCTGAGAGACTGTGATTAAAAAAATAAAGTAATATCAGGGAGAATATTGAAACTGACAGTCCAAATACAGGAAAAAGTTAACTGATTCTTCTAACCTCTTAGGAGATAGCATCAAGGTTGAAAATGTGTTCCTTTGGTTACTTTTCCTAGAAAAAAATAGGAAAAGGGAAGCTTGTGGGGGAATATAACTTTAAGGAAACCATGGAAATAAGCACTGGCCTGTGTCTCTTGGGTCTGAAACCAATCAAGTCTGGCTTAATAGGAAACAGGCTTTAGAAAAATGTAATATTCTCTCTACTTTTTTTTTTTTTTTTGCTATAAGAGATCTGTATTCTTGCTAAGAACAAATGTTTTTGTTATTTTAATCTAATGCAAGAACTTGTAGAAGAAAAAAGGTACCTGAAAAAGAAAGGGCATGATCCTCATATATTTATATCCATATTAGACCACCTATACCTAACGACTAAGATTTAAGCTACTAAAGAAAGCAGAGAACATAATCTTGAAGATGGTGATTCAAGGTCTTGCAAAGTGTATTTATGGGAAAACAAAGGGTTTTGCACTGTCTACTAATCCTCTTTTCTCAAGCTCATTTGACTCCTTATCAAATCATACCACGGGCAAGATTGGAGGCCAGCATTTAGCAATACACATGTCAAGGACTTTATAGGTCAAAAAAGTTATCATTAAAATGGAGACGTTGACACATTAAAATGCCACTGACATATTTTGAATGGACTAAGTTAAACAGCACAGTACAGAAATGGTGGTTAAATCCATCTACATTTTGCTAATTCACTGTGTGGCCCAGGACCAGGTCCCTCCTCCTTCTGAGTCTATTCCTTCTGCAACATTATGGTGTGGAGACTATGTACTCTATCCTGTGTGTTATGAAGTGTTTTCCCAGATGATCTATAGAGCATTTAATAATCAACCAGTTGCTTTTGGAGAGTGGAGTCCATACAATATATGTAAAATTCCTCTTTCTGTGCCCTGTTCCATATCAAAATTATTGGATGAAGATTCCACCAAAGCCTAAGAATCTGTATTTTAATAAGTTCCTCAGAGGATTTTTATATACCAAAGGAGGAGAACCACTAACAGAGTAATAACATCCCTCAGCCACTGCGTACACACTTTTGCTCAGGCAATTCTCATTTAGAATCTTTGCAGGGAGGCCAGTTCTTCCAAAGTGAAGACAGAAGCCATTTGAAGGGCAGCATCGGTTGAATGCATTTCCCCATCCTTAAGTATTGTTTTCATCGTTCCACAGGCTCAGTTCCTCTGATTGTATTAAGCTCACTTTAATAATAAATGTTATTATCCAGTGTCTATATATTTCATCTGGAGCTGTTCATCATTTCAGGAATGGATAAATGTATATCAGGGTTTGGAAGATGTTAACTGTTTTATAAAAATTCCATAATCATGCAGAGGAAGTTTCATCTTGTTGGAGGCATCTTTTAACCTACTAACTCTTCACTCACTCTTAATTCTAATAAAATGAAGAACCCATTTTTTATACTCTTTGAATACTTTCTTTCCATGGATAGAGGTTCCTTCAAGCCAGAGGTTAACTTCTCTATTCTGTAATCACTATTGCATCAACAAACCTTTGCTGCTGTGTTTTATTAGTAAGCCTGGTTTTATTTTAGAGTGTACAGAAGTCATTAACAAAATTTGGTCCATATGATCACTATTTTTAAAATCTTATTATTGCCCAATATCTATAGTAAGTGCCCAATAAATATTTGTCCTTTTCTTCCTGCCCTTAAAAATCATGTTTGACTCTTCCTAATTCTCAGTTGAAACATTGCAAAGATTATTCATAACTAAACTTTGCCAACTCTTTTTTTTCATGTTTCAGAACAGATGAAGCTTCCTAAAGTATTTCTTTATTCAATTACTTTTGATGATACTGCCAGTCAAATTATATCTGACCTCTTCTATTGTATAAAATCCTCTGTAATGAAGTCCAAACATACTTCCCTTATTTTTCAGAAGGTGATCTCTGGAGAGAAAGGTGTGGTCTCTGTGGCTAACCAAGGAAATGTGCTGAAGGGAAGATTGGTAGGTGGTGTAAAGAGTAGTTGATGCTCAAGGAAGCTAGTGTGGCTTGGAAGAAGGGGCCCCAATCTAGACTTTTACTTCTCTTTCTTGTCATCTTATTACCTAGTTTTGTGCTCATGGAAAAGTCCCTTGACCACATTGTAACTAAATGTAGGTAAACACGCCAGATCTTAATCTTCTCAAGTGGATTGCTAATACATTTTTTTGAAATACTGTGATTTAAAAAGTGCTCCGTGACAGCAAAATATTGAAGGTAGCACTTTTTAAGAGCCCCCAAACACAACACTTGAAAATCACCAAACCAAAAGCCAATTGTTGATTTTTATGTCTGTGGTTTGACAGACTAAAAGAGTCTCAAAAACTTGCTATTTTCCTTGCCTGTATGTGTGATTCTTGGTATCCACTTTTAGTTTGTTACTTGTGATAATTTCATACCTAAACTATAAGAAACAGTACAGAGATATCCATATACCTTTTACTCAATATCCTTTGATGGTAGCCTATTGTGTACCACAGTATATCAAAAAGCAGAAATTGACCAAAAATCTTATTTAGATCCATGCACATTGTTTAGACTTCACCAGTGTTACATACGTTCTTATGATTGTACTGATGTGTGTTTAGTTGTACAACTTTACAGGTGTAGACTTGTGTGATCAACACCACCATCAAGATACAAGCCAGTTTCATCACATTAACTATTCATCCTGTTACCCTCTCCCTTTCACAACCCTCTACCCCCCTCCCTTATCCACGGCAACCACTGAGCTATTCTCCATTTTCATCATTTTGTCATTTCATAAATGTTATACAAGTGAAACCTTTTTTGACAAAATATGCAGCCTTTGGTGATTATATTTCTTCATTTGGGTTAATCACCTGAAGATTTATTCAAATAGAATGCATCAATAATTTGTTCTTTTATTGTTGAGTAATATTCCACTGTATGTATATATTTATATTCATTTAGCCACTCATCCATTGTGGAACATCTGAGTTGTTTCCAGTTTGAGGGTATTATAAATAAGGGATAGTGGGTACTTTCATGGCAGGTTTTTTTGTAAATGTAATTTCCCATTCTCTGGCATAAATGTCCAAAAGTGAAATGTTAGGTCATATAATATTTACATGTTTAGTGTTTTAGAAAATGTCCAAACAGTTTTCTAGATAGGCTTTGCCATTTTACACTCCTACCAGCAATGTATCCTTATCAGTATTTAGTATTGTTGTTGTCCTCCACATTATCCATTCTGACAGGTGTGTGGTAATAGCTGATTGTAATTTTAATTTGCAAATTCCCCATGGTTAGCACAGCTGCACTTCTTTCCATGTGCTTAATCATAATCTGAATATCCTGTTTGGTACAATGGCTGTTCAAGTCTTTTGCTTATTTTATAGTTGGATGGTTTGGATTTTGTGTTCCATTTTTTAATTTTTCTTGAGACTATACTCTAGTTTCTTATCAGAACTATAGTTTACAGATATTTTCTTCCACTTCATAGTTTGTATTTTCATCCTTTTAGCAAGGTCTTTCACAGAGCAAAATTTCCCATTTTGATGAGTTTCAATTTATCAGGTTTTCTTTTTATATATCATACTTTTTGTGCCAAGAAAGAGAAAGAAAATGCATATAATTTGGAATAAGAAGGAATTGTCCCTATTTACAGATGACATAAAAATAGAATCCCAAGGAATCAACAAAAATTCTCCTTAAGTAATATGTTAGGACAGCAAGACCATAGATAACAAGATCAACATACAAAAGATAATTGTATTTCTATATTTACCAATGAACAATGAGGTGAAATAAAAAAAATAGTACTTATAATACAGTCACACAAAAAATGAACTTAGGTATAAATCTAACAAAATTCACACATGATTTGTATGTTGAGCGCTACAAAACATTAATGAAAGAATTCAAAGAAGATTGGAGAGACATACCATATCAGGGAGCGTAAAATGCCAAATTGAAATACAGGTTTAGCACAATTTCTATCACAATGCCTGAAGAGATTTTAAGGAAATAGAGGGATATAGACAAGACTATTCTAAATTTATGTAGAGAAAAAAAAAAAAACAACAGAAGAATTGGAGTACTTAAAACAATTTTGAAAAAGAAAACTGAAAGGAATGACTCTCTTGATTAAGCCTTACTACATAAACACAGTAATTAGGAGAGTGTGGTAGTATTGGTAGAGCAATTGACATGTAGATTAATCAAATGGAATACAAACCTAGAAGTAGACATCTACAGAACTGATTATACACACACAAATTCAATAGAGGAAAAGTAGCCTTTTGAACAAATGGTGCTGGAAGCATTGAATATTTTTAGCTTAAAAAAAACTTTACCTAAACCTAAATGGACATCTTATATAACAATTAACTCAAACCAGATCACTTAGATATGAAATTTTAAATTTGATTTAGATATAGAATTATAAATTTTGTAGGAAAGATATAGATTATCTATAAAATAGTTTTGGACAATATTGCTCAAATTCACTCTGCCGCTCTCTTGATTTTAATTAGTTAATTTTGGATCCTCTACATTTAATTTAATTATTGCCTGTGTCAAGACTTAAGTACACCATAGTTGTTTTCATAATTGTCTTTTCTTACTTCATTAGCGGCCACAGAGTATGGATCTCTCAACTTCATCCTCACTGTGCTTCCTATTCCTTGATCCCCTGGCCAGTAATACGAAGCCACTCTGTTTTCTTTTTTCCTTGTCTCTGTCTATTCCTGTAGGTTGAAAGACTTTTCTCAGCCCAGCATGTATGGGAGACAAAAATAAAAACCATGGAACACGTCACAGTTATTCAAGCTCTAAGGTCCCTAGTCAGTCAACTTTCATTTTTCAATGTTTCAGTTATTTTATGATTGTCTGGTGAATTATATCAAGTAGATCTACTTGTATTTGGAGGAAAGAAGAAGAAAACAGGAGTTTTATATAATTTCTTTCCTAGTATATATATTTTATCTAGGAAAAGGAACATAATTTCTTTCTCTATTTTAATATCTATGCCCTAGTTATTGATTCCAGATATGTGAGATAAGTTCATGGTTCTAAATATCTAAGATAATAAAGATATTGTGGAAAGTGCACATGTTCCTGTGAAAATATTTTATATGAAATGAATATATATCCTAATATAAATTTGAGCTACATAAAACATATCTGAGCCAATATTTTAAATACACCGCGAACACAGACACACATTCTTTTTAATTTCATAGTTATAATTTGTGAAAGATGATATTTCCATGAAGAATGTGGTCTACTAGACCTCTGCAAGTAAAATTCTTAGTACTGTTAATTATTGATTTTAGGAATGTGAAGAGTCATGGTTTTTTATAATAGCGCTCATTTCTCTAATATAATATTGAAAATGTTTGTCACCTGACTTTTTAGAAGATGTCCTTCATCAACTAGCAAAAACCTCTGTAGGACACTAGAATTTGAAATTTGAGTTTTTTAAATGCAAAATGAGAAAATTTAATATTCACACAATAGAACCCTCCCAGAAGTCATCTTCCTATCTTCTACCTTCATGTTCCTTTGTAATCATCCAATTATTTGTTTTTTAAACAATAAATTTGTTTAAAAACAAAAAAATTACTTATTAATTACTTTATTTTTCTAGCCACTGTGTTTAGCCCTATAGTTGAACTAAATGAATGGGCATGACTCCAGGGACCCCCACAGGTACCCAGGCCAAGGTCAGACCCAGGACTGCCATGGCCTGTCTGCCAACCCATGCTGGAACCCAGACCCAGGCCCAAGACCTGCTCTGGGGACTCACCAGGTACCTAAGTCTAGAGCTCTAGCTGACCCACAGGAGCCCAGGCCCCAGCCCAGGACCACTTACAGGGACCCCTGCAGGAGCCCAGCCATAGTCAGGCCCAGGACTGCCCCCACAGACCTGTGTGAGAGCCCAGGCCCAGGACCACCCCTGCACAGAGTTGAGGTCTACTCTGTCACTCCCCTCCAGAATCCATCTTGGGACACTGCAGCCATCATCATAGCCCCTTCACATGTAGTAGCCTCCACCTTGGGACAACAGACAAAACCTGGAGGCAGCTGCCTGCCACAGCTCAGCATGCAACACCACTGCATCTCTGAACAGTCAGCCCAAAGCCACTGTAAGTCCCACCCTTTCAGGCCCACTTCCATCTTGGGCTCCCCCCCCCCCACTGCTACCTTGAGTTACCTCCATTACCCCTACCAGCATCTTTAGTTGCAGTAGTGACCATCTGGGGACACCTCCTGGGGACTAGAATTAAACTCCAAGTTGAGGTACAGGTAATGACAGTAGAGTCACTACAAGATTATAGGATAAAAACCATAATACCTCAGATTGGCACTTCAAGAAAGGAAGACACATGATCGACATGAAAAAAAAAAAAGAGAGAAGAAAGTGCCCCAAACAAACCAAGATATTACAATAATAGAATCCATTGACAGTGCAGTTGATGAAATGTCAAAGAAAGAATTCAGAATGAACACTATTATAATAATCTGTGAATGAAAAAATGTCTTAAGTGAGCAAAAACAGGCTACAATTGATCATTCCAACAAAGAGAGAAGAGAGCAAATAAAGGCAACCATTGATCACACCAACAAAGAGATAAGGGATCAAATACAGGTAACAAAAGATTACCTCAAGAAAGAGTAGAGATTGTAAAAATAATCAATCAGAAATTCTTGAAATGAAGGAAACAATAAATCAAATAAATAACTCAATAGAAAGCATCACCAGCAGACTAGATCACTTGAAAGACAGAACCTCAGATAATGAAGATAAAATATACAATCTTGAAAATAAACTTGACCATACAGTGAAGATGGTAAGAAACCATGATCAGAACATACAAGAATTATGGGATAGCATCAAAAGACTAAATCTAAGGTTTATCTGGATAGAGGAAGGCACAGTTTCAAACCAAAGGAATGCACAATCTCTTCAATGAAATAATATCAGGAATTTCCCAAACATGAAGAATGAATTAGAAAATCAAATACAAGAGGCTTGCAGGACAACAAATGTACAAAATTACAACAGATCCACACCAAGTCACATTATAATGAAAATGCTCAGCATACAGAATAAGGATAAATTTTGAAGGCTGCAAGAGAGAGGAATCAGATTACATATAGGGCAAGACAAATTCAGATCTCAGCAGATTTTTCAACACAGACCCTAAAAGACAGGAGATCCTGGAATAACATATACCAAGCTCTGAAAGAAAATGGATGCCAACCAAGGATCTTATATCCAGCAAAACTAAGCTTCAGATTTAATGATGAAATAGAAACTTTCCATGATGAACAAAAGTTAAAAGAATTTGCAGCAAGAAAGCCTGCACTACAGAGCATTCTTGACAAAATATTTCATTATGAGGAAATGATAACCAACAATGAAAATCTGCAAAGAGAGGAACTACACAAAAGAAAAGGCCAATCAAAGGAGAAACCAAGTCAAGGTAAAAACCAAAAATAAACCAAAATGACCAGGATTACAAATCATATTTCAATAATAACCCTGAATGTGAATGGCCTACTCTCATCAATTAAAACACATATACTGACAAACTGGATTAAAAAAAACAGATGCAACAATATGCTGCCTTCAAGAGACTCATCTTACAGGAAAAGACATACACAGACTGAAAGTGAAAGGGTGGGAAAAAATGTATTACTCACATGGACTGTGTAAATAAGCAGGGCTTTCCATCTTATATCAGATAAAGTAGACTTCAAATCAAAGTTAGTGAAAAGGAATAAAGGTGGTCATTTCATACTGCTTAAGGGAAT
>CM053400.1:116978924-117103725 GCA_028644305.1 Xerus rutilus
CAGTAGCACATGGATCCTTCTCCAAAATACATTATATGTTATGCTATAAAGCAAGTCTTAAAAAATACAAAAAATTAGAGATACTACCCTGAATCCTATCTAACCATAATGGAATAAAATTAAAAATCAATGACAGATTAAAAAATAGAAACTACTCCAACACCTGGAGACTAAATAATATGCTATTAGTGATGCATGAGTAACAGAAGACATCAGGGAGGAGATAAAAAAAATCCTTAAGAGGTAAATGAGAACTCAGGTACAACACATCAAAATCTCTGGGACATGATGAAGACAGTGCTAAGAGGAAAGTTCACTGCATTAAGCACATTAATTAAAAGAAGAAAAAGTCTACAAATAAATGACCTGACACTACATCTCAAAGCTCTAGAAAAAGAAGAACAAACCAACACCAAAAGAAGAAAAAGACAGGAAATAATTAAAATCAGGGCTGAAATCAATGAAATTGAAAGAAAAGTAACAATTCAAAAACATGGCAAAACAAAAACTGGTTCTTTGAAAAAATAAGTAAAATTGATAAACCCTTAGCTGCCCTAATGAAAAGGAGAGAGAAAATTCAAATCACTAAAATTTGCGATGAAAAAAGGAAATATCATGACAGACACTATTGTAATACAGAAGATAATTAGAAATTATTTTGAAATTTTATGCTCCAGTAAAATAGAAAACCGCAAAGGCACTGACAAATTTCTAGAGGCATATGACCCACCCAAACTGAACCAGGAGGTCATACAAAACAAACAGATCAATTTCAAGCAAAGAAATAGGAGATGCCATCAAAAGCATACCAACAAAGAAAAGCCCAGGACCAGACGGATTCTCAGCCAATTTCTACAAGACCTACAATAAGAATTAATACCAATAATCCTCAAATTACTCCGTGAAATAGAAAAGGAGGAAACTCTTTCAAACTCATTCTATGAGGCTATATCACCCTGACATCAAAACCAGACAAGAACACTTCAAAGAAAGAAAATTTCAGGCCAATATTCCTGATGAACATAGATGCAAAAATTCTCAGTAAAATTTTGGCAAACCACATACAAAAACATATTTAAAAAATAGTGCACCATAATCAAATGGAGTTCATTCCAAGGATGCAAGGTTGGTTCAACTACAGAAATCAATAAACATAATCCATCACATCAATAGACAGACTTAAAGATAAGAATCATATGAGTATTTCAATTGATGCAGAGAAAGCATTTGACAAAATACAGCACATTTTCATGTTCAAAACACTAGAAAAACCAAGGATACTAGGAACATACCTCAACATTGTAAAAGCTATCTATGCTAAATGAAAGGCCAAATCATCCTAAATGGAGAAAAATTGGAAGCATTCCCTCTAAAAATGGGAATAAGACAGGGATGCCCTCTTTCACCACTTCTATTCAACATAGTCCTTGAAACTCTAGCCAGAGTAATTAGACAGATGAAAGATATTAAAAGGATACAAATAGGAAGAGAAGAACTCAAACTATCATTATTTGCTGACAACATGATTCTATACTTAGAGGATCCAAAAAATCCCACCAGAAAAATTCTAGAATTAATAAATGAATTCAGCATGTAGCAGGATATAAAATCAATACCCATAAATCAAATGCATTTTTATACATCAGTGATGAATTCTCTGAAAGAGAAATTAGGAAAACTACCCCATTCACAATAACCTCAAAAAAATAAAATAAAATAAAATACTGTGGAATCAATTTAACAAAAGAGGTGAAAGACCTCTACAATGAAAACTACAGGACACTAAAGAAAGAAATTGTACAAGACCTTAGAAGATGGAAAGGTCTTCCATACACTTGGATAGGCAGAATCAATACAGTCAAAATCACCAAACTAAGGCTGGGCGCGGTGGCGCAAGCCTGTAATCTCAGCACTTAGGGAGGCTGAGACAGGAGAATCACGAGTTCAAAGCCAGCCTCAGCAATGGTGAGGTGCTAGGCAACTCAGTGAGACCCTGTCTCTACGTAAAACACAAAAAAGGACTGGGGATGTGGCTCAGTGGTCGAGTGCCCCTGAGTTCAATCTCCAGTACCAAAAAATAAAAAAAATTGCCAAACTACCCAAAGCCCTATACAGACAATGAGATTCCAATTAAAACCCCATTGTCATTTTATATAGAAATAGGAAAGGCAATCATAAAATTCATTTGGAAGAATAAGAGACCCAGAATAGCTAAAGCAATCCTCAGTAAGAAGAGTGAAGCAGGAGGCATCACAACACCAGACCTTAAACTATACTACAAAGCGATAGTAACAAAAATGGCATGGTACTGGCACCAAAATAGGTAGACCAATGATACAGAATAGAAGACACAAGGACAAACCCATATAAATATGGTTACCTTATACTAGGCAAAGACACCAAAAACATACATTGGATAAAAAATAGCCTCTTCACAAATGTGCTGGGAAAACTGGAAATCCATATGCACCAAAATGAAACTAAATCCTATCTCTCCCCATGCACAAAACTCAACTCAAAGTGGATCAAGGACCTAGGAATTAGACCATAGACCCTATGCCTAATTGAAGAGAAAGTATTACATCAGATTAGGCCCCAACCTCCTTAACAAGACTCCTAAAGCGCAAGAAATAAAATTAAGAACCAATAAATGGGATGGATTCAAACTAAAAAGCTTCTTCTCAGCAAAAGGAACAATCAATGAGGTGAACAGAGAGTTTACATTCTGGGAGCAAATTTTTGCAACATGCTCATCAGACAGAGCACTGATCTCCAGGATATATAAAGAACTCAAAAATCCTAACACCAATAAAACAAACAACCCAATAAATAAATGGGCTGAGAAGCTGAACAAATACTTCTCAGAAAAAGATATACAATCAATCAACAAATATATAAAACATGTTCAATATCTCTTGCAATTAGAGAAATGCAAACCAAAACTACTCTAAGATTTTGCCTTATGCCAGTCAGAATGGCAGTTATCAAGAATACAAACAACAATAAATGTTGGCAAGGATGTGGGGGGAAAGGCACACTCATACATTGCTGGTGAGACTGCTAATTTGTGGAACCAATATGGAAAGCAATATGGAGATTCCTTGGAAAAGTTGAAATAGAACTACCATTTGACCCAGCTATCCTACTTCTTGGTCTATACTCTAAAGACTTAAAAACAGCATACTATAGTAAGGCAACCACTTCAATGTTTATAGCAGCACAATTCCCAATAGCTAAACTGTGAAAGCAACCTAGATGCCTTTCAATAGATGAATGCATAAAGAAACTGTGATATATATACACAATGGGATATTACTCAGCATTAGAAAAGAATAAAATTATGGCATTTGCAGGTAAATGGATGGAGTTGGAGAACATCATGCTAAGCGAAGTAAGCCAATCCCACAAAACCAAAGGCTGAATGTTCTCTCTAATAAGGGGATGCTGATCCATAATGGCAGTGGGGACATGGGAAGAATGGAAGAACTTAGGTCAAAGGGGAGGGAGAAGAAGGGCAGGTACATGGGTGCAGGAAAGATAATGGAATGAGATGGACACCAATGCCCTAGGTACATGTATGACTGCATATATGGTGCGACTCTACATCATGTACAACCAGAGAAATAAAAGATTGTGCTCCATTTGTATACAATAAATCTGCTGTAACGTATACCTAATTAGAATAAATAAATTCAAAAAATAAAAATTTTTAAAAATAGGCATGGCTGTCTCTTAGGTTACTTTATCATCAAACATCTAATCAGAGTGGTGTGGACTTTCTATAATCCACTCATTTTCTCCTACTTTTTTGAAGGTTACATTTTTCTTTCATCATTCAACACATATTGAAGATTTCTAAAGACTCTGTAACCTGCAAACCCCATTTTCTGCATCGATTCCTTTCTTCCCTTACAATTTGATCTTCTTGACTCAGTTCAACATTAAGCCTACCCAATTTATTGGCTAGTTTTAGTTTTACCTCAATACCCATTCCTCTATTTTCTCTAAACCTCAGTTCATAAATTTCCTATGTTCTCTTCTTTGAGTTCCTCTCATGTAACTACTCAACTTATATCTCTATCCCTAATGTTTCCCCTGACTCTGGATAACTATTTTCAGTCATCTATGAGACATTAACATCAGCAATCTTCCAAAACCTCTCAAACCTAAAATCTGCCCCCATCAATAAATCTTTCCTTTAACAGGTTTTGTGCCCAGAGACGCAATGACTCCAGATAGTCCTCTAAATACATATGGAAAGTGAAACCACGTGATTCTTACTATTGCCCAAGGAAAATAGGTATTTTTGCCAAAAACTAAGGACAATTCTTAGTAAATCCCTGAGGATAACTGACCATTGAGGGGCAGGTGAAGGGAAGGAAAACTGCAAAAGGAGAGCTCCTCAGGAATAGAAGGACGAAGAATTTAGGGGAAAAGAATATAATGCCATGAAAGCAAAGCAAAAGGAGTTTTGCAAGAATGAAAATGATATCAGTAGTGTCTCCTGCTTCCAGGAAGACTTGAGAGGCAAGGAATGATCAACAGAGATTGGATTTCAAAATAATTAAGTCTACGGGCTCCTCAGGGAAAGGTATTATAGAGAATTCATTGGGTCAAAAGCCAATTAGCAGGAGGATGAGAAGTCCATCAATAAATAGAGGTAAAGTGAAGGAGCAAATGTAAAGATGTTTTTGTAAAAAATCTATCTGGAAAAAGAGACAGAGTCAGAGGATACATAGATATTGAGCTATAAGAGATGGATGTTTAATGTTGACAGGAAAAAATCTAGATGCAACTAGAAAGGGTCAGGTTGAATACGGAGAAGAAAGTAGATTACCAAATGAAAAGAAGTGTGTGCATGTGTTTATGTGTTTGGGGGGGATGGGATTGAATCACAGCAATAATATCATAGAAGCACTTTAAACTAGCAAAGAAAAGCTTTTTCCTGCTTTCAAAGGAATTAATGTTTTATCCTCCTTTTGCCCTTGTGTTCTCTTCAAGGTCTACTCTTATATTGAGTTGGAATTATTTCCAGAAAACTGAACTTGATATTTACCAAGCTATATCTACTAATAGGCACTGGGAAACATTCTGTATTAGGCTTCTATTAGCTTACAAATAAATATGATAAATAAATAATCCCATGTCTACTACTTGTATATATCCAATTGGGTTAATTATATAACTTCATTGTGCCTTACTTTCCTCATTTGAAAAATGAAGTAATACTCACCTCACAGAATTGTTGTCAGGAAAAAAAGTTTCAAATAGTGCCCAAAACATGGTAAAGGCTCAATATTGGCTGTAATCATCAAACAGCACAGTATGTCTAAACTTCTAGTGACCTCAGAAATTTTACTCAGTAGTTATTAAATCATGTTTGTCTCAAAACTGGTCAAAGTTGTGCTCTCAACTTTCTAAAAAAAAAAAAGAGTGATTCATTTATTAGCTTAAGAGCTAATAAATAAACATTATAAGCTAATAAATAAACATTGCTTTCCTCCAGAATTCTCATTTCTCATACAAACTTTCCATAATTTTATTTGTCTTTCAACTTAATATTTCAAATTTCTGTGTTTTTTAAATGTATTTGCACTGACTGTCCTTTATTTTCATATAATCAATATCACTATGAACACCTTAAAATGTTATGTGTGTATTTCTTTTTTGGGAGTTAATCTTGTCTCCTAAACAACTTAAATAACTTGTAAATTCCTTACAATAAGCTCATATATTATATTTATGTGTGAGCATATATATGTGATTATTATGTGCCTTTCTCATTGACCAAGGTAGTGATGAGTTGATGTACTGTCAATTTTTATAGGGGAGGAGTACCAGGGATCGAACCCAAGGGTGCTTTACCACTGATCTACATCCTCAGCCATTATTATTTTGAGTCAGGGTCTCACAAAGTTTCTTAGGGCCTTGATAAATTGATGAGCTGGAAATCAACTTGTGATCCTCCTGCCATAGCTTCCTGAACCACTGGGATTATAGGAGTGTGCCACCTTGCCTGGCTTATGCATATCTAGAGAGTGCTGAACATAGGAAGCATATCTTCCTGGACCTAAAGTATGGATAAAAAATGATCTACCTTGAAAACTCAGAGTGCTGAGCCTTTTCTTGCATAAAGTTGTGTTTAATTTTACTTTGGGTAATTGGTTTAGTTACCTAAAACTGAGAAACTACCCTAAAGTTGTAAAGACTATCTTAAGTAAAGGAGTAAATAAAATTTCTTTCTGGACTCATAGTATTCTAATAAGTTAATCTCAGCTATAATTTAACAAAAAGCTCTTATGGAATAGACTACTATAAAGAACAGTGAGTCATGTTAAAAGAGTAGATAAAATGGATAGCTAAAACTTCAGAATATAAAAATATGTATAATATGAAGTATGTTTTTTAGGGAATACTGTGGATTGAACTCAGGGGCAATTGGCACTGAACCACTTCCCCAACTCTATTTGTGTTTTATTTAGAGACAGGGTCTCACTGAGTTGCTTAGTGCCTCACTTTTGCTGAGGCTGGCTTTGAACTCTTGATCCTCCTGCCTCAGCATCCCAAGTCATCGAGATTACAGGCATGAGCTGCATGCCCAGCATATTTTAAGGAAATAAGAGTATATAAGGCATAGGATAGGAACTACATACTGTTTTTTAAATTGAAAATTTGAGTATCCAGAAAAAGTAAAAAAAAAAATTGTAATTAAAATTTGAATGGTTTGTTAGATACTATATCTGGATAAGAATTAGCTGAAAAAATTATCAGTGAACTGGAAAATAAAAATGAAAATCTTTTACATAATTTATCACGAAGGGACAAATTTATAAGCACTATGAAAAAGTGGCTTTCTTCTGGAGGAGTGAATGAGACTACATAACATATGGATAATTGAAGTGTCAGAAAAGCTGAATAATGATAATGAAGAAATATAATATTTGGTCTAACTAAAGACATGTATTATTAGGTCCAGAAATTTCAAAGAAATCCCCAAATGTAGAAATATAATAATAACAACAACAATAACAACAACAAAAACAACAAAAATCACTCTGGATAGATCAAGGTAACACTATAGAATGCCAAAAGAAAATATTAAATTTAGCCCTAATTAAAAGACCATTTACAGTTGAGGAATGAAAGACTGAATGTAGATTTTTCAGGAAACACTGTAAAATCAAGAAGGTAATGAAATAATAACTTAAAAATGCTGGGAGGAGAAGTTAAAATAAAATTTTATACCCAGCTAAACTGTTACTTGAAAATGATAGATTAAGATATTTTCTGAAAAATAGAAACTGAGTTTATCAGTAGCAGATTCTCACTAATGGAAATTCGAATGTATATGCTTCAAGAATATGGAAATTAGACTCAAACAGAAAAACAGAGATACAAGAAACAATGCTAAGCAAAATAATAGCTGCACAATTGGCCAAACTGAAAAATACAGTGATTGCCTAAAATAATTATAATCATAAGGCCCTATGTTGAGAACATAAAAATGTTAAGTGAAATGCTAGACTACAATTACTTGTGAGATGGAACAAATAGCATATTAAGATTGAGATAATGGTAATGGGTGTTGTTCATCTAGTAATACATCTATACCAGTAACATACAAATGATTTTTTTAGGTATGTGGTGATACCTCATTGTGGTTTGATTGGAATTTCCTGAATGGCTAAGGATGTTATTATGGTTTGGATATGAGGTGTCACACAAAGGACCATATGTAAGACAATGCAAAAATGTTCAGAGGTGAAATTATTGAATTATGAGAGGTGTAAACTAATCAGTGTATTAATCCACTTAAGTGGATTAACTGGGTGATAATTATAGGCAGGTTAGGTGTAGCTAGAGGTAGTATTCACTGGGGATGTGTAAGCCTTTGGCATTTATATTTTGTCCTTGGTGAACAAAGCTCTCTCTGCTTTCTTGTTGCCACTTCCTGAGCTCCATTTCACCAATATGCCCCTCCCTGATGATGCCAAGCCTCATTTCGGGCCCAGAGCTATATAGCCAGCTGAACATTTACTGAACCTCTAAAACCATAAGCCATAATAAACTTTTCCTTCTCTATGTTCTTGTCAGATCTTTTGGTCACAACAATGAAAAAGCTAACTAAAAGAGAGGTCAAGATGTTTGCCATCTATTTATCCATTTTGGTGAAACCTGTTTATGTTTTACCTTTTCTAATTGGATTGTCATTTTTGCTGCTGAGTTTTCAGTTATGCAAGTCTCTTGTTATAAATGTAGCTAACAAATCACCACCACTCCCCAATTTTTAGCTTTTTTTTTTATGTTCTTCACAGAGACTATGATTCAGCAATAAATAAAAGTTACTGTTACATACATACCTTGGATGGATCCCAAGGGAGACATGTAAATGAAAAGCAAGCAAAGAATCTGTTTCCACTTTCACATAAATCTTCACGTGACCTTCTCTGATGTGACTCTGTGCCTTATATCTCTCTCCGTTTTCTCATATAAATGCCAGACAGTAGAGCCTACCTTAAATCTAGAATGAGCTCTTTTCAATATCCATAACTTAATTACTCCTACAATGGGTCTATTTCCAAATAAGTTCACATTCACAATTACTGGCTATGAAGACTTGGTCATACCTTTTTCAAGGATACTATATAGTACACTATGAAGTAGTAGCACCATTCTTAACATTTTACTATTTCTACATTTATTCTGTGCATCTCTTTCTCTCTCTCTCTTCTCCCTCTTAACCCTCTTCCTTCATGAATGTATGTACATGTGTTTTCACGCATTTACAAATGAATTACAGTCACCACACCTCTTTGCTTCTAATTATGTTCCCATGTATTTCTTGGAAATGAAAAAAATCTCTTTAGTCACCACAGTAATATAAACAAACTCAGGAAATAAGAAATATAAGTCCATATTTAAATTTCAACAACTGGTCAATAAAGTCTTTTGTAATAGCCTTGTCTTCTTTCTCTTGCTTTAGGATTAAATCCAAGAACATGCAAGTTATTACAAAATAATTGATTTCATGTAATCTGGAACAATTTCTCAGTCTTTTTATTTTATGATATTAATATTATTTTATAAATTTTAGTTTGTTTTATTAAGTGCACCAAGTTTAGAATAATTCTATCATCTCAACATACCATATCATGTATCATTATGTAGTTCTCTATTCCTAAGGATGTCTTTTGCTTTAAAAATTGTTTTTTGTGAAATTAATATATCCACAGAAGCCTTCTTCTGGGTACTACTTGTCTAAAACATAAATTTCTACCCTTATAGTTTTAACATTTTTATATATTTTCTTTCAGTGTATCTATTATATCTACATTTAAAAATGTATCATTAGCATTATCTTTGCGCATAAGTAGTATTTTTTTTTAGATTTTAAAACATCTTTTCTGTTAGTTTGCCCAAAATGGTTTGTTTTTAAATTTAGACTACCTTTCTAAAATTATTTTCTATTTTGTTAAAATACTTGCTTTAGAAAATGAAAACTCTTTTTTTTTAAATTTTTTTTTTAGTTGTTGATGGATCTTTATTTTATTCATCTATTATTTATATGTGGTGCTGAAGATCGAACCCAGTGCCTCACGCATGCTAGGCAAGCGCTCTACCACTGAGCTACAGCCCCAGCCCCAGAAATGAAAACTCTTAATGATCATAATGTTGAGTTTATGAGGTTAAATAAAGGATCCCTCTCAAGTGGAATAAGTAACAAAAATGAAAACATAATCTTTGAGAATGGATGGACTTGTATCCAGACTTGACTCTGCCATGGGATCTGGAAGAGGATCTTAAACTCTGTAATAAGGTTCACCATCTGGTCCAGAGTGCCCTGGTAGGGCAGTGGTCAAAAGTAAAATAGGCTAATGTCTCTCTAGCACAGAGTCAAGACTCACTAGCTCCAATTTCTGTCAATTTTTTATTTGCAACCTCACTCATTCTATTTTTGTCTCTTGCCTACTTTGATCACTAGCAAGTTTATCTTTAAATTTTTAGATAACCATTTTTTTTTATTTTATTGATGTCTAAAAAGTAAAGGTAAGGAGAATGAGTAACTAAATCATTAAGTGTCTCTGGGATTGATAGCACGGGGAAAAAACCTTTATCATTAAACTAGAATGTGTTTTAATATAAATGGCATCTTTCAACCACTGTTAAAATAATAAATTCTAATGAAAATCTCTAATATAAAATAGTTCATAGCTAAAGATTAAATATTGAGCTTTATTTATAAGTAAGAGGAATTATTTATTTTTGTCAACATAAATGTTTCTCCATTTTAACTAAGATCTTCTGCCTTTACTTTGGTAATTACAACCTGTCAATACAAGGTAGTATTTAAATTTCACATTTCTGACATTCCATAATGGAGATTCAGACTAAATGAATATTCACCTATTATCACCTGTAATCAATGTATAATGTCTTACTTGAGCTGATAAATGACTCTCTTTTATAATATTAAAGAGAATTTAAGTTTTTGATTTTTCTAATTGATATTTTCTATAGAAGATATTAGCCATCATAGATATGACCTATCTCTATGTATAGAATATTATGATTTACATCATATAATTTGTGCATATTGAAAATGCATGTGTATGTGTAAGCACAGCATCTCAGAAATAGGTGGTACATAAAGTGAAAATTTTAAAAAATCCTTGATTGCTTGGATACTGACTTACTAGAATACCAAAATACCATTTATACCAAAGCAGATACACTGCCAGATAGTAGACTACTGATACTACTGCAACCACTCCTTCAAATTATTAGAGAATGAAAATTATGAGGCCCAAAGTTACTTTGAACATAGTTATTAATTACAGGCTCTGGGAAAGTTTAATCTACTCATTATGTTTCATGATACAGTGAATGTCTGTAAGGACTTCCCTATTCACCTCTTCCAAAGAGTACCTCTCCTTGGACACTGCTTTATAAACACCAGTAGTGTTCACTCTCTGGCTCCCTCTGCTCTAGGTCCATGAAGAACATCATCATAAAATACCAAAACTCAGCCCTCTTCACTCTGACTACACAGTTTAATATAGCAGTTTTTCAGACAAGTTCCAATAAAATTCTCTTGCCTGAATATACTATTATTTATGGCCAAAAGTAGAATTTCTGTTGTCTTCAATTGAAAGTTGTTATCTTTTTTCATAGTTTTTTATTGTGGTTATATCTTTCAATATAATTTATATGTAACATGATTGGCCTTTTTCTGACAACTAAGGATTAGAGCATCTTTTCATGTGCTTATTGACGATTTGTTTATCTTTCCAGAAAACAATAAAACATTTGAGATTCTTTGCCTATTGTGTATAGTTTTACAGACCTTAATTTTTAGAGTAGTTTATATTCATAGCAAAATTGAATAGAAGACACAGAGATTTCTCATATATGTTCTGTCCATCCTTACAATTACATATCCTACCCAACTATCAACACCTGGCACAAGACTGACTTATCTATTACCTACATTAATACATTGCTATTACACAAAGTCTAGAGTTATAATCATTTTTAAAGTCAGCTGTCTTTTACTTACTGAGTTATAAGACTTCTTTATATATTCTGCATATAAGTCCCTTGATAGATATATGATTTACAATTATTTCATTCCATTATGCATTTTTCCTTTTACTTTCTGAGTTATGTCCTTTAAAGCACAAAGGATTTTCATTTTGATGAAGTACAAATTATCTATTTTTGTTGTTGCTAGTATTTTTTTTTTTGGTATACTAAGAATCCTTTGCCATATTCATGGTCATAAAGATGTACCTGCAAGTTATCTTCTATGAGTTTTATGGATTTAGCTCTATAATTAGGTCTTTAATCCATTTAATGTTATATTTTGTATAGTATCCAGGTAAAGGTCCAAATTCAAAATTTTGCATGTAACTATGCAGTTGTGATATTACTAATTGTTGAAAAGATTCTTCTTTCCCCCTTGAATGGTCTCGGCACTCTTCTTGAAAATCACCTGAGCATAGACATCCGGGCAAAGATTTTCAGTTCCATTTCATTGTCCTTGTGCCAGTGACATGTTGTCTTTATTACCATTACTTCATAGAAATTTCTTTTTCTTTTACTTTTTCTTTTTTTCTTAACCTGGGATTGGACCCAGAGACTCTCAAGCACTGAGTCACATCTTCAGCCCTTTTTATATTTTATTTACAGACAGAGTTTCACTAAGTTGCTGAGGGCCTCACTACATTGCTGAGGCTGGCCTTGTGATCCTCCTGCCTCAGTCTCCAGACTAATTGGGATTACAGGTGTGCACCACTGCGCCCAGTTCATAGAGAATTTTGAAATTAGAAAGTGTGGAATCTTCATACTTCAGCTATGAAGTTGTTTTCCCCATATTCTTTCTCCTATTCTGAGTCATTTGCAATTTCATATGAATTTTAGAGTCAGTTTGTCAATTTAAAGAAGTAAATGGAGTTCTTTATAAGGATTGCATTGAATCTGTAGATAAATTGAAGGAGTATGACTGTATTAAATTCTTCTGATCCATAAATATTGAATGTTTTTCCATTTAGTTAGATCTTCTTTAATTTTGTCAAACAACATATTGTACTTTTCAGAGTATGAAATTTGTATTTTGTTAAATTTCTTACCATTTTTATTTTTCATGCTAGTTTTAATGGAATTTTTTTCTTAATTGTAAGTAGTTCATTATAAGTGTAGAGAAACAAGATAATACAATAATTGATCTTATATTCTGCAAATTTGTTGACCTCAGGTATTATTGCTAATAGTTTTTTTAGAGGATTCTGTAGAATTTTTATATAAATATCATGTCATCTTTGAATACTGATAGTTTCGCTGCTGTATTTTCAATTTGGATGGTTTTTATTAATTTTTTTTTGCCTAATTCCCCTGGCTAGAATCTCAGGAAAATGTGGAAATGAGAGTAGACATCCTTTCTTCTTCCTGATTTTAGGGGGAAATTATCTTGTCTTTCAGTAAGTATTTTAGCTGTGGGTTTTGTTTGGTTTTATTTTGTTTTTAATAAATTCTTTTTGTTAAGGTGAGGAACTTACCTTCTGTGCTTTGTTAAATGTTTATATCATGAAAAGGTGTTGGATTTTTTATATGCTTTTTTGTGTATCTTAAAATAATCATGTTTTTTTTAATCTATTTATGTGCTATATTAACTAATTTCCAAGCATTAAACTAACAGTGTTCTTGGGATAAATCCCACTTATTGAGGTATACAATTCTTTTTATATGGTTTAATGGTATTTTCTTGAGGATTTTTAAATTCATTTTCTAATAGATATATAGTTTTCTTGAGATAACTTTGGGTTTCATATCAGGATAATATTAGCCCTGTAAAAATAATTTTATAAAGAATTAGCATTCCATCTTTAAATGTTTCATAGAATTCAGTGGTGAAGGCTTTGGAGACTGAAATTTCCTTTGGGTGTGGTTTTTTATTCCTACTTCAAATTCTTCACTGCAGAAATAGATCTCACATTGTTCATTTTCTTGTCATTTTGGTAGTTGTGTCTTCATTTCATTTAAAGAATCTAATTTATTTGTATATAGCTTTGAGGATATTCGTTTATATATTTTTTTAATTCCTGCAAGTTCAGTTAGTGATGCCCCATTTTCTAGTCAGTAAATTTTCTCTCCCTCGCTTCTTTTATCAGTCTAACTAAAAGTGCCTCAGGTTTTTGATCCTTGCAAAGAATCAGTTTTTAACTCCATTGATTTTTCTCTATTACTTTTTCTAATCCATATTTCATTAATATGCCCACTCACCTTTATTGCTACCTTCCTTTTTCTTCTTTTAGGTATAGTTTGTTCTTCTTTGTTCAGTATCTTAAAGGGAAATGTAAGCGTACTGATGAACCTTTCTTCTTCTTTAACATAGGCATTTATAGCTGTAAATCTCTGTCTTAAGCACATCTCAGAAGTGTTAGTATGTTTTATCTTCATTGTGTTTTATTTCCTTTTGATGATGTTGATCTTTTGTATAGTTGCTGTATTTTTTAAAGTAGGCTACTAAACTCTCCAACTTCTATTATTCAATTTTTTTTTATTTCATACTTCATTTTTGTCAGGTTTTTCTTCTAGTATTTTAGTGCTCTTAATAAAGATATAATGACTGTAATATATCACATAAAAATGTTTCTCCTATATCTTACTTTCTCCTATTTTATGGCACCATTGTTACACATGCTACATCTATTAATGTTACAAAACTTAAAACATAAATTATTAATTTATGATCTGTAGTCATTTCCTTAACCTAAACCACCTTTGCTCCCACCCACATCCTGTTTCTTAGCAATCATATTAAAAATACATTAATTTCTATATTATAGGCCAGACTAGCAATATGCTAGTCTAGTATGCATAGTATTTTACATAATTTTTCAATTAGTTACAAAAGGAAATAATAGTATGTTTATGCTATTGTTTATAATCACATAATTAGCTTACCAGTTCTCTTCGTTGCTTCATATGGATTCATATTACTGACTGAAGAACTTCAGTCAGTATTTCTCGTAAGAATTATCTATGTACTCGTAATAAATTCTTTCAATTTGTATTTACCTGGAAATGACTTTATTTCACCTTTATTTCTGAAAGGTTGCTTTTTTGGATATAAGAATCGTGGATTAGAGCTTTTATCTTTGAACATTTTTAATATTATTACTTTTCTGCTGAGAAGCCAGCTGTTTATCTTATACAGATTCCCTGAAAATGAAGTTATTTTTTCCTTGCAAACGTCAAGATCTTTGCCTTTTCTTTAGCTTTCAGCATTATGGCCATTGGTGGCTGTTTGTGGATCTCTTTTTGTTTATTCCAGTTTGTTTATTCCTGGCTACTTGGATTAGTGTTTTTCAATAACATTATTTCTTCTAATATTTCCCTGCTTCTTTATCCCTCACCTCTTTCTGATACACTCATTATCTGTGTTTTGTTTGTTTGTTTTTGTTTGATATGATTAAAACGGTCACACCAAAAATAGAGTAACAATTATATCGAACTTTCTTCATTTTTTCTCCTTCCATTTTCTCCTTTTTAAAGGACACCATTATAAATCAGTCTACCTTCAGGTTGCTCATGTTTCCAATTGTCGTTTGAAACCTACTAGAACTGCTCTAATAAATTTGTCTTTTCAACTCCAAAATTTCTTTTGTTTATTTTTTAATAATTTCTCTTTGTTGGTATTCTGCATTTGATGCCACATTACCATCATATCTCACTTTACTTCTTTAATCAAGGATTCCTGTAGTTCCTTAAACATACAGTCTTTGAGTCTTTGACTTACAATGGCTTAACTTATGAGTTTCTTTCTTTCGTTTTTACTTTATGATAGCACAAAAGCAATACACATTGAATAGAAACTATATTTTGGAATCTGACCCTTTCCTGGTCCAGCACAATGCTGTAAGTTCTTCCCAGTGACGATAGGCAGTGGCAACAAGCAACTGAGGGCAGCAGCTCCCATTACCCATGCAGGAACAAGGGGAACTGATCCACAGCGCACTGTTTCTAAGCTATGATGTGCAGTTGATTGAGTCTACTAAGTACATTTTCAGATTATGAGATTTTCAGCTTATAATGGGTTTACAGGGATGCAGCTCTATCATAAGTGGAAGAGCAATTGTATTTACAGTGGCTATGTTTAAGTCTTTGGTGTTAAATTGCACATCCGATCACTCTCTACTGCCTGACTTTATTTCTGATGTCCTGTTTTCCTGTTTCTTTGTATGTCTCAGTGTTTTTGTTAGAAACCAGCCATTTGAGATAATATAGCAATTCTGGGTACTGGATCTCCCTTACTCTGCAGCTTGTTATTTGTTTGTTTATTGACTGCCTAGATTACTTTAAGAATCTATTTTCACTTCCATAGTATTAAGCCTATGATCTTGCTCCTAAAGGAGGCACAGCTTTGTGCATACCCTCATTACTCTGTAATGACAGTGGTCTTAGCAGGGTTCCATCTTCCCTTTCTCTGACCACAGCCAACTATTCGGCTCCACTGAGTTGCAGACTGGTTGCTCCATTGGTTCAACAATGCCCTGTGGGATTAATTCTTCTACAAACAAATCCAGTCAAATTTGGGCTTCCTAGAACAATCACCAAGCTCAGTGTTTATTTGTTCTCATCCCAAGAGAGCTTTTCCCAGCTTTCTCCTGGAAACCAGTCTATAGTTTATCTTGTGTCTTGAATCTTCTCCCAATTGTCCCCCATTAAAACATCCATTGTTCATAAAAATTTGACTTCTACATTCTCTGTGGCAAATGAAGTCAGTTCTTTTGGAAATACTTTAGGTGCTATCTCTTTTGCAGCTGCCTTCTTACCCAGATAAAATCTCTGTGCTTGGGTTCTGCAGGTGGAGGTGGGGACAATAGAAAGCTTCCTTTCTGATGATACTCCTACTGTAAGAGTTGAGTGCTCAGTACAGGGGGATGGGTTTCCTCTTCTAACAGGGGACCACTGCCTTAGAAGCCAAGGCAAAAGCAGTTAGGAACTGAGTATTCTAAGCAGCTTTCTGCCCAATGTGGAGGCTCCATTTAACAAGTTGAGGCTGAGCAGAGATTGGAAGCTTCATTTCTCAACCACATTTGCCCAGAACTTAGCCTGAGGAACAGGTTATTCATGGTAGAATGAGGAACACTGACTTCTTGCTCCTTCTAGGAAGAGAGCCTTCCAAGTAGGAGTGAGAGACAAAGGAATCCTGTGTTCTTGGCATTGGCGTCAGAGTACAGTTTCCATTGGGTGAGCTGGGAGAAGAGAGGAAGGCCATGATTTTGGTTGAAATACCAAAGACTCTTGCTTTTCCTACAAATTTTATACATTTTCTTGAGTAGTTGCTTCTTCATCTATTAATTTTTTATGCCACAGAAACTATTTCTATGGGCTTTAAGTGATTGTTGTGCTTTTTGGGTTTTTTTTTTTTTTTTTTTTTAATAATTGTCCTGGTTTCAGCAGAAAGCAAATCCAAAGAGTCCTTCACAGTGTTGTACTAGAATTCCATCTCCCTTTATATTTTTTCTATTCTATTTCATTTTTAATTGATACATAAATTTTGTACATAGGAATGGAGTTCCAAATGGTGTTTTAATATATGTTGATCTCATAGAAGTTGAGAGTAGAATACAGGTTACAAGAGACCGAAAGGAGTTGAGAGAGGGAGAGTTGGAGAAATGTTGATCAATGAATGCCATGGTACAGTGAAATAGAAGAAATAAGTTTTAGTGTTCTAGTGCACAATAGGGTGAGTACAAGTATATTACATTTTATCATTTCAAATTATTGGTACAGTTGCTGAATCCTAACTAAAACAGATGATTTCATGGAAATTAAATAGTATCTAAATCAGATATCACAGTATAGTCTTCATAGGAGAATGATCATGTATGTCTTTTCTTTTTTCTTTTTTGGTACTGAGGATAGAACCCAGAGTCGCTTTCCTCTGAGCCACATTCCCACCCCTTTTTTGTGTGTTTGTTTGTTTGTTTTGAGATAGGTCTCACTAAGTTGCTATGAACCTTGCTAAGTTGCTGAGACTGGCTTTGAACTTGAGATCTTCCTCCCTCTTCCTCTTGAGATTTGCAATTTCAGGCATGCACTACCCCACCTAGTCATGTATATGTATTTAAGAGAAGAATAGAATGTAGATAGCAATTTTTAAATGTAATATAGTACACATTGTGCCTCCTTGAAAATATCCTTGTCACTTCTTTTCTAGTTGTTGTACTAACCAATACTGCTTAAGATACCAACAATATTTAATAAATGAGAAGGAATAACCCGGGAAAAATAACATAAACCATGCCCTTTAAACATATTGACTTTATATTAAATAATATGCTTCCTATGGGATAAACAGAAACTAGTGAAAATCTAAAAGAAAGTATTAGAACCAGTCAAAATATGTCAAAAGATAAAATTAATTGTTTAAATTGTTTTCATGTAAGTTGTACATCATTGTAATATAGACATTACAAATGACATTAATTTTGGATATATTTGCATGGAAGATCAAATGCAACTATGTTATAAAATTTTTACATTGAAATTTGACAGATGAAGCTCTCTGGATAAAAAAACATTTAGCCTAATAATAAAGTTATCTTTTGCATTCATGCTTTCTGTTGAATAATAAATACAATTTTCAGCTTGAAATAACCCACATGGAATTGCACCTTAAACAGGTATAAAGTCTTCCATCAGAGAGACAACGAGTGAGAAATGAGACACCAGGAGGTTAAACAATTTTCCTATTTTTCTCATGGCAAATTGGCTCCAGGTAATTTCAAATCAGTTTTCTTTTAAAGAAAAGATATCACAAATAGAAGAGACTGTGCTGGAGACCTAGGGTCAGGGTCAAAGTTTCTTTGACAAGTTGAGGGGAACAGGGAACCAGAATGAAAAAGGTACATCACAAATTTCAGATAACCCTGGGAGTATTTTTAAGGTCCTAAGAAATTTTCCTGAGATGAGAATTTTTGTCCAAAACACATTTAATTTATAGCTAAAATAATGTAACCAGGGCCTCTACTTTTCAGTCTTACTATGTTTTATTCACCACTTGCAAAGCACTGGTGAGTAATTTTGCTCAGATGTTTTGCTAAAACTTTTGGCTGTCACTCAATTTCAAAACTGCAAGAATTGACATTTTATGAAATGATCCCCTGAAACTGCTGAGTTTTAAATTGAGGTTTTAATATGAAGAGATACAAGCTCTAGTTTCATAATGAAACTCAAGCAGCTCAGTTTAGTCCAAGTTTCACATGAACATAAAACCCAAAGACTAATGAAAACAATCACTAAATTTGGGACATTAAATCCAAAGTTATAACCTTACTTTAGTATCATGGCTATTTTAATAGCATGCTTTTAATCTTATCACTGAAATCTAAATATTTGGAATGATCTGTGAAAAATCACAATATGTCAGAGCCAAATTGTCCATTATCAGAATTATGTTGGTCCTCCCTGTCTAAGCTATAGTTAAATCCCACAGTTCCAACCATGAATTTGTGCACTTATCCATTCAACAAGCAATGAGTATCAGTTATATGTAGGACCCCATGATATGCTATGTAAATACAAAGATGAGTAAAAAGATGCTTGTTTTCAAAGAGTTCAAGGTGGCAGAAACTAATACACAATGTTGACAAGTGTAGTCCTTTTAGAGTGGTACAAGACTAAAAGGGGTACATAGAAACCTCACAGATCACAGTAGAGTTGGGGAATAGAAAGTGTTTTCCTAGCAGCAACAATGAACAGTCAGAGGGAACAAACTGTGGGAAAGTAGGCAGAAGGAAGACAAGAGATTCAGGCAGATATTTCAGTATTTCAAGCAGACAGAACAAGAAGTATGAAGAGATGGAAAAAGAAAAAGAAATGGAACTTTGAAATTTCAGGTAAGTGGGTTTATATAACAAGAGAATCTGGCACACTGGTAGAGGGTCTGCTGGAGGTGGGGGAAGACTAATTTTTGGAAGGTCTTGTGTACTAAAGAATTGAAATCCTACTTTGAAATCTTAGAGGGAAATATTGCAGAAATTGAGCAGAGGGATGACATGGTCAGATTGCATTTTGAAAATATACCACTGACAGTGATGTGGAAGAAGAGAGGAGGTGAGAGTGGAGTCCAGGACAGAGGGGATGTTATTATAGCAACATGAGCGAGGAGTCATTAGGATAAGAAAAATGTAGTGCCAAGGAAAAAGACAAAAAGCAGATAAATGTGAAGATTTCAGGGATATAGGTTTCAGGACTTGGCATCTGATTGAGCAAGGAGCAGAGAACTAGTCCAGGATGATAATGAAGTGGGCTCCAGAGAGTGGATGAAAAGGAGTGAAAAGCAAGAGCAAATGTGGAAAACTACATTCATTTGAATCCCAAGTGGTGCCATTCTTCTGCAAAACATTAAGAGAAACACACAGTTGCAATTGAATGTAGGATTCTAGAACCCTGAGCAAAGATCTTCAGCTATGCATTAAGAAGCCGTGGCTTGCTCTGTTCACTTGTGTATTCAGTCCTTCTTTCAGCCTTGCCCTTTGTGCACACCTTGCATGAGCCAGCATATTCCTGGGGGGCGGGGCGGGGCCTGAAACAGGCAAGTCCTGGCCCTCGTGATTCCCAGGGACGCAGTTGACATAAGCCTCCTGGAGCACAGTTCTTGTTAAGTAATAGTTGTTTTATTTACCTTTCTCCTTTGAATCAAAAATAACTTTCATAATCCAGCTTTAGAGACTTTTAAATGTTGTTTGACCCTCAGTCATTGCAACCTATAAATTCATTAGCAATGAGCCCTATAACAGGTTACTCATTATCTGAGAATTTGAATTTTTACGCAAGGTTTGTTATCCTAAAAGTTTATCATGAGATTTTATCACTGCACAAGGCTTCCAGGCACTTGTGCCTGAAAAACAAATATGATATTATACTTTTTTAGAAACCATTACTCTTTTCTTTAATGGAAAAAAAAAAGGAAATTAAAAAATTGAAAATAAAAAAAATATCGACATTAGGTTTTATTGTTACCCTCATTTTTGCTCAGGCATTTCTTTCTCTGGAAATTTGTTAAAACTTGATATTAAGATAAAAGATAAATTGACTTTGATTTAAAACAATTTACTAATTTTTAAGGGATAAAAATAGCAGATGATGTAAAGTTTAGGACTAATTTAGTCATACATGATCTACTCTGTGGGGCAATAGAATACTACATAAATACTCATTCTCTCATGCAATTATTTGGTTTTAGCCCTATTTTGTGTGTGATGTTTCCTTGGTATGAGGTTAATGCTGATTTAAAGAATATGTTGTTTTACTTTAGGATTTTTTTCTATTTCAGCCCTTCCCCCACTCAGCTGCCCAACCCAGAACTTAGGAGCAAAATTGCTTTTTCCTCCTGAGATATATTTGTTCCACACATGAAAGCCATTGGGCCAAGGATGGTCTGCACAACACATTCTGAAATAGTAGCTCTTCAGAGCACCTTTCCGGTTGTCACCGTCTATACCCTTCAGAAGTATGGTTTCAATTTTGTTCTTGAAATATGAGTCAAACTATGTTGCCAACAGATATTTTCTCTTGTCATAACATTTCACTTATTCTGTAGTCTGGAGATAGTTTATGGGTTGTATCTATTCCCAGTCTTATTGAAATGGTATCTTCTTGCTATTTGAATTCATTTTTCTCTAGCAGAGGCAAAAAGCAGATCTTGTGCCCAGTAAACAGAAGCACCTGGCCTAGGATTTGTCCTCTGTGCTATGATCCCTCCCCCTACTTAATGAACAGGGTATCATGCCACTTAGGAAAGTCAAGGCACTAATCACTCTGTACCCTCCCAACCCCGCAAGTGTGCATGCTTGTTTGCAGCCTTTACAGATTTGTCCACCGATCTCCACCCTCCCCCCAGGAATTAAGCATGCAAAATGCACATCAGAGACAACCTGAAGCAACGTTTCCAAGGATGGTAATTTAATCACATTCTTTTTTATTCATAGCAGCTTGGTAAGGTCACAGATCTGGAGTTAAAAGTCCCACAGGACAGTTTTCATGCCTTGAGTGGAACACTGAGGAAGCATATTCAATGCCTTCAACCTTAACATGTTGGATTTAACAAAATTTTAACATAAAATGTAAGCTCTTCTCTAAAGTTACATGTTGAAGGTATTGATATATTTTATTAATTCAAGCAAAATGAACACAGCACAAATGCCAAGACAGTATACTGGGCTTATTAGCAAAACCAATTATTTTCCAATGTTATCCTCACCAAAGTCAGTGTTTCTATTAAGATTTATCTCTTTAAGTAGAAAATGTACTAGTTCTAATTGTTTTTTTAAAATGTCGGTTATTTCAAGTCAAAATGAAATTATTGGTCATTTACTATGTATACCACACATATACACATATATTACTTTATATATTTCATATACGTATACATATATGTGAATATTTATATGATCATGAAAGACATAAAGCAAATAACTTTGCATATTAACTACAAACTAAATAAAATTCTGGGATGTTTCCTAAAAAAATCTAGTTAGTATAATATCAAGGGAAGAAAAGAAAGACATAATAAGAGAATCTTAATTTCAAGTAGCATATAGCATTTAGTAGTTGGAGATGATTATACAAAAAGCAAGTTGCCAAGATTTGACCTCAGGGGCAATAATAGCCACAGAACAACGTTATGCTTCTTTAAACCAGGTAGTGAAATAGTATGTGACAATCAAGTGTACTTTTTATGAAAAAAGCAAACATAAGAAATGCAAAATTTGACCAAGTCAGTATTCACTTTTGGTAAATAATATGAGATCTTAGAGGCCTGGAGATTATTATTAAAGGTTTGCTAAGATTATTTATGGGCTCTCTTAGCTTGGAATGTTCATTTCCTTGAAAAAGCACCATGTCAAATATTGAACACACTGCATGTTTATCCACACTGAAGATGTGTACTTATGACGATGAGAGGAAAGGACTGAGTCTAGAAGAGTAAGGGGAGAATGCCCCATGACAAGTCCCTTCCAGCTTTGTGCCTAAGATAACTAACAGAGGAAGAATCATCAGCAAAATGTGGATAGCAATAATCTTCTGAAAAAAAAAAAAGAAAGAAACCAAGAGTAAAATGAACTGAATGAAAATGAAAATAGCTTGATATAGAAGAAAGTAGATACATTAAAATCAAGAGTAAAAATAATCACATTGAGGCCCCAGGTGCAATGAAGGTAGAAAAATATTTTAGAGCTCTGAGAAATATTTGAGAGCTGAATTAAACAGACTAAATTAATCTTTGAGCAATTTTCATACTGGGGAAGACTGAATTCATTTTTTTTCACCTTAGTGAATTTGTTAATCTCCCCATGGGCTAAAAAGTCATTTACATTTTTTAAGTACAGAAAGATCTGTGGGTTTTCAAGGCAGCTTTATAAGATATGAGACATTATTACAAGTGTGTGAACAATTGGGGTTTTTAAGTCCTTTAAGTCTATACTTGTGTGTGATATTAGAAATCCTTGATACAAATCTCAATATTCATGGCATTGCTTTCCTTGGGAAAATAAACAGAGCAGAAGAGGAAGTTCAAGTAAAATTCTAAAAAGTGCTTTACTCATCATTGAATAAAATGTGAACAGGTAATGCATTGTACCAAATGCCAATTAATTCATTTTTTGTGAAAATGGAAAGTATTCTAGACTATTTCAAAATTATTAGCTGGTTCACATTATGTTCTTACTAAAAACTATCCTTTACACACATACACATACAAAGCATTTAAAGTGCTTTTCTGTTTACCCCAGAAATAGATAATTACACAATGTCCATATTTGCCAAATCAGATTATTTCTTGAGTATCCTATTAAGTAATGGAAAACATGCCTTATATATAGAAATTTTGACTCCACACAACTTCTGAACTTAGTGAAAGACAGTGTTTCCAAATTCCCAACAGATATTAATCTTCCAAATTTGGAAATAAGAAATCAGAGTTCCTAGAAATTATCAGGAATTTATGAAATCCCAGGTTAATGCTTTGGTCTAAATATTAGCATCACCTCAAAATTCATGTCCTGGAACCTAATCCCCAATGTGATAGTACTAAGAAGTGATGACCTTGAGGAAGTTAAGTCATAAGGCAGAGTCCTCATGAATATACGTATGTCCTTATAAAAGAGATTGTAGGTAGATGCTTTCCCCTTCTACCCTGCAAGGGCAGAGCAAATAGGTGCCATCTTTGAGGGAGAGAGTGAGCATTTCCCAAATACTGAATTTGCTGGCATGTTGATATTGAACTTCCCAGCCTCCAGAACTGTGAACAATAAATTCACGTTGTTTCTAATTTTTCCAGTCTAAGTTATTTTCTTATGGTAGCCCAAATAGACAAGACCATCATAAAATACTTTGTGTTCTTCTCTCTTTTCATTATATATGTAATATATATATATATATATATAAAACATACTATATATGGATATATATGTATAAATGAAAGAATTAACGAACACTTTGAAAAGCTTTCAGAAATTTATGAGACTGTATGCTTATTTCAGTTTTTTAATTACACCCCCTCATCCATGTCTGTGTGTTCCATATCTGCAGAGTCAAGCAACTGAGTATTGAAAATATTTCAAAAATATATATGAATAGATATCACATATATATTACATTTAAATATACCTGTTTTAAACATAGTAAATAATAAATGTTAAGCTTAATGGAATTTACAAAAAACTATGGCCTATGTCATATATTCAAGTAGTGAATGAACATTATTAGCTAGTATTTGAATAACAAAATATTCAGATTTCCTATCAAGAGCATATGTCAAAATTGCCATTTTCCTTCCAAAACTTGTTATTTCTTGGCATACCAGTAACAGGATCTGTATGAAAGTGTGTATACAAATTTATTAATATTTATTTTATTTACCACAATGACACCATTAGCCAGATGGGATCACAAACACAGGTATAACAGTACCAGTTACAAGTAAGGATGGAAGATATCAAGACCATTTCTCACCTACCTGCTCTTTTACTGGTTCGGGGAATGTCAACCTCAACTTTCTGTGAATCAGCATTTCCTTCTCTGGCATTAAGATTCTTTTGAACTAGTAACATCTGTGTGTTTATTAAGTTTTAATTCTGAAATTGAAATTATAATATGCTTCCCCATCTTCCCAGTTTCTTAACTGAGTTTCCTTTGGATTCAGATTTTGAAAAATGTAAGTTTTCCAAGAAATGCTGGTTGGGAATTCCCACACAGAACTGAGTTAAAGTTTTATGTGTATGTGTGTTGCATGTGTCTAATACACATAAGTGTCCCTCCCGAGTAGCATTTTTCTCTACCTTCTTATGAAGCCAACATGACTCTTAATATGACATTAATCCACTATCCAATGCTGTTTCAGGAAATACTGCTTAAATAGCTTCTCACTTAAGATAGAATAATTTCTTATTGATTAGAGGAAAGAATTAATTAAAGAAGTAATGAGTACTTTAAAAAGCTTTCAGAAATTTATGAAACTGTATTCTTATTTCAGTTTTTTAATTACACCCCCTCAACCATGTCTGTGTGTTCCATATTTGCAGTCAAACAACCGAGTATTGGAAATATTGTAAACAATTCTGTCTGTACGAACATAATACAAACTTTTTTATCTAGTCATTATTCCCTAAACAATATATTTTAATGACTAATTACATGGGATTCACATTGTGTTTGGTGTTATAAGTAATCTAAAGATGATTTAAAGGATACAGGAGGATATGTTGGGTTATGTAAATACTGTGCAAGTTTATGTAAGGAACTTAAGTGCCTGCAACTTTTGATATCTGAAGAGGTGTCCTGGAACAAATTCCTTCAGATACTGAGGGACAACTGTACAAAGCCTTTAGAAGCTAGGCGAATTTTAAAATTTCTTAAATACTTTAGCTAGGACAACTTACAAAAATTTAATGAATGCTATTTAGGTTTAGATTTGTTTTTAGAAGAGAAATTCAAATTGCCTTCAAAGGATGTAAAATCAAAAGGTTTGTCATATATCCCTAATCCTCCTTCTGAGATGACATTCATTAGTGCAATCATTCACAAACTCTGGAATGTAGAGAAATCACCCAAGAGCCTCAAATATGTATGCTTTTGAATATTGTGGCTATTTAACATCACCATACCTCTGTGATTTTTAATAGTCTACATTGGCTATTAGATTTTTTTTCTTGAATTAAAATGGATTGTTTACAGTACTTTGTTCTACGACATTTCTTGGAATTCATTTTGAGTGAGTTCATACTCTCTGATACCTTGTTTGGGTGCCACTTTATGGTAACTGCCTCAGCTTCAAAAGAGATCCCCTCAATTTGGCCCTTTCAGTGGTATTTCATTACTTATAGAAAGTTACCAATTTTGTAATGGTTGTCCATATTATTATGTATTCTTTCTTTGAGGTCACTTACTAAAACATTAGATAAGGCTGCCTGCCACATCTTTTAATATTTATATTAAAAACATATTTAAATGTCACTGTCATCTCAGACCATAAGCTAGTCCTTCATGATGACAACTCCCCCAGTCCTTTTGCATCTACAGTAGCAATTGTAATTAATATGGAAATTTACCAAAGGCTTCCAAAATAAATTATGTTCACTGGTTCCTCTTTATTAGCATGTTGATTTCTACTTCTAAGATTAATAGTTATAGGAGTTATGATGATTTCCCATTCCATAAATCATACTACTTCTATAATAGCATTTTGTTTATTTTCTGCATGATTTTATCCCTTTTTACAAATTTGTCATCTTACTATAATAGCAATGTCACTGCTAATTTTACGAAAGATCCCTAAATGGAGAGGTGTGTGTGTTTGTGTATGTGTGCAAGTGCTTATGTATTAAAAACAAACATGTTTTTAAACTAGGCTTCAACTTCTTAAAATATCACCAATACCAGTAATCTTAGAAAAAAATGAAAATTTCTACATTTTTATATGAAGTCTTTTGATTTTGTAGAAATTAAAGAAGTAAAACTGCAAAATAAAACTGAAATCCACCTGAGGGCCAAATTTGGTCTATAAAATGCTAATGTGAGAACTTCATGAATATTTGTAGTCTCTACTTTAGGTATCACAAAAAATCTAACATACTGAAAGAAACAAAAAGCTGTATAGCCAGTCCAGGGAAAGGCAGAAGCCAACACATTCCAAGCAAGGGGCTGACCATATACACTTCTACTACATAAGGTATGATGTGGACCTTCCAGAGTCTCTTCAGTGATTGCAAGTCTTGTGTAAGCTACCTTAGCATAGTTATGTCTATGTAATTGGGTTTGCTTGTAGCAGGGAGGAACTTTAATGATAATGACAATTTATTTTCAACTTAATATTTACTGTAGGGTTAAACCAGTTACATTCTGGTTGTCTCTTCCCATTTTGAAGGTGACATATACTTCACAACATAGGAAGATGGAAATGCAAGAAAGGTCAGAAAGGGAGGAGGGGGGGAGAGAGAGAGAGAGACAGAAAGACTGACCACAATTTTGATTTAACTTTTCCTAAGTACCAGCTGATACTAAGTTCATTTAAAAAATAAGGGCTCACTCATCTCCAGTCTAAAGAGCAACCTTTTCTCTAGCTTTTGATTGTCCACCTTTCAGGCTAATAATACTTTTCCAGTGTGAATTCAGGAAATACACAATAAAAATGTATCAATTCTTGTGGGCAGATGGATGAGAATATTAACTCAAATGTAAACCACATGCTTGCATGAGCTTAAGTTGCAGAAAGTGAATATTCTTTAAAAACTAGTTGGCTGGAATTCTAGAGGCATCAACTACAGAGATGGAATTCCCTTTGAAAGATCCAGATGTAGTGACTGTGACCAGACTGTATTAGGATAGCCTCTCAAATAAGATTAAGTGTTAAGCTCTATAAGAGTTTATGAAAAGTGCTAGTAATTTCCTCTCAGATGTTATTCACATAGCAGAGTTAGTTGAATTCTGCTCAATAAGATATTTCTAAATTGCCAAAGTGAGTAATCTCTGAGATCAACATACACTTCACATTTGGAGAAAACTTTAGAAAGATGACTTAGAGCACTATTCATAGAGGGTCTACCAAAATATTTTGGTGAATCACCATTTCCCCCAAGGGATCTACCCATATTTTATGGAGCTACAGAACCTCGTGGAAGGGGATGAAAGGTCATGTGAATTTTGTCCCCCCTCCAAAACCATATACTGTCCCTCCAAACCCAATATTTCAGAATGTGAGGTATATTTTCAGATAAGACATTTAAAGTGGCAATTAGATCAAAATGAGGCTATTAGGTATGCTCTAATCCAACCAAACTGACATCCATACAAGGAGAACAAAGTCTGGATGCCGGAAGATACCAGATTTGCATGCACAAAGAGGAAAGGCCATGGAAGGACATTTGCAAAATGTGGAGAAAGGTCTGGGGAGAAACTAACTCTGCTAATGTTACCAGGTTCCAGATCCTTGGATCTAGAGTCAGTGGATATGAAACTGGATTCCAAAGAACTCAAACACAGGCAAGACTTTATTGGAGGGTTTCTGCTCAAGTAAGGGACATGAAACACTTTGCAAAGTGTCAGACTAGATGCAATGAAGAACAAAGGTGTACAGCTTTTATGACATCTGCAGTGGAGGCAGGGTCTACTGATGTTCTCACATGTAGAGGTGGGGTTTTAGTTGCACCCGTATTCTTGGTCATCATGTGTCTTCATGCAGTGCAGATCACATTGTAAGTCTCCACCTTCAGGTGTTTGTGTTACTCTGTCAATAAAGTAAAGGTAAATGCAGGCTACTTTATTGACTATTGCACACATGCATTTGACCCTCACCATTTGGAATTTTCACCTTATATTCTTAGAAGTCTCAAATATTGTTTTCAGAAAAGGGCAAACTACTGTCCTGTCTCAGTGGGTTTGATTTCAGCAACATTGTCTTGTCTGGCTTTGGTTTCTTGGTATTTCTGTGACCACATAGTCTCAGAAGGCTAAGCTGACTCCCAACCTCCCACCTCCAGGTTTATCATCTTAATTCTGTAGCCCTGGAGACTGGTCATCTTTTTAGCTCCTAATCTTTTAGTATATCTGTTAATTCCATGAGACTTCCCTAACCTTAAGGAGTCCTGGTTTTCGTGGGGCAGGGTGTCCCTGACTTTCTCACCAACACCTCACTCTTGGAGTTCCAGCCTTCAGTACAATAATAAAATAAATTTCTGTAATTTAAGCCACCAATTCCATGGTATTTTATTATGTTTTGTGGTAATGATGTGTCATTGACAATTATGAAATAAGGTAATACCCATATCTTAGGTATGTATCCACTTTTACAGCTCTAACTTCAGGTGTTTTATCCACACCTTGAACAAGGACTGTGAATCCTATGAAAGGAACGGTCATTGATGATATCAGTGGGAGCTTCTGTTTTTTTTTTGAGAAACAGCCTTACTGGTCAGATTTTAGAAGTTGGAAACAGGTAGTTAAGGTCAGTGATGTTTTCAAGTCAACTGCTTTTAGAATGGGATGGGTTCTATTCCCCATAGAAAAAGGTAATAGGTGTGCCAAAACTCTGGAGAAATTAAAGAAACATAAGAAAATGAAACTTCAGAACACTGAAAGAAATGAAAGATTTTGTACATTTCACTTTTCTAAGGTAGAAGACAGATGTCTACCAAAAGAAAAGAATACCAAGAAGGAAAATAAAGCATATTTTAAAACAGATACATTTTGAATAATAGCTCAGTAGCATATGCATGAACATAATAGTCATTGCAACAAACAAAATAGGTTTACAAAATGATCAGAGGAACCTGTCCTTGCTCTGTGGCTCATTTCCAAGAAGTGAGCTCTCTATTTGATAAAATGTTTAGGAAAGATAGGCAATATATTTATACTACTAATTTAATGTTAAAATAACTGACGGTTTCTAAACTTCATTAGTGCCAGCAGTTTAAAAATACCTCATGCAAAGGAATCTCACTAATTAGAAGAATTATAATAATCAATTTTCTACAGCACCTTCTTTAAAAGAATAAATACCAGGAAGAGATGGTTAAAGGACATATTCTCAACATTTTTATCAACTCCATTGTAGCATAACTTACTTTAAAAATTGAATCCATTTGAAATGAGAAGTGTGATGGGTTTGACAAATGTAACCACCACCACCACAATAGATATAGACTAATTCTGTTATTCCAGAAAGTTCTTCTGTGTCCCTTCCCAGTTAATCCTATCCATTTCTGGTCCTAGGCAATTGCTGATGTGCATTTCCCATCATTACATATTAGATTTGTCATTTCTAAATTCTCATAGAAATAGAATTGTACAATATGTACTTTTCATGTCTAGCTTTTTAGTTTTGCTTCATATTTCTGGGATCCACTTCTGTTTCTTCACATATCTATCTTTCTTCTACATATCTATATTCACATATCGCATATTTATATTTATCTTTCTATTGCTGAGTCATTTCCTATTATGTGGTTATTACCAGAGTTTATTTATCCATTCACAGGCTTATGGACATGGGTTGTTTACAATTTGGGGTTGTTATGAAGAAAGCGCCACGAGCATTCACATGCAAGGTTTTATGTGGGCATGTATTTTCACTTCTCTTCACTAAGTACCTAAAAGTGGAATTACTAGGTCATTTGATAAGTATATGGTTAACACTGGAAGAAACCACTAGTTTTCCAAAGTAAAGGTATCATTTTGCATTCCCCCTAGAAATATATAAAAGTCCCAGGCCAAGACATTTTATTGCTAATGTTTTCCATTTCAGCCATTCTAGTGGGTGAGTAATGTTATCTCATTCTGCATTGGATTTGCACTTCCCTGATGTCTAATGATTTTAAGGACTTTTCCATGTGTGCATTGGCCATTGTAGACCTGCATTTTTATAAGCAACATTTCAAAATGTTTGCCCTATATAATTTATTTTCTATTCACTATTGAATTGCATGAGTTATGGCTCCAAGTCCTTGGTTCATAATATGTATTGAAGATATTTTCTTCCATTCTGTGAATTGCCTTTTCATTTTCTTAATGAAATCATTCAAAAAGCAAACTTTTTGAAAATTTTGATGAAGTTCAGTTTATCAACGTTTTCTTTAATGGTTAGTGGAATATATATGTCTTCAAAGCTCTACCTAATATTGAGAAAAGTTCATCCAATGTTTTCTTTCATAAGTTTCATTATATAAACTTACATTTAGGCTCATGATTCACTTGGAGTTAATTTATACATCTGGCATACACCTATACACTGCCTCTCTTTACAGTATCACCTGTTTGGAAGTAATATTCATTTTTGCTGCAATGGCATTTTGGGACATAATTCTAATATTGTTATAAATTTCTGGATTTCCTAGTCTTTCCCATTGACTGTTATGTCTGTCCTTCTATATCCTTGTGTCAGTGCCACATTGTCACAATGATACGATTGTCTCTCTCTCATAATGGAATACACTCTTCTCAACCATCAGAAACAAGCAGAAACATTTTGTCACAATGATACAATTGTCTCTCTCTCATAATGAAATACACTCTTCTCAACCATCAGAAACAGACTCATTGAAAAGAAATTAATGGAATCTCATAAAATATAAGGTTATTATTCAAGAAAGATTTTTTGAAATAAAAGAAGAATTAAAAATCTACCTATTAAAGACCAGAGCTGGGTGCAGTGGCACACGCCTATAATCCCAGAGGCTCTAGAGGCTGAGACAGGAGGATCATGAGTTCAAAGCCAGCCTCAGCAACTTAGTGAGGCCCTAAGCAAATTAGCAAGATCCTGTCTCTTAATAAAATATAAAATGGGCTGGGGATATGGCTCAGTGGTTCAATCCTCAGTATTAAAAAGAAAAAAAAGAAGAAAGAAAGAAAGAAAGAAAGAAAGAAAGAAAGAAAGAAAGAAAGAAAGAAAGAAAGAAAGGAAGGAAGGAAGGAAGGAAGGAAGGAAGGAAGGAAGAAGGGAAGGAAGGAAGGAAGGAAGGAAGGAAGGAAGGAAAAGGGAAAAGGAAAGGGAAAGATTGGAGAAAACTGGTGAAAAATGTTAGAATTTAAATATTGACAAGAAAACATTTCAGGTCATAAGAAAAACGTTCTCTTGTAATGGGAAGGAATTCTAGTTGACAAAAGTCACCTATAAAGCAAGAAAACAGTAGACTAACACTTTATACAAATTCTACAAAATGAGGTGAGAGACCAACACATATTATATCCCACAAATGTATTGTTATTTCCAAAGGATAGTCAGTCTGGTTGACCACTAACTTCTTTTTTTAAAAAAATATAATTTGAAATATTAATTTTAGAATTATAGCATAGAAATATTTTCTAATGTTGTACTGTATTGGTTACATATATACATATTGATATGGTTCCAATCTTCCTTCTATGTTGTTACACATTTTTATTAAAACATTATAGTTATACATAGTAGTTGGGTTCATTTTGACAAAGTCATACATGCATTGAATTTCACTTACTCCATTTCAGTTCCAATTCCTCCACTTTTCCTCCTCTTATTCTAGTTTCTCTACTGTATTGATTTTCCATTCACTCCTTTATGTATTTATTTGATTGGCACTTTCTACATATATGTAACGGTGGAATTACCTGTAGTGTATTTATCCATTCACATAGAATGATTTTGTTAAATGCATTCTGAATTTCTTCTCCTTTCCTACCCCTCCTTCCTCCATCTTGATCTCCTTCTTCTACTCTACTGGTCTTCCCTATATCTTTATGATATTTGACCCTTCCCTTTCTCCCCTTATTTTGTTCTAGCTTCCACATATGAGAGAAAATACTTAGCAAGATGTTCTCCATTTTCATCCAATTATCAGCAAATGCCATAATTTCATCTTTATGGCTGAGTGAAACTCCATTGTGTACATATTCTAAATTTAATTAATTCATTTATTGACAGGCATCTGGGCTGGTTCCATAATTTGGCTATTATAAGTTGTGCAGCTATAAAATTGATGGGACTACATCACTACAGGTTGCTGATTTTAGCTCTTTTGGATGAATACTAAGGAGTTGGATAGCTAAGTCATATGGTGGATTCATTCCTTGTTTTTTTAAGGCATCTGCATACTCCTTTCCAGAGTGCTTGTACTAGTTTGCAGTCCCATGAATAATACAGGAGTATACATTTTACTCCTCATCCTTGCCAACATTTATTATTATTTGTATTCTTGATAACTGCCATTCTGACTGGAGGAAGGTGAATCTTAGTGTAGTTTTGATATGCATTTCCCTGATTGCTAGAAATGTTGAACATTTTTTCACATATTTGTTGAACCTTTATGTTTCTTCTTTTGAGAAATGCTTGTTTAGCTCTTTGCCTATTTATTGATTTTTTTATGTTAAGCTATTTGAGTTCTTTATATATTCTAAATATTAAAACACCATCAGAGGAGTAACTAACTGACAAAGATTGTTGCCCATTTTGTAAGCTCTCTCTTCACACTTAATAACTTTCTTTGCTGTGTAGAAGATTTTTAATTTGATGGTGTACTACTTATTAGTTCTTGAGCTTTAGAAGTCTTGTTAAGGAATTTGGTGCCTGCACCCCTATGATGTAGTTCTGATCCTGTGTTTTCTTCCATCAGTTGCAAAGTTATCAGTCTAATTGCTAAGTCTTTGGTCCATTTTTATATGACTTATCTTCAGGGCAAAAGATAGAGATTAAAATCATTCTTCTACAAATGGATATCCAGTTTTTCAAGCACTATTTATTATTTTCTCCAACATTTTTTGGTACTTTTGTCAAGTATCAAATGACTGTAAGTATATGAGTTGTTCCTGTACTATCTATTCTGTTTCATTGAGTTTCATCTTTATTTTGATGCCAATATTATAGCTCGGTAGTATAATTTGCGATCGGGTATTGTGATGCCTCCAGTATTACTTTTCTCATTCAGGATTTCTTTGTTTTTCTAGGTCTCTTATTTTTCCAAATGAATTTTAAAACTTTTTTTGTCTAGTTCTATGAAAAATGTGATTGGTATTTTGATGACATTGGTATTTTACTAGATCTGTATATTGCTTTTGATAGTATGACCATTTGGCATTATTAATTTTGACTATCCAAGAACATGGAAGATCTTTCCATCTTCTAAGGTCTTCAATTTTTTCCTTCAGTGTTTGATAAGTTTCATTGTAGCAATCTTTCGCCTCCTTGGTTAGATTAATTCCCAGTTTTGTTTTGTTTTATTTGGGGGGAGTGGTATTGTGAATGGAATAGTTTTCCTGATTTCTTTCTAAGCAGGATCAATGTTGGGGTATAGAAATCATTTTTTTTTTTGTAATTTTCTCTGGAATTTCATCCACTTCCATCAGCATTTGAAACGATATAAGAATGGACAACATCTTCAGTAATTCAGTAAAACAAAGTTAGATCCACAGATTTTTATATTCAGGCAAGTTGTATATAAAATGTCAGAAATATAAAAAAATAGTTATAAATTTGTAGAATTTCAAATAATACTCTATTTATGAGCCTATTTTAAGAAATTCACTAATGAATGTACTTCTTCAAACCAAGATATTACTGAAACACTTCTGCAAAGCATAGATAGTCCAAATGGATGGATTAACTTTCCCCACTCCAAAAAAAGAACCTCTTAAGATGAAGTTCCTAACCGCAAAGTGATGGTATTATTAGGTGGGGACTTGAGGACTTAGTTAGTTCATGAGAGTGGAATCCACATGAATGGGATTATAACCCTTATAAAAGACGTCCAAGATAACCCCTTTACCACATCTAGCACATTTTAGCAAAAAGTTATCTGGAAGCAGGCCCTCATCAAACAATAAATCTGCTGGTGCCTTAATTTTTATCCTCCCAGCCTACAAGTCACTCACTCTATGGTATTTTGTTATAGCAGCCTGAATAGACAAAGACATACCTTTAGGGGGCAAAATTATATATGCTATGAAAAAACGTAATAAAATTTAAGAAGTGAATGTAAAAAGAAGAAAAAAGAGAAAGTAGAATAAATTTATCAATCATTATAAGAGTTTAAAATCAAAAGATAAAATTTATTTTTGAAAACTAAGCAGAAAGTAAGTAAAGAAATAAGTGTAAGCATTAGTCTGCAGAATAATTCCAAACTTTCTAAATAGCAAAAGAATTTTAGAAAAATAGAAAAATAAAATAGAATACGATAAATAACAATGTTGTACATACAACAAGTTTAACAAAAATAATAGTACAAAATTGTGACTTAACATAACAGCCATATCAAAAAATGCAAATATATTTTATTTACCTGTTAAAATAGAGATCTTTCAAATTTAATGAAACAAAATTTAAGATTACATTTTATATATGATACACACATAAAAGTAATCTGAGTGTAAGAGATGGACAAGCACCATTGGAAATTAAAAATACAATAAAAGCCGGGCGCGGTGGCTCACGCCTGTAATCCCAGCACTTAGGGAGACTGAGACAGGAGGATCGCGAGTTCAAAGCCAGCCTCAGCATCGGCGAGGCACTAAGCAACTCAGTGAGACCCTGTCTTTACATAAAACACAAAATAGGGCTGGGGATGTGGCTCAGTGGTCGAGTGCCCCTGAGTTCAATCCCTGGTGCCAAAAAAATAAAAAATAAAAAATAAAAATAAAAATACAATAAAATGGAATTTCAAACAGTGTAAATTAAAAAAGCAAAAAATCATAAAACACTATGATAAAGACACTTCATAATGCTAAATTTATATGAAGATCTAATAATTATGAATGTCACACCAAAATAATACAAGTCTTCCTCACAAAGCAGAAATGACATGAACAAAAAAGAAATAGTAAGTCACAAAAAATAGACTTTGCACATAAATTTCAGTGTAAGACAATTCCAGTGACTCACAAAGCAATTATAGAAGACCAAAACAACATAATAAATAAGCTATCATGGAATTTCTTGAGTAAATTTTATCAAAACTTCAAACAGCAAAATATTCCAATATCACAAAGATTGTTCTAGAACTTATAAAGGAACTTTTAAAACCCTTTTTATGAAGAAAGTATGCATTTGGTATCTAATCTAAGAAACATAGCTTCTAAAAGAAAAAAATATATACTTTCAGATCCGTATTATTTTTTAAGTGATGGAAAAAATACTGAATAAAATATTAGCAACAAGATACTAAAGTATGTCATATTTATTCTGGAAATAAGAATAATTCAATATTGAAAAACCATTAAAACTATTTGTGATAATATACATAAAGAGAAAATCATAAATTTCCTTTTGTGTAAAAAGACCTTTGATAAAGTTCAGCACTGGTGCAGAGGACTGGGTAACATAGACTGATAGATGAATATTTAATAGAATAAATATTATATAACTCAGTCCTCAAAAAATGCCTTTTCCCAATGGGAAAACATTATGGACATTTTCATCAAGATCAGGAACAAAATGAAGATGTCTATTAGTGCCACCAGTATTTATTATTGAACTAGCAATATTAACTAATGCAATTAGACTAGAGAAAATCATTGACTTTAATTTTTATCTCATTATAATAAAAATAAAATAAGATTTTCTGTATTATAGGAGTAATTGGTATTTTTTAAAATCCTTAGAAAATCAATGACTCATCAAACCACCCAAAAATTCACTAAAGGTTGCAAGATATAAAATTGACATTTAGAAGTCAAAAGTTTTTGTATACTCAAATAATAACCATCTAGAAAGGGACCAGAGACCTCTGAAAAGGAGTAGAGAGTATATAGACTTTGTGGACCAAGAGCTGAATTTCAGCGTTTTATAGATATTTAACAAGAAAGAGAATGAATTTCTACAAAAAAAAAACTATGAATAAAATTCAAAATATAGTAATAAAGTAGGATTTTTTTTAACTCAGGTTGCACACTGATTAAACACAGTTCCTCTAATAAGAAAAATGGAATTTTTTTTTTAACTAGGAGACATCTTGATTTATGCTACTGCTGTCTACCACAAAATCTGTTGGAAATCTGTTCAAGTATGTTCCAGAAATTATCTGCTGGTGACTAATACAAGTACTTTGAATTTTCAAAGCCTTACAAATTTTTTCACCTTAATCTCTTTCTGTGCCACACATATTTTTACCACCATTGGATATAACATCTCTCTGCAGATTCCACTTCAGGTCATACTGAATATCTTTGAACGTATTCTTACTTGTAGTTTTTTCACGCAGACTTCCTAGAAGTTTAATTCCTCACTATTTTGCACTCAACAATGACTCCTTAAATAAGTGATAATAACTTTCCTGTTTTATTGTATGGGTAAATTACTATAATAACCATCACAAAATCAAAATACAAAGCTATTCCATCACTAGAAAAACCTTCCGTGTACTAGCCCTTTAAATTAGACCACCTTCACCATCACCAACTCCTGACAACCATTAATCCTTTTCCCCTCTCTATGATTTCATGTTTTTAAAAAACATGTTATATAAATGGACTTACACAGCATGTGGCCTTTTGAGGTTTTTCTCCATACTGCATTATGCTCTTCAAATAATTTAAGTTGTTGATAATATAAATTTAAATTTTAAGATAATATAAGTTTTTAATTTTTGTTGTTGAAGATTTACATGCCTATACCACAGTTTGTTTTTCAACTACTGAGAGGCATTTTGATCATATCCCATTTGGGCTATTACAAATAAAGTTGCTATGAGCAATTTTATATAGGTTTTTTAATGAATTTTAGTTTTTATTTCTCTGTGATAAATGCTTGTTAACGTATTTGCCAAGTTATATACTCAGTGTATGTTTAGGTTTTTAAGAAACTTCCCAAATAATTTCCAAACTGGGTGTACAACATTTTACTTACTCACTAACAATGTATGAGAGATGGAGGTTTATTAAATCCTCACCAGCATTGGTGTTGTTAACTATTTTTATTTTAACTGTTCAAGTAGGTGTATGATATAATTCATTGTAGTTTTAATTTACATTTTCTTGGTGACTAACGATTTTGAAAATTTTCCCATTTCCTTGTTTGCCATTCATATATCCACATGCCATTCATATATCCACTTCTCTTCATATCTTTTGTACATGCTCTGATTGAATTGTTTGTTTTTTATCATTGAGTTTTGCATCATTTTTCCAATATTTTCTTAGAGTCTACAAATTATTTCTTCAGTCTCTTTATAGTCTTTCATAGAGCAAACAAAAATTATTTTTGTGCAATTTACCAATTTATCAATTTTAGACTTTCATGTACTGTACTTTAGTATTATAAGTAAAAACTCTTCACCAAACCCCAGTTCCCAAAGATTATCTCCTGAGTTATTGGCTAAAAGTTTAATAATTTTGTATTTTACACTTAAATCTATGATATTTCTTTTACTTAATATTTATATGAAGTATTGTCTAGGTCAAGATCACATGTTCTGTTACAGATATCTAATTGCTCAACAGCATCTTTAAAGGACTATTCATTCTCTATAAAATTGCTTTCACATCTTTGTCAAAAAGCATATAAATGTATGAATATAAATCCTTATGTTTGCATTATTAGAGTTCATGTCTGTGTATGAATTCAATTTTATTAATAGTTATGGAGCTGTTCAAATCATCTTTCTTATTGGGTAAACTATAATAGTTTGTAATTTTCAAAGAGTTAGTTTATTTCATCTCAGTTGTCAAATGGATGTCTATAAAGTTATTTATAGTATGCTCTTCCCTTTCTCTCAATTTTTTTTTTTTTTACATTTTGTTACTGCCAGGTGCAGTTGGAAGCCCGGGTTCTCAGCTCTGTTGGCAGCTAGAAGGGTGGGGCTCCTTGCTGCTTCTGGGAAGTAGTGGAAATTGGGGATCCCAAAGTGGTCTCCATTGATTATGAAGAAGTTGACCTCACTACCTATGCATGGTGGCAATGGAGGTGGTAAGTTCCAGGCCTCCCATATCATCTTCACCAAGACCATTAGTTGAGAGGGTCCTCATCACCACTCAGCAGCTATGAAAAACCATTTCCCTACTCAGCCTTTGACAACCATTCCACAGTTAGGATCTATTTTTACAGCTTCCCTAGAGAAGATATCCAGATTTTTTGCTCTACCTTTGCTGGTGAAGGTGAAGTTCAGCCAGTTTTTCCTGCCATGCTTGGCTGGCTTTGAGTGGTAATTTTCTTAAAGTTTTCGATTTTATTAAGTAGCCCTTTAGTTATACAGTTCATGTTTTCTTTTTAGGAAATAATTTTGTCTGTTTCTATTGGCATTATGGGATTGCTGTCTTCTCCGGTCTTCCATATGGGATGTACAAGTCAGAAAAAAGACTCAGGAATTCACTGGGTTCAACACTCCTATTTATTCTCCTATTTATTCTCTTCACCTTTCAGAGTCTTCTTATGGCTTTTTTATATATAATATCCAGTACTTTTATCTTCCTTTAGTAGAAGGAAGATGGTAAGCATATTTACTCCATCTAATACCCTCAAAGTCCTCAATTCTTCAAGCAACTATTCCCACTAAACAATTAATAGTCTTAATCAAGTTTATTTTCTCAGGATACATTTCTTCCTCTCCTATAATCAAACACAATTTAGTTAACTCAATATTGGTAGACAGTTTTCCTTGGTTGGCTAACAAATGAGCTACTCAGAATTTTACTTTGATTTAGGCTTTATTTTGAATATTTTTAGCTTTTAAAAATAAATTTTGCATTAACAAAATACTCCATTTTAAGATTCCAAATTTTTCTGAAATTTGATTTTCTGTGAGTGAAAATATTATGAGTTATTAATCAAATAATTTTGATGTATATTTTATTACTTTAGCATAGCTACTATGCCTGTATATAATAAAAAAAACACTTAGTCATATAATAGGATAATAAAATAATCCACATTTATCTAAGCCTTAAAAGCATAGTATTCAGAACTGACTTTTCTTCTTTGGATATAGTAGGGATGCACTGATAGTAAAAACAAGTAAATAGCTAAATACAATGACATAGTGATGCATGTCATTCAAAGTGTTGATAACTTACAACTGAGGGCTGTAATTTTTAGTAAGCCATGCAACACTAGAAACTATGGGAATACAACACACAAACCTTGTCACAGGTTCTAAGCCCTGCTGTTGTACTATGAGACCAACCATGGACTATATTATATGAGCATGGCTGCATTGCAGTCAAACATTACCACATATACTGGAAACCTGGAGAAGAAAGAAATTAACACAAAAGAGTACCTACTGTAATGTCTATGCAATTCATGCAAAAAATAAAAGTAATCAATAAGTATAAATTTACAATAGTGGTTTCCTCTAGGAGACAGAGAGGAAAGGGACTAGAAAGTTACATGAAAGAACTTTCTTGAGTGACAGAAATATTCTTCATCCCAAGTCACTGAAGGATTGTGAAGATGACAGAATAGAGCAGGTCACTTTCCTGGCTGCTCCAAGGCATGAAACCAAGAAATCAGACAAGCAGCTTCTTAGCAAGGTGGGTGAATAGGAAAAAAAGCGAGGGGGAGGGGTGGTTATTGGAATTTAATACTAGACACTCCAAGCAGATTGAAGACTCAGGAGGTTAGATATAACAAAATGAGGAAGAATTCTCCCATGCCACAGCCACTACCACAGCGGGAGGCACCAGGCAGAGTGATCCCTTTGTGAGCACAGTGGAAGGATAAGGAAATTAAAGAAATACAAATTTTTAGGGGGACTGAGGTGCATGTGGGTATAGCAAGTTCAGAGGCCAAAGACACTGTCTGACTAAACTGAAAGGCATGCTGCACAATAGCCTTGTATGGGAAAGAAACTTCAGTGTGTGGAGGAAAGAGGAAGGAACCATTTTGTAGCCCAGGCACAGAAACTGGCGGCTAAGGAACCAAGTCCTGGCAAACCCGAATCTAGTCTGAAATACATGCCTGGCAAACCCACATTGCATAATAAAAAGTGTTCCTAAGTGAAGAGGAGAAAATCAAACATGAAGAGAGGTTTACCCAGGGGACAACTGGACATGGAAACCCATATGGCTCTCCCCTCCCACTACAATCCCATTGTTTTCAGGACCAGCTGGGAGAGACATGCATGGCCATGAATTCAGAAGGGCTGGGGCAGGAGAGACTGGAGACTGAACGTGATACCAAGAAACCTGGGGACTAAAAGTTGGATACTCTACCCCACAAGTGAAACCCAGGGGGGATTCTGGGGTTCAGTCTTCCAGCATGGACCAGCAATTGCTGGGTCCTGAAGGTTCACTGATTTGGAATCTCGCCACAGACTCTTCGAAAATACAAAAAAATAGAGATAATACCTTTCATTCTATTACATCATAAAGGAATGAAATTACAAATCAATGATTAAAAATAGAAGCTACTCTAACATCTGGAGTCTAAATAATACACTATTAAATGACCAATGGATACCAGAAGATTTCAGGGATGAATTAAAAAATACTTAGCATTAAGTTCAGAATGGTGATACAATATATCAAAATCTCTGGAACACTATGAAGACAGTGCTAAGGAGAAAGTTCATCACATTGAGCTCATTACCTAAAAGAATAGAAAGTCAACAAATAAATAACATTATATCACAAAGCCTTAGAAAAAAAGAACATATCAACAATAAAAGCAGTAAAAAAAAACAGCAAATAATTAAAAATCAGAGCTGAAATCAATTAAATTGAAACAAAAAAAATCCAAAAATTTTTTCTTTGAAAAAATAAATAAAATTGATATAGCCTTAGCCAAGTTACCAAAAAAAAAAAAAAAAGAGAGAGAGAGAGAGAGAGAGAGAGAGAAAACTCAAATTACCAAAATTTGCAATGAAAAAAGAAATATCACAATGGACACTACTGAAATACATTTGATAATCAGAAACTATTTTGAAACTTATACTATAGTAAAATAGAAAATCTTGAAGACATTGAAAAATTTCTAGAGACATATGACCTACCCAATTTGAATCAGGAGGACACTGAAAATTTAAATAGATAAATTTCAAGCAGTGAAATTGAAGATATCATCAAAAGCCTACCAAGAAAGAAAAGCCCAGGATGAGACAGATTCTCAGCTGAGTTCTACTAGACCTTCAATCCTCCCCAAATTATTTCATGAGGTAGAAAAAGATGGAAATATGAAGCTAGTATCACCCTGATACCAAAATCAGACAAAGACATATGAAGGAAAGAAAAGTTCAGAACAATATCCCTGATGAACATAAATGCAAAAGTGCTTAATAAAATCCTGGCAAACCACATACAAAAACATATTAAAAAGTTAGTGCACCATGATCAAGTGATATTTATACTAGGGATGTAGGTTTGGTTCAACATACAGAAATCAATAAGCACAATTCATTACATCAGTAGACTTAAAGATGAGAATCACATGATTTTCTGAATAGATACATCATCCATTCATGTTCAAAACACTAGAAAAACTAGTAGGAACTTACCTCAACATTATAAAAGCTATATATGCTAAACCCAAGGCCAACATCATTCTAAACAGAGAAAAGTTGAAAGTATTCCTTCTAAAAACTGGGACAAAACAGGAATGTCTTCTTTCACCATTTCTATTCAACATAGTCCTGAAAACCTTAGCCAAGCAATCAGATAGAAGCAAGAAATTAAAGGGATATGAATAGGAAAAGAAGAACTCAAACTATCCCTATTTCTCAGTGATATGATTCTGTATTTAAAAGACCAAAAAAAAAACTCATATATGAATTCAGCAAAGTAGCAGAATGTAACTTTCACACCCATAAATCAATTGCATTCCTATATATCAGTGATGAATCAACTGAAATAGCCTCAAAAAATTGGGAAACAATCTAACAAAAGAAGTGGAAGACTTCTACAATGAAAACTACAGAACTTGAAAGAAAAAAATGAAGACCTTAGAAGATAGAAAAAGCTCCCATGTTTTTGGATAGGCAGAATTGATATTGTCAATATAGCCATACTACCAAAAGCACTATACAGATTTAATGCAATTCCTATTAAGGTTCTGATGACATTCTTCATAGAAATTGAAAAGCAGTCATGTAATTCATTTGGAAAAATAAGAGGCCCAGAATAGCAAAATCAATCTTCAGTGAGTAAAGTGAAGTAGCAGGCATCATACTACCAGACCTTAAATTATACTACAGAGCTATAGTAACAAAAACAGCATAGTATTGGCACCAAAAAAAAAACCATGAAGATGAATGATACAGAATAGAAGACACAGAGACAAACCCACATAAATACATTTATCTCATATTAGACAAATGTGCTGAAAAACATATATTGGAGAGAAGATAGCTTCTTCAGCAAATGGTGCTAGGAAAACTGGAAATCCATATGAAACAAAATAATATTAGATCCCTATCTCTCAACCTGCACAAAACTCAGCTCAGAGTGGATCAAGGACCTAGGAATTAGAGCAGATACCCTGTGCCTACTAGAAGAAAAAGTAGGCCCAACTCTCCATCATGTCGGCTTAGGAAATGAATTCCTCAACAAGACTTCTAAAGCACAAGAAGTAAAATCAAAAATCAATAAATAGGATGTATCAAACTAAAAAGTTTCTTCAAGCAAATGAAACAATCAAGAACATGAAGAGAGCCTACAGAATGGAAGAAAATCTTTGCCACCTACACTTGAGATATAACATTAATCTTCAGGATATATAAAGAACTCAAAAAACACCAATAAAAAGAAATAAATAGAAATCAATAGGATCAATATCAAAATAGGATCAATAAATAGAAAAATGAACAGACACTTCACAGAAGAAATACAATTGGTCAACAAATATATAAAAGAATTTTTCAACATTACTAGCAATTATAGAAATGTAAATTAAAACTACACTGAGATTTCATTTCACTGTAGTGATAATGACAATTATCAATAATGCAAGTAATAAAAAATGTTGGTGAGGATGTGGGGAAAAGGTACACTCATACATTGCTAGTGAGACTGTAAATTGGTGCAGCCACTATGAGAAGCAATATGGAGATTGCTCAGAAAACTTTGAATGAATCCACCATTTGACCCAGTTATCCCACCCCTCAGCATATACCCAGAGGACTTAAAATCAGCATACTATAGCGACAACCACATCAATATTAATAGCAGCTTAATTCACAATAGCCAAACTATGGAACCAGCCTAGATGCTCTTCAACAGATGAATGCATAACAAAAATATGGCACATATACACAATGGAATATCACTCAGCCATAAAGAAGAATGGAATGACGGCATTTGCCAGTAAATGGATGGTACTGGAGACTATAGTGCTAAGTGAAATAAGCCAATCCAAGAAAACCAAAGCTGAATGTTCTGTCTGATATGCAGATTCTGACTTACAATAGGCAGGGAGTGTGGGGGTGGGGAGGGGAGAAGGGGAGGTTCACTGGATTAGCCAGGGCAGAGTGGTGGGAAGGGAGAAGAGATGGGAATGGGAAAGTCACTAGAATGATTTGAACATAACTTTCCTATGTTCATATATTAATATACAACCAGTGTAACTCAATGTCATATATAACCACAGAAGTGGGAAGTTACATGTCAAAATACATTTTATTGTCATGTATAACTAAGAAGAACAAATAAAAAAAGAGAAATTTTAAAAAAAGAAATATTCTGCATCCTGAATGCAACATTGGTTACATAGGTATGTACATTTGTCAAAACATTAAACTATACCCTTAAATCTGTGTGTTTTATTGTATGTAATTATACTTCAATAAAATAGTAGGAAAAACACTGATAAAGTAAAACAAATGGGACAACTTGACTGAAAGCAGACTATATGTTAAAAAAGCATAGAATTAATGTTAAATTTCTTGAATTTGAGAGTTGTAATTGTCATTATATGGGAGAATATTCTTGTTCTTAGAGGATACATCTGAAATATTTAATACTAAAGTGTTAATGATGGCAACGGCTACCTCTCAATTCTGACAAAAAAAATATGTCAGGTGTCTGAGTGGAGAGAGGCAAAAAAGAAAGTGGGAGAGAAAGTACAATCAAATGTTTCAGAAAGTTTATAATTGGCAAATTATAGTAAAGTTAATAGGTACTTATTTTACTGTTTTTGCAACTTTTCCATAGGCTTAAACATTTACAAATTAAATGTCAAAAAACATAGATGCCAAATTAAAATTTTATGTAGATAATGAAATAATACAATAATAAGTTCGGTAGCTCTCCTGAAGATTAATAGTTGCTTTTCCTGGTGAAATCTGTGCAGTAGGCCTTTGAGAAGTGCAATTGGCTTATCTGCAGATTTCTCCTAGTAAGAAATTTTAAAGTAATAAGAAACTTATATCAATTTTGATCTAAACAGGCATCAATTGGTACAGTAGTCATATCAATAATGGTGCAGATATATTTTTCTTCCTTTGGACTGAAATTTTGTAAAACAGCAGCGTTTTATAATTAACACAGAGACAGTTTCAAAGTATGACCTGTCCTTAAGTAAAACCTTAACATTTCAGAATGACTACTGTGTCAGTAAACTTTTCACTGCTGTGACAAATACCTGACAAGAATAATGTAAAGGTGAGAAAGTTTATTTGAAGCTCATGATTTCAGAGTGCTCAGTCCATAGTCAGCTGATTCCATTGCTCTGAGTCTGAGGTGAGACAAAACATCGTGGCCGAAGGGTATGAAAAAGAAAAGCTGCCAAGCTTGTGGTAGGTGGAAAAGGGAGGTGGGGGGCAAGGTCAAGATATATAATCCCTAAGGACACACCTCCAATGATATACTTCCTCCAGCCATACCCCATCTACCTACAATTTCCACCCAGTAATCCATTCAAATTATCTATCCATCAAAGAGAGTAGACTACTGATGTGTTTACAGCTCTCATAATCTGATCATTTTCCTCTGAACATTTCTGCATTGTCCGTCACATGAGTTTGTTGGAGAACCTCTCATATCCAACCATAACGACCACAGTCTTAAAGAATATCTGTTACTATATCTTTAAAAAAAAATGCACGTGCATCCTAAACTAGATTTGCACCAATACTAACCCATTAATAGTTTATATCCTTACTTCAAACATAAGAACTTACTTCTTTAGGGTAGGTCAAAGGCTCAACAAACAAATATACCTCTCTTGTGTTCTTTTCCAAGAAGTGATCATATTATCTCTACAGTTCACTTTGCAAATAATAATGTAGATATCTTACTTTGTTGTTACCCTAAGCTATCATTAATCTCTTACACTGTGACATTTTACTTTTTGATGGTCCTTCATATCTACAGTATACTCCTTAAGTTCATGGACCACACCTCATATATTTTTGTATCTCCCAGTAACTTCCATGACAGGCCTTTAAAAAATAATACTTGTGATCCTTTACAAATTATAATTGCATATTCATAACTTTGTGGAATATGTGTCAGACAACATCTTCATTTTTATAAAAATGTCATGCTACATTTTAAGAACTGATTATTAAAATATTTCACTGTTGATGTATGAAGCTATAAAAAAGAAACCTGAGACTATTTACACTATGAATTTATTTTTATTTTAGAAAATAACATTTCAGAAGAGGAAGACATAGGAATTATATCAATTAGGAGAGAAAATATCACAAGATACTATGCATCATACCTATATCATATTTTCTTGAATACAAAACCAAAAGGCTAACAAAAGAAGAAGATCCCAATAGTAAAACTCTACAATGTACTATAATAAAAATCCACTCTCAAAAATCTGTTTGAGATAAAAGAAGAAAGCAAATAAGACAAAGTATTGCTAGAGTTAGGAAACAAAGTAAGCTGCTATTAAGGAAATATACTCTTAAAAGCGAGGCCTTAGTGAGGCCACACAAAAATTGATGAGACCTTAAAAAAAATTTTATTCTGTCATGAGATATTCAGCCTTACACTGACACTTATCTTACACTATTAGCTAGTACTCTGTAGCTGTTTCTGCAGGCTGGTAGTGATAATGTTTATTAGCCTACAGAACATAAGCATCGAGGGTTAAAATTGCCATGAAAATAGAAAGCTCAGAATCCATTATACCAATTAAAGAAAATAATCCATTTACTAAGACTTCTAAAAATTGACCTATCTTCCTCCATTTTTTATCTGACCATATTAACCAACATTTGAAAGTTGTATATTGTAAATTATAATATGTGCAGCTGAAATATTTCTGCAATGGAATATAATCCCTAAATATAAATTGTTCAGCAAGACTCTCCAGAAGAACATGGGTTTAAAATAAGCCCAAGGACAGAAAATACAGTCACCTGGTAGTATATAGTCAATATGGCTCTCATATTACCTTTCCTCCAATTCAGACCATTGCTGCTGGCCCACTAACCCCTAGCCAAAACCACACCCTGAGCTTAAGGCCTCCCTCAGGGTCAAGCTAATCAGTTATCTCCCTTTCCTCCCAGCCAGCTTCAATAAGAGGTTTTTCGTTCCTCTCAGTCATCATTTCTGAGCCTGGGTAAAGGGTATTTGATGTCCAGAAAAGATTGCTTTAGGGTGATATTCCCAGGTCTAATTGCAGGAAAAAGTGGGGTATTTGCCTTAGGTAGATGAAAAAAAGTTGAGTTTGAAATTACTTTAGTAGAGAGAAATGGTGTGATGAATGAGAGACAAAGTTGCACAATTCTTCATCCAAACATTCATATATCAAAGTTGGGACTCCAGGAATGGATATAATTCTTGAATTTCTTGTGGATGTTGGGTGATTTGAGAGAAGCAGCTTTACCTTGTATACTAGAGTGTCCCTACTCTGAGAGTCAGTGTCATTGTGACTCAGTAGTCCTATGGATACCAGCATCCTAAGACAGATTGTATGACATAAAATGTGCACACTGGGTCTCCACACCAAAATTATCATTCTCCTACCAAGACCTGTGTTATGGTTTAGATATGAGGTATCCCCTGAAAGTTCACGTGTAAGACATGCAAGAATGTTCAGAGATGAAATGATTAGATTATGAGAGTTAAAACCTAATCAGTGGATTTGTCCACTGATATGGATTAAAATGAAAATTCGCAAGTGGTTTATGTCCTTAATTGTGTTATTTTTAACTTTTAACTATTAGTTACAGGTGGTTCTAGTAATGCTTTAGTCTTATGATCTTACAGGTAGAATTTGGTTTCTTGCTAGTTTTTAGTTTTAGGCTTGGTTATTCCATATTAAAAAGAAGGTACATTGATTATTTCAATCTGGATACAAAATATTATAAGAAGGTACATTGATTATTTCAATCTGGATACAAAATATTATATTTAAGTTGAGTAAACAAAGAATTTAGTAAACAGGTACTACAGTCTCTTCACCACTCCCATCAATTTTTTGCTAAAGATACTTTTCATGAAGCTCAAGTATTTCAAATATCTATCATGCCAAGGATTGAATATTTTTCATTTTTTTGCTTTATACATTTATACATTATACAGTGCATTTTGCTATCACTTTGGAGTTGGACATAGATTACATTTTCAATGGCACCACATTCAATTAGTCAGTATTTGATACAGAAATAAGTGAATGTCACTTAATTCTGAGAACAATTGATAGCATATCTCTTAGTGATAATGTTAAAAAAAATGGATAAAAAGCAGCCCCAGTCCAAAGAGTGTGGATGCTAGGTAGTAAAGAGAGCCTTAATGTGAATTTAACTCCGAAAATATTTTAGGTGATATAGCAGTGCTAACAAAACAGTAGAAAATGATCTAGTCCTGGCCCAGGGAAAAAGCTTGTGAAATTTTAATAATTAAAGGAGAGTTTCCATGGATTTGCAAAATTAGCACCATGAGGAACACAAAATCATTCCTTATGGTGTTTCATAAATAATAGCTTTCAAACAAACCTATAAAGCTAATTATTGAATCTTAGCACATTGATATGGATGGAATCCTTTCAAAATAATGTTCTAAACATTTATACTATTTTATAATTTGACCTACCATCTTTATCATTAGTCTATTTTGTGAGTTGGGGCAGAGAAATTACAAATTGCCGACTTGACTGCACATTGAAGAGTTGAGATTCCCATAGTCATTTTATTCTGTAGAAATGAAATTAGAACAAAATTCAGAGGTGTCAAACACTTATTTCTATCCTATCAATCAATATGAATCTAGTGTCTTCTAATGTCATTAATGTGGTCTGAGGCAACACAGAAGGAGACTGAAAGCAGAGGAGAGAAGCATATTTTTGTTTGTCATGTCTACATTTTCAAACCGTAAGAACAACAGCTTGCGCTGAGAAATGGACCACATCATGTAGTTTTGAGGCTAAACACTTTCATGCCAGTAAAATAGCCAATAAATTAGGCATAATGATCATAATTCACTGGCTATAGAAAACAATAATGACATAAACTGTGTACTGAGTGCCTGGTTTGAGTTAGATCAACACAAATTTATGTATTCCAATATGTAAAATAGGTTCCATTTAGTCTCTATTCCATTGAAAATATGTGTGCTACAAATGCAAGTCACATGAGTATATAATTTTAAGTTTTCTAATAGGTACCTTAAAAGAAAGTAAACAGAAATATGTAAACTGTACTAAATATGTAAAATGTACTAAATATTACCATTTCCATATATCATCAACATTAAAAATTATTAATGAACCAGGCATGGTGGCAAACTCCTGTAACTCCAGCAGCTCAGGAGGCTACGACAGGAGGATTACAAGTTCAAGGTCAATCTCAGCAATTTACTGAGATCCTGTCTTAAAATAAAAATGGATGAGGATATAGCTCAGTGGTTAAGCATATCTGGGTGCAATCCCTAATAAAAAGATATATATGAGGTTTAATACTCTATTTTTTGTGCTGAGTCTTCAAAATCCACTGTACATTTTATACTTGCAACTCACTTTAATTTGCACTAGCCCCCTTTCATATGCTCAATATGCACACATGCTCAAGACCTACGTTATAGATAGTGCAGTATCATAAACTTGGCCAACAAGTCCTTTAAGAGACTTGCTTCACATAGTCCTCACCACCCACAGAAAAGGTTAGCTCACTGTTACCCTGAATCACCCGTGGAAAGTTGACTCTGAGTAATTTTTCAAGATTCCTCAGCTTGAAAGCTGCTAACTCCAGGGAGTTTGACTTTAAAATATTTGCTACCAAGCTAACACCAAAGTGAACAAATAGTGAGCTATGTCAGGAAAATTGATGAACATGCTATGTAGGATCAGAGACAAAAGAAATCCAGGAATCAGGTACATGTGTCCCTCAAAGAGTAACAACTGGTTATGATAGCACAAGGACTCCAGCCAGAGCCAAGAAGAGCCAATGTGAGCTCTATTCTGATGCCCTCAATTCAACTTAAAAGAGCCAACTGAATGCATCCCTGGACCTTAGAACTTCTCCCCATATCCAATACTTGACTGGTCCTGAGCATCCTGATGTTTCTGAAAAGCAGATATAGCAAAAAAAGCAGAGGTTTGATACAGCAGCTTTGGAATGAAATCAGCTCTCTTATTGACTGTGTAACCTAAGGCAGGTTTCATAACCTTTCTGAGCCTCAGCTTGTTTCAAATCTAAAAGGGCTTTTAAAGCATACTTTTCAAAGGATAGTAGTGTAGGTTAAATTATGTAACAACTCTAATTAATGTTCCCTAGGATGGTGTAGGCATTAGTATTATGATATTATTCTTTGGGGAAATTAATGCTTAAGGCTGACAAACTTGATGAAGCTAAATTTGAACCTAGATATTCTGCCTCTAAAATCCAAAAACTCTATGCTACCATAACTCTTTAGTTATATATTCATATGTACACATACATGTATGTATATTTATATACATGTGCATGTAACTATATATGGAATTTTAGTTTGTCTAAATGCCTGAGTGAATCAGAGAATTACAAAAAATAATACAGTGATTTAAATTCAATCTTCATTCTTAGCCCTTTCAAAAAACCTTTTAAAAGCTTTATACTTCAGATTTATTTCAACCTGTTCTCCACTTCATAAACTAGCAAAATGAGCAATATATTTAAATCTTCTTAAATAACATTAATACATACTTATTATAGAAAAAATAATTGTGCAGAGTTATAGAAACATAAAAAGGTTCAACTTTTGGTTTCAGTCCTGACATGGAAATAGCTTGGAAGTATCATTCATGTCCTTGCAAGAAAAATCTGGATAACTGAAAATCAATGGCTTTTCTCAGACGAATCAGAAGACCAAGGTACCGAGGAAAACCACCATCCAGAAGTATGGAGAAAGAGGGGATTCCAGACAATCTCATCTAAGTCTGCTGGCCTGTAGCAGAAGCCACCAGAATCAGACTTACAGGAACACTCCATGGTTGTTTCTGCTGGAGGCTTAGTGTGGACTAGCAGGAGATAAGTTTCCAGAGGCTGTAGTCCTAGGATACTCAGGTTACCTCAGGTTCCCTGAGGTTCCTGCCAGCTTCTCACACAGTACAGATCAGAGGAGAATCCTGTCCTCCTGTGGGTCTGGCAGAGAGAAAGAAAATATACCATGTAAAATAGGCCCAGAAACCTCTCCATAATGAACATCTTCTCGCCAGGTTGAAGGACTGCCAGAATCTTCCACCATCTTGAGGAAGGGTAAGCCTCTGTTCCATTGACCTCTGGCCTTCTGTCTCACCTAAGGGCAGAACAAAATAGGTGACAATGTCTGGGGTTCGAGGAAAGAAAGTGGCAGCTCCTCAGCCAGAAAGGGGGGAAGGAGTCAGGGGAAAAGAAGAGGAGAAACATTAGCGAAGTTCACAGCCTGAAGACACAGGCCCACTAAGACTAAAACCGAACGGGAAGATGGTAGAACTTTCCCATTCTGGCACACCCTACCACTGCACCAACAGGCTCTAATCCAATAACAATGGAGTTTAGTTCCTAGAGCTGCAAAGCCCAGATTGCCTTGGAGGAAGAAGGCTTAAGGAAGGGCAGAGTCAGGAGCACAGATAAAAATGACACTAAAGAAATCTGAAGTCTTTGTCACCTATCACAAACATTAAACATAGCTCAGCTCCTCGCCGAATGAACATAAAGACACACATTCAGGGTTGATGTACTTCAATCTCTATAATCCAATACAGCTTGTGCAGCTTTCAACAAAAAATCACAAGACATTGCAAAAGGCAAACAAACAAAACACCAGAGATGTAGATATGCTACAGATGTTGGAATTAACAGACAAGAAATTTTAAAAAACTATGATTAATATGTTAAGGGGTTCCATGGAAAAAAATATGGTAGAAATGTCAGAACAGATGGATAATGTACACAGAGAGGTGTAAACTCAAAGAATCAAAACAAATGCAAGGAATCAAAATCTCAGTGATAGAAATGAATGCTTTTAATAGGTTCATCAGTAGATTCCACACAGCAAAACAAAGAATCATTGAGTTTGAAGATAGCTCAAAAAAAACATTTCATTCATTTACAACGTGATTGTTTATGTATAAAATAATCAACAAAGAAGAATCGACAAAACTTCTGGAACCACTAAGCAATTATAAGCAAGGCTGCAGGATTCAAGGATAAAAGTCAATTGCTTTTCCTATATACCAGCAACTAACAATTAGAATTGCAAATAAAAAAATGCAGCATCACTTACATTAGCACCAAAAAAGGAGAAATATTTAAAATATAAACATAGCAAAATATGCACAAGATCTACACAAGGAAAACTACAAAACTGTGTTGAAAGAAATCAAATAATATCTGTATAAGTGGAGGGTGATTTCATATTTTGGGACTGAAAAATTTAATATTTATAAGGATTTTAAGATCCAGAAATCATTTTCCCAGGTATTTACCCAACCAATGTGAACACTTATAGCTACACAAAACCTGCACATGAGTGTCCATTGCATCTTCATTTATGATCACCCTGAACTGCAAATAATCAGGATGTTTTTTAATAGGTAAATGAATAAATGAGCTGCAATATACCCTACAGTGGAATACTGTTCACCAGTAAAAACTAATGAGTGAGGAAAAGAATGGATGACTCTTGATTCTTGCTTCTTAGCAATGAAGCAATATGAAAAGGCAATATTCTGTATGATTCCAGTTATACAATGTCCTAGGAATGGCATAACAGTAGATATCACGAGTAAATCAATTGTGGCCAGGAGTTCAGGGTGGTGGATATAGCACAGGGGATTTATTTTAAGTCAGAAAACTGTTCTTATGATGTAGTAATAGTGGTTACAGAACACAGATTTTTTTCAAAGCCATAGAACATATATATAAATATAAATATATATGTATATTTACATATATAAATATATAGATAGATATAGATACCATAATTTAATTTTCTTCAATCTTGGAATCTTAATCCTGCTTTTCATACAGAGAAGACAAAAATATTTTAAATTTGCATTTGTAGCCAGGTGCAGTGGCGCACGCCTGTAATCCCAGCAGCTCAGGAGGCTGAGACAGGAGGATTGTGAGTTCAAAGTCAGCCTCAACAATAGCAAGGCACTAAGCGACTCAGTGAGATCCCGTCTCTAAATAAAATACAAAAAAGGGCTGGGCATGTGGCTCAGTGGTTGAGTGCCCCTGAGTTCAATCCCTGGTACCAAAAACAAAAAAAAATCACATTTACAGATTACCTTTGCATGCATAACTTTACTATAAAGCCCGGGAAGTTGGTACAATAGATATTTACATCATCTTCCAATGCTGCAAGTAAGAAAACTGAGATAAGAGTAAGAGATCCAGAGTCTTGCTCAAGGGAATGTTACTTATGCATGAAACCACTGGAACTGGGATTTATTTTGGCTTTTAATTTGTCACCTTAATTCCTGACGTATTTGGCTCTCCTCATACCACATCCTCTATTCATAGTATTTAAAACTACTACACTATAATAAACAAATAAGCTATTCAACTGAATGAAGATCAGAGATGCATTATCTTATTGGAAAAATTTCATCACTTGCAAATATAACTTTAAAAGAAATATTCAAGTGCAAAAATGTCTGAATAGCCAGGTGTGATGGCACACACCTGTTATCCCAGTGACTTGGAAGGCTGAGACAGGAAGATTGCAAGTTCAAAGTCAGCCTCAAAAACTTAGCAAAGCCCTAAGTAAATTAGTGAGACCCTGTCTCAAAATAAAAAGGACTGAGGATGTAGCTCAGTGGTCAAGCATCCCTGGGCTCAATATCAAGTACCAAAAAAAAAAAAAAAAAAAAGTCTCACTAAAGCTAGCCACTGAAACTGACAAAACTGTCTCCTTATGCATACCTACAATATCTTTTCCCTGTTGACAAGCTAGAAATCAAGAAATCAAAGTTGGAGTCAAGTACACTTACAAGGGCGAAAGTCATCAAGCATGGGGAGAATAGGAAACTCAACCCTGAGATTCTGACTGACATCTGCCATCTCTATTTTCACTAGGATTGAGAGAAATATGAGAGACTCATGTATTTTGTAACTTTGTATGAATACTGCATTTTTCATCATTGTTTATGTCAAAAGTTGTGAAGACAGAGACTAGTCTTCATTTCAGAATATCTTAAATTGCACCAAACGACTTCAGCTAAGAATGGATACAATAAAGAAAGCAATAATAAATAAACTATTATATTTCTGGGTGGTAGAGTGGTTCCAGCTGTTGGTCTAATTCTATCTGTGAAGAAAACTGCTTTCAGCAAACTCATGCTAAATTGCTCAACTAGCTCAAATGATTGAGATTTTATTTGAGAGCTTACCAAATGTGGTTCATAACAATTAGGTCAGAAGTGTAACAAAGTAAATGGGAAGATAGATGATTTCTTTAAAGAATTATATTGAACAGAAGAGAAAGGATGTTTATCAAAATTTAATTTACTATTAACTGAAACTATTTCTCAAATACTAAATTTTATTGGAAAACCTTACTCAAAGCCATTTATTTCCATTAACTCTTTATGGAACATATATATTTAAAATGTTTAATTCTTTCATTTTTTCTTTCTATTTATAGAGAAACCACCACTCTTGAGGATTACAATATATCAACATTAATAGAATCAATGTTGTCCTTAGATTTATGAAATCAGGTTGATTCCTTTACATCAATCAAACCAACCTTCATTACATAACTGGATGCTATATCACTCTCTGGAAGAAAATAGATTAGAATTTTTCACATTTACAGAATCAGAAAATATGAGCTGGAAGTTGAAATATTTTAAAGCAACAAGGAACATAAGAAATGGTATAATCTGCTCATTTTATTTTATACCTAGAGATGCTGAGTGCCAACATGTAGAACCAAATTACCCCACTTGATATAGGTAATTTTTAAAAACTAGCCTTATAATGTGAGGCCCCTTCACTAACTAGTCACACCCATGGCTATTCTAGCATGCTTCTCTTCATGAATGTCTCACCACAGAAGCCCAGCCGAACCTGCAGAGCACAATAATCAGGTTTTCTCAAAGTCTGATTTGTAGAACAGAGTTTCAGAATCAGCCAAGTGTTTGCTAAAATGCAAATCCCTTGGCCCAAGTCCACATCTCCTAAGTCATAACCTGGGGAGTTGTGCTTTTTAAAAGCCATCCCACTGATTCTTCTGCATTCTGTTTGTGAATAATTACATTAAATTATTGTTTACCCATTTTTTTCTGATTATAACTCACCGAAGGTTTATCAAAAATACAAAATTCTCAGACTGCATAGAATTACACAAGCACATATGTGTACATACACACATACTCACACACACACACACACACACATACACATCAATGTAGGTTTTAAAAGGGTGAAAACAGAATAACATCTATAGTCTAGTGAACAATAATGTACCAATGTCAATTTTCTGGTTTTAATTTTGTTCTACAATGTTCTAGCTATGTAAGGTGTCACAATTGGGAGAAACCAGATGAAAAGTACACAAAAATATTGTTATAAATGCCCAGGCCCTCACTGATTCTGACTCAGCAAATCAAGAATAAACATAGAAAGCACATGTTTGTTTCTGTGGGTAGATAGTGTGTTATTTTGTTTTGTTTTGTTTTTGGCTGTGACAAGAACAACTTAAGAAGAAAAGGTTTAGTTTGGACTCATGGTTTCAGAGGTTCAGTCCATGGTTAGCTGACTCCATTTTTTTGTCCCTGAGGTGAGGCAGAACATCATGGTAGAACGGCATGTTGGGAGAAAGCAGTAAAAGAGAGAGCAGGTGAAAAGCCAGGGACAAGATATAATCCCCAAGATCATGCTCCCTGTGACCTACTTCCTCCAATCACATCTCATCTACCTACAATTACCACCAAGTAGTCCACTGAAATTATTAGTCCATCGAATGAATTAAGCTACTGCTTAGGTCACAACTTTCATAATCCCATCTTTTCACCTCAAAACATTGCTACATAGCCTAACACATGAGCTCTTTAGGAGACACTTTTAAAACTCAACCATTACAAGGTGTTTAATGTGTTTGTGTATGCGTATATATGTGTATTTGTGTGTTTATGTGTGCAAGTATGTTTATGTGTGTTAGAAAGAGCCCCAGGGATTCTTCATACCACATCAGAACTTAGTTTCACTGTCCAACACATACCAGCTCTTCAGCATCTCCTATGAGAATCTTTTAAAGCAAATTTCACCAATTTTATAATACGAGGCTTTATTTAAAATTCTGCCTGAAACTTAATAAGTACTTACAAATAAAAGGGGCTTAGAACAAACACTTGTGATCTATAACAAGGATAACTTCTTCTCATGACGTGTTGATGGATACATGGAGAAAATGTTGGGAAAGTAGGCTAACATCCTGTTTAAGAGTAAAAACCAACATAGAACCTCTTAACAAAGTAATATAAATGAAAACTACAAAGTGTATCTCTTTACTGTGCAAATATTTTGAGATAAAAGGACATGTGTAGAGAGTCAAAATAGGACAGCTTAAAAATCAAAATTTATTAAAAGTACAAAGGCAGAGTATTGAACTAATACCAGCACTTGATACTTGCTAGGAACATGGGGTGGGGGATTTATGGGGATTTAACCAAGGGGTGCTTTAACACTAAATCACAATCCCAGACCTTTTTATTTTTTTGAGACAGGGTCTCACTAAGTTGCTTAGGGCCTTGCTAAATTGCTGAGGCCAGATCAGAACTTGTGATCCTCCTGCCACAGCCTCCCAAGTAGCTCGGATTACAGGCGTGTGCCATTGCGCCTAGCTTCCAGTTACATTTTTAAATTAAGCAATGAGACAATAAGGTAATAGCATTTTTATCATGAGACAAATTAATGTCTAGGATAAATGCAAATCCATGAGACCAGCCCAAAACAAAATTAATAGAAAGATTAAAGAAATTAGAGTTTCTATGGGAGGTTATCTACTCCTGTTGTATTTTTCCTTCATCCCAAGTCTAACCTACTTTTAATTGTAAACTCTGTTCCCAAATTATAGAGCATTTTGGATATGTAGATTATTAGATGATAAACTTAAAAAAAAATGTGACTACTAAGTCCAATCAGCTTCCACTGCAGAAATCCAAGGGCAATATAGTTCAAATCAAAATCAGCACTTTTAAATTCTTCAGCTTTTTGTTTCAAACTGCTGTTTAGTTAGTTGAGTAAGACATATAATTCCCCAAGACCATTACTGCTGATAAAAGCAGCAGCAACAGCAAGAGGGACAACATTTGTGACTGTCCCAGGGAACAGCTGCTGCAGCTACTATACAAGGAACAAGAACCGCCAGCATATACAGTCTAGAAGGCCCCAGATCAGCCCTGACACCTGTCAGGTGCATCTATGGACAGAATTTTGTTATTTTCATTTGTATTGAAGAAGAATGTTGACACTCACTTTTTCTTATTGAGATGTTTGAGTCTGGAGCTTCTAGGGAGGTGAAGGAATGATTGTGTTTTTCCATGGGCAGCCTCTATGCCATTAACAAAATGTAATAACCTATCAAAGTCTTTATTTTTCCTTACTCATTGTCTCATACAAAAGATCCTCCACCCTAGAAGCACTACTTTGAACAGCATAGAAGGTAAATCTGTAACTCTCATGCGACATGACACAATAGACAATATTTCCATACATTATCTGTATTCTCTCTCCATAAACTCCTTGAGGGAAACTCTTTCATCTTTTTCTACATCACAATGCATAGAACATGTCAGATGAATTAACATTAGTCAGTTGAACATATTTCCCCTTATTGTTGGACTCTGGTAGCAATTCTGGTACCAATATCAGAACTATCACTATCTACTAATAATGCCAGATACAGTATGTTCTTATTTTTTATAAGTATTTGTTGGTAACTATTTTAGTTTTTCAATCTTGCCTATTATATATTACATTTATAAGTGTTTATATGTATATACATCTTTATATGTGTGTGTATATATATTTACATAACATATATTTTGGATATAATATACAATCTATCCCATTATACATTTATTGTTTTATAACCAGTTTCTGGTACTCCCTCTAGCACACACAGTGAATCAATATGTATTTTCAATTAAATAATTAATTTACATGACAATAACAAAACCAAAGGATGATTAAAGTTTTTATTTACTAGGAATTCTGCCAGGTTTGAATTTTTATATATATAAAGTCTCTTTACCTACAGTTTCAGTTATCCATGGTAAAAGTAGCATGAAAATATTAATGGAAAATTACAGAAATAAACATTTCACAAGTTTTGAATTGCATTCGGTTCTGAGCAGTATGATGAAATCGTGTTATACTACTCCATTCCAACCTGAAAATTCTCGAGCCCAAGTGTATCCATGCTGTATATGCAACCTTCCCATTAGTCACTTAGTGGTCGTGTCAGTTATCAGATCAATTGTCAAGACATCAACAATCATATCAATTGCCACATTGCTTATGTTCAAGTAACCCTTAGGTGATATCCTAATGCTATGCCACAATGCTTATTATTTATCTCATTTCATCTCATCATCTCATTCTCTTACATTATCACAAGAAGGATAAACAGAGGAAAATGAGATATTTTGAGAGAGAACATTCAAATAAATTTTGTTACAGTATGTTATGAAATGTTTTATTATTAGTTATTGTAATTAATTTCTTACTATGCCTAATTTATAAATTAAACTTTATCATCAGTATGTACATATAAGAAGAAACATAGTATATGTAAGGCTCAGACCTATCTGCAGTTTCAGATATCTACTGAGGAATCTTGGAATATATTCCTTGAAGATAAAGGGGGACTATTATATTTTCCAAAAAAGAAGAAAATGAGTGGCATTCTTTTGTGATTAACTTCTATTTCTTGTGATATCAATGCATTCAGGTGGTGACATTAGAAGTTCTTATATATATATGAATAATAAGCCATTATTTTATAGTTATTTTTCATGCAAACCACTTTATACTCTAAGGTATTCAGATGTCTTTCCAGATTCAAAGTAAACAAATTTTTATCACTGATGTAATTTTATGCAAAACTATATTCTTGATTATATTGTATTATGTTTTTAAATGCTAATAATTTCTGTCAATGAAAGTAACTATTTCCTTTGAGCAATCAAATTCCTATTATAATTTTATTAGCTTTGGCAATCATGTCTGCCAGTTTCCATAGTTAAGCTTGCCAATGAGATATCTTAAAACATTTCGTCTGAATATGAGTCCTATTTCAGAAGAGTTTCTGAGGCTAAGATTTTATTGAATACAGCATTCCTGGTAATCTAGTGTGATGATCCAATGGATAGAAGAGTAAATGCCAAATTTGATTTCTATATAAAATTTCATTTCTGCTTTCATCTATATTTTCACTCATTAACTCATTTTTTTCATTATTATTGGGCCCTTATTTTGTGCACAGCATTGTGCCTTCTGTATACTGTAAGCTATGCAAATATTAAGAAGATAGACTCATTATCTTTATGTCATTCACAGTTTAGAATTGCAAATAAGGACCCATGTATAGTATAATATACTATAGCATGTATAGTATAACATACTATAACATACTAATATAACATGTATAGTATACTATATTATATATAGTATAATATAACATGTATAGTATAACATACTATACATGCTATAATTGCTGTTATATTATTGACACTATTAACTATAATTGCTGTTATATTATTGACATTTTTCATGTTAGTAATTGGGAGAGTCAAGATTCAAAACCAGGAAATCTGCCTAGAGTCTGTAGGCTTAGCCACTTTCCTATACTTAGGGTGATAATGACTTAACATTTTAGGTATCTCAGAGATTGATATGTTGTTAAAAGAAATAAGGAAATAACAAAGAAAAAATAATTTATAAATTAAAAAATATTTTTCAATTTGAATATATACTATTTATTTTGGTCAGATAACAAGCTATACATGTATTGTAGGCATTTTAGGACTATACAACAAAGAAGTTATAATTAGAGATAAAAATCTCCAAAATAGTATCTAATCCACTGGCAAGATTTGCGAAGACTTCCAAATAATATCAGCATCACCTAGAAAGGTGCATCCTGCTCCAACTACCTTTTTGTAATGTTAAAAAAAGAAGAAGAATACAATTGATAATGTGGGCTGACTAAATTATCCATTAAGAAATGATCTAAATGGAAGTACAATTTAATCAAAATATAATCCTTAGGTGTTTTTGCTTAGTGAAATAAACACAAGCAACTCTTATTAAAGTGTTTAGGATCCCACAGCTACATGATTGCAAGTTTTTATTTACCATTATAATAAGTAATTAAAATGAGTCAAATTTCTCTGTAAATTACAATAAATAAGTAAAAAATGAAAGAGTGATTATTGAGATCGCAGACTACACAAATTCGCAGTTATATTGCTAAGGTGTGCTGTGCATTTCACGATTCTTCATATTTATGACTTAAGCAATAAAGTCTCTTCTAGATTACTATTAGTCCACTTGGAGTATTTGATGTACTCCCTAAGTACAGCTTAGAGAAGCCTGCAAAGGACAGTGTTAAAAAGGTTTAACACTGCTTTAAAAAGAGACAGCTTTAAAAAGAGTTGTTACTTGGCACCATTAGACAAATCATTCTCTCTAGTTTCCCCAAGAACAATTAAAACGAACACAAATTGTTTAAATAGAAAGAAATTAAGTAACCAGTGTTTTGAAGAGGAAAAAAATGGATGGGGGATTTAAACTGCCTAAAAGAATCTCAAGCCAAATTGGATTTGAGGTTCTATTTTTAGAAAATGTGCATTGGAAAAAAAAGAAAAAGAACTGTGGAAATAGTGGAAGAACTCAAAGTCTACAATTGCTTTAAGAAGATAAGGTAATAAATATTTTGGCACTATAGATGGCAAATATAATTAGATGGTATCAGGGTGAATTTGAGTTCAACCCTCCCCTTCACTACCTGGGCCAGTTTAGACTGGTCAGGTCACCGTCACCCTGTCTCAGTTTTGTTATATGTAAAGTGGGGAAAGTGTACTAGGTGGTCATAAAGTCATCTCTGGATTCTATTTAATATTCCATTACAAATATAAATCATTAAGGAATATTGTGTTCAGTTCTCAATAGACGAATAAAGAGGGATCACCTTGAGGAATTTTTCATTTGTTGGATAAAGCATAGAAAGGTTGAAGAAATCCACTGCCTTTGATTTTTTTCCCCTGAGAAACAATAAAGCCTTTATACACTTGAGGCTTCCTTTTCCTTGTAATGGAATACGGAATCTGCAAAGAAACAGCGATCTTTGAAGGAGTGAAATTTGAAAAAGATCTTCTACTTGAGCAAATTCTGGCCAGACTCTTCTGAGCCCTCTCCTCCAGTAGGCCTCAACTCTGGCCTAAAGATTTGACCAAACACTAACACTAACATTTCTAATAGCTCAGGGTTGCATCTTTAGTATCACCCTACCTTCCCTCAAAGTGTCTGCCTGAGAAAATCCAAGGCTGCCGAAAGAATTCATTCTTATTTCTAGCAACATCTGGAAAGAGCACCTCTGTTGCCCAAAGTCTATGGGAAGGTTAGAGCCTAACATTGATATGGTAGCAAAATCAGATGGGTTTCACAAGGACCAATCCCTTATTCCCACTTTTTGTAACTGTTTTTACTTCTCTGACTCTGTTGATCCTCTACTTGCTCCCTTCCCTACTGCTCATTCTCTTTTTCAACCATCCAGCCCCCTCTGCACAAACCAAAGTTCAGTTCAATTCATACTAGACCCTCTTTCCTATTGCAGTAATACGTTACTGATTAAAATCTCTTCTTAGCACTTTTACTAGTGTCTGTCTTGATTTATCCTTGACAGACATTGAGCGATGACATCATTCAGGCTTTTACAGCACTCAGTATAATTAGAGAAATCATTTCTACTTCTTTAAGGGTAAACCATTTTTCACAACCATCATAGTATGGTCCCAATGGGCAATCAGAAAAATGCACAGGACTTGGAGACACACTTAATTTCCATTATTTCTCTTTATAAATTATTCCAAGTGCTTTGTAGGGCAATAGCTATTGTTTCACAAAATGTGAAGAAACATGTAAAAATGGCTTCCTTCTAATGCTGCTTTTCCATGCAGTGAAATGGGAATTGTAGGGGAAGACTAAACAATTCTTACCAATGGGACCTCTGATGATCCTGGGGTAAATAGTATTGGCTGGATAAGGTTGAACTCCAATGTTGAACTCCAAGTTGAACTCCAATGACTTTCAGTATAAAAGCTGATGAACTTGACTGGAATAACCATCAGACTAGGAAGATAAAACCAATAACATTTCTTGGTCACTTGCCATGAGTCTGGCATGGTCTTAACAAAGTTTGCATATATTTTCTCATTAATCTTTTAATATCTCTAAAAATGAAACTAACACGAATTCTACTTTGTAGCTTTAAAAAAAAACTTGAAGCAGAGATCTTAAGTAATTTGCATAATCTCATACACTATTAAATAGCAATGAAGGTCATGGATTTGAGGGAGCGTTGAAGCCTAATATTGAATCCAAGGGGCCATCTGAATCCAAGGCATTGCTTTGTGCTCAGCATATTCAGCTACTGTGATTCAGCATAAAATGTTTTATCTTCATTTTTGTTTTTTTTAAATCCTCCTGTAGAAGTAGACTTACTTCTATATTTTCCACAAAGTTTTTTCTAATATGGATTTTCTTGCTAGAAATTTCATCCTCATATGCCCAACAGTGCAGTCTGAGATCCTTTGAAAGGATCAACTTTCTTTTTTGTCTTCAAAACACTGATTTCTTAGTTTCTTCCCATTTTAAATGATTAATGTACATTTAAGTTTCCATTGTGGAACCTAGAGAAGACAGTTTGTCTAATTCTAATGAGTAAGGAAAGTCATTAGGGGAAGATTCAGGGGACAGGGATTGGGAGACAAGGAAAACTGGGGGTGAAGGAGATGGGCAGGGAAAAAAGAAGGGGGACAGTTTCCAGGTCAGCCTTCAGCACAGACTTTAGTGGCACAATGTGGCAGTTAACCTTTAATCCCTGAGAGCAATAGCCAAGGTCCTCCCTCTTCCCCTGGTCCCTTTCTAGTCTCTACTGATCTCCCTTCACTTTTCATGAGATTCCCCAACCTTTTCCTTTTTTCTCTGTAGCTTCCACATATGAGAAAGAACATATGACTCTTAACTTTTGAGTTTGTTTTAATAAATATGTGTAATTATTATGTGTTCATCAAAACACTGTTTAAATGTTTAAGGAGATGGAAATGATAAATATACTGATCCAATCACTATACATTGTATACATGTATCCTATTACCACACTATACCCCATAAATTTATACAATCACAATAATAATTAATAAAAGAGACAATCTATACAAAATACCTTGCACAGTAACCTGAGGTTATTAAAATGATTTTATTTTTATATATTTCTTAATTATTATTTACTACATGATGTGTGTATAGATAAGTGGATTATATTAATCAAATATTACATTTTAGGTTTGTTAAGGGAACTCTAAGTCCATATTGGGATTAAGGCAAAAATTAAGGAAGTTGGAACTTGTGAAACTCTGACAACAGTAAGGGTGAAACAGGAAAGATAGGGCACAGGCCAATTCTAGCACATTCTCCTTAACAGATATCCTGGGAGATGTGGGATGGAAAATTAGTTTAAGATGTAATTTATCCTCAGCTGAGGACCTGAAATCTTGTGGAAACATGTATTGTTATATTTGCTGAATGTAGACATTAAATACTATAAATGAGGACATATAGTCACTTCAATTTCAGTTTTTGCACCATAACCAATACATTAACCTCTGCAGTGCCCCTTAACTTGCTTATTTGGCAACAGTTTTACTTGCAATTCCATTCACATCAGTACAAGACCTGCCCAGATATTTCTTAATGCTCCTAAAATGTATTACAGCCTAAGGATATGTCAAGATGAGGTTCTTTATCAGGGACAAATATACTGACTTCTCTATCAGATCCTATTCATTTTGATTGTTGCATTGAGTTCCACTGGCAAAAAATGGGTTAAAATGATTTTTTTTTCTGCTGGGCCAATTTTTCTTCTTATGTTCAGCAGTGCAGCAAAAGTTAATTCATTCTAAAGCACATGGATTTCCAACAACATTGTCAATATTATAATGTTCCTTTGCAGCTCTGGCCCAGCCAGTTTATTAGATGAAGGGAAAATACAGATGGGCTGACAAGCAGGGCTACATTTTGTTGTAGTGGAAAAAAACTATCAGAAAGAATCCTTCTGAATAATTTTCTTTATTCTGACATATAGGCTTCTGCTAAAGTTCAGAAGTTAGTGCTTTGCTTTTTTTTTTCCACCCCCTATTAGCTGTGCTGTTTACAGATCTTTAAAATAGGAAATATCGTTTTTTCTCCCTTAAAATGAGCAAAAAGAAAGCTTACCAATTATTCTTGTTTGGGCTTCAATTAAACCTTGATAAAAGAAAAAAACAGGTTCAATATGATTTCTTTAGTAAATGCCCTCTCACAAGATACTAACGCAAGGCCGAGAATATGTCTGCTGTTTCCTACAGTGGGAAATGAATCAGCCCAATAATCCCTGAATGACTAATGGAAAAAAACCAGAAGGGTGTCTCTTATAATCTAGAATGTTTGCATTAAAACGACATCAGACAGTATCCCCATAGGAGAAGCACAACTTGCCATGCGCTGGCTGTCATGGAACTTATGGAGGCATAGCTGCCATCTTTGTTGCCTCCATTTGGGCAGTGGGAGATAACCCACTGGAACTTGTGCGGAGGAGAGGAGTCAAAATCAGTTCACCCACATAAATTTCTGGAAACTTCCAGCTAGTCAGTATAATTATTTTATATGGGGAACACCTTCTACAGTGCAGGTCCTTGCTCTTTTACTCTATAAGGCATGAGGTAATAGTGACTCAATGTCAAATATTTTTTCTACTTGTTTTATTTTGCATTGCATTGTTGCTCTATCCAACCTCTTTCTTAGATGGGATCCCAATGGCATGGCAAGTTGATGCTCTTTCTGTCTCAAAATTAGGCCAGATATCAAAGCCATTCGAATGGGAACTTCTCCCTTTTCTTTCATTGTCTTTAAGGGCCAACCAGACAGGAAATCATCCACTGAGATATCCCTTTGGGCCTGTATAAAAGTGTTTGGACATTCTTTAGGATTGCTATAAAGAGAAAAAAAGATAAGATACTTGGTTTGTACAGAAGAGATTCCATATTTGATAGAATTAAATATATATCAATGAACTCATATTCATTGATATCCATTATTGGTTGCAAAGTGTTGAATTGTAGAATCTACTGGGCCTTTCCACATATGTAGCACAGTAGAAACCTCTGGTCCATCCAATGCTTCCAGTGCCTGGTATGTGTTAGATTCCATGGAGGATATAGTAGTTCTTCATATTTATATTCCTTGCATCTGGTACACTTATTATCTATAGAAGGCAAATAGATAAAATCATAATATTTTAATAAATTAAAATTAACTATGGCACTAAGCATACTACTAAACAACTAGTAACTCATGAGCCTTTCCCATGAAAGATGAGAAAATGGCTATGTAACTTGACTGAGTTGCCTGGTTTCACAACTCTAAGTGAACTCTAGGTCTGAAGAGCTTTTGCTGAACAAATGGATGAATGATGCAAGGTAGAATTACGTGTGTGCCATAGCACAAATTCAAAAGAAAATTACTAATCCCTGATACATGTTTAGAATTATTTTTTCAAAGCAATTTTTTAGTAATGACAATTGGTATATAATGTGATATCTGGAACTTTCCCCTTGGGTCCCAGTTATTATTTATAATAAGAACAAGAACAAATGGTTGGCTGGTTTATATATGCAGTTCTGGCTATTCTCAGAAGGAAGCTAAATACATCCATAGATTGGATCTAGATTTTGTCCTTACTTACACTAATTCAAAGGAGTTTAGATGACCATGGCAGAGATGACATGCTTTGTTAGTTTGTTGTTGTTGTTATTAACGATTATCATGATTTTGTGGTACCAAAAAGGGAAGGAAGGAAACAGTCATAGGATATTAGTATAATTCAAGAAATGCAATTACTTCATGAAGAAGGAAATGCAAAGTAGCCCCAGAGAAGTAGAATATACAAAATTCTTGCTTTCTCAGTGACAAAGTATAAGATACATATGGTTTTGTTTGTTTTGTTTATAAAAGTGCTTGGATGATGACCTAAATCAAGTGCATGAAAGAGGGTGATGTGGTATAAAGTAGGGTAGGGTCCAGAGTAGGAAAGGTCCAGGAGGAAATCCCAGTTCCGCTATTTTTATGATGCTGGATAAGAAACTGAACCTCTTTAGGCTTTTCTCCTACTATGTAAGTGGATCTAAAAATAATTAATATATGCTTTCTTAAATGATAAAAGAGAAAGTAAACACAAATTTGTTCTTTTGTAGTAAGCTTCTTTCCTTTCCACTATATAAATTTTCCACACTGTCCCTTTAACTTACAATAGAGAATGCTAGGTTTTTATGCAACAGAAGACAACTTTAGGTTCTTGATAAAGGTTGGAATAGACGAAAGAAGGAAAATAGTAAGCAAATATAAAGAAGAGGTACAAGAAAATAAAAGTGAGAATGAGAAAATGAGAAAGAAAAGAAAGTTACTTCTAAGCTCTGATGAAGCCTGACTCAATTCTGGGATATTTACAATAATGATGACTAAGCCTTTTAATATATGCCAACATGGGGCCAAGATTCACATCCAGCAACATTTAATTTAGAAAGTAGGAAATGCTACAATCTGGATAAGCACATACCGAGTTATTGCAAGAAAATTTATTTCCACATATGAAATTGGAATAAATCTATTTTAATGAAGGCTTCAATTGTCCTTTCCTAGATTAAACCATATGTAATTTGAAGAATTCTGATGTGCTTCATTTTAAAACATCTTTAAAATCTCTGGAAGATAGCTCCCTAAGATATCACACACTCTCTGAGCACCCACGAGTGAAGTGTGATTCAGATTAGTCCTCAAGCTGTTCAAATAAGGGCTGGGCTGAAAGTATCACAGATCGAGGAGGAGATGTATGCATTTTTAAAGTCTCTTTTATGTTAAAGATAAGCCTGAAAAAATGGACTAAATAGTGAAATCTGAATAAATAGTTTAAACTAACCAGTAGCCTCCTCTAATACTGATGCATGTTCATATCACTAGGAAGACAAATACCCCTCGTTCAGTTCTGATGGCTACTGCCATCACCTCTCCTCAAGAAGATAGTATTATTCTTGTGCTTAACACCATCGAAACTTGGGTATGCTGCTAGATATGATGTGACTTCTAACTAGCCCCACAACCATTGTCACCTCCCCCCTAGTTTTTATCATAACTCCACAACCAGAATATTCAGCAGCAGCAGCCTTCATTTGAAAAGCTTTTCCAAAGTGCTGATGTCTAGGAAACAGTTGTCACTACCTCCATTAAACCAACAGAGGCATTGCCATGGTGGAGTGATCCTTCTGACTTGGACATCAGAATGCGTAACTCTGGCTGTACTGCTAACCTTCAGAAGTAAGTCACTTGACCTCGCTGGCCTTCATCACAGAGTCAAGGGGTTGACCAGCTCATCTCCAAGGTCCTTTCCTGCTCAATCATCCTGTGATTCTATAATGTACTTGCTAAGTGGTTTGCCTAATCACACAATTACCCAGTGGTCCTCCTGAACTGGAAGTGAACGATCACTTGTCAGGGGCATCATAGAGGGTATTTGTGAATGAGCCGGAGGTCAGATTATAACCTCTGAAGTCCCTTCTAACTCTGATTCTGTTCTGGCTTCTGGGTCAGCTGACTCCTGGCCCAATGCACTATCCATCAGGAGGACATTACCTCCTCTTGGAAGCAGCCAATTTCTACTTCATTAATAAAGAAATTGCAAGCATTAAAAGCAGGATCTGTGAGTGAATGATAAATGTAAACCATTATGAACTTGTCCTCATACTAAAATAATTACATACAGAATTATTTTCATCTCATTGTAAAATAATTCTTGCCATGAGAAATAAATAAGAGAAAACAGAGGCATCATTTTGGTGCCCCCAAGTGGGGATCTATGATGGCTGCAGTTAAACTTGCACGGAAGGCATTCAGGGGCATCCTGCAACCTCTTGGATGAGACCTTAGGCCCTCTTGCACTGCCTATGCCTGACTTTGTTCTCCAAGGTCTTCTCTATTTTAACACAGAGAGCTTAACAGTTATCTAGAAAGGGAGAGACCATTCTGAATATCTCCAGGAGTCTATGTTCTTTTCATGTATTCCAATTGACTTGGAAGTATTCCCAAAAGTACAGGCTGATCTATGAGATGAGTCCTCAGATAAGTCTGACTCTATCTGATTTAAGGGTCCTGGAGCTATGTATCTCTCCTTGTCCTCAGAATAATGGAAGAACACATTATCTCTTGGAATAGTTAAGTCCCAATCAATACCCTGGCTCCACAGTTTGCATTCTCCAGGTGGAGATCCTAAACTAGAGATATCTGACAAGACTTTGACTTCATTTTGCTAGCAGCTTTTATAGCATTTAAAAGTGTTTATTGTACATGCTGGAGTTCTGGTGTCATTTTGCCACAATCGCCAATGACTAGAAATAGCCCTCTGTGATAGGTCCTCTGAGGAATAGGCTTTTATTTAGAAATGAGATATGCATTTTCAAGAATGTTTTTTCTAGTGCTTTATCTTCCTTTGAACCAGGTATCTAAAAGTCAGTGTCAGTATTACTTATTTTGGACAAGTTTCTTGACTTCACTATTTTTAAATCTCATAGCTTCTGTAAAATTTGGATATTAGTTATTAATAACTTGTAAGATTTTTTTCAAGGACAAAATGGAATTATGTACATAATAAATCATGAAGCACAGAGTAAAACACATAAAAGATCAAGAAATATCTAATTCAAATCTATAATGTATCATGAGCACCTGCTATAGGAAAGGCAGTTTATTAGATAAACGATCCCCTAGCCAAGGAGATTTCTACACAGAGTATGCAGATGAAAACAGGCTTCGTATATGCCAGGCACGTAGAAGCACTGAAAATATAACTGAAGATAGAGCAAAGAAAAAGTTAATTAATACTACACAAGGTACTTTCTTAATGATTCACACAAAAATACACCAAGAGACATTCCAAGGAGTATGTGCTTAAATGATACAAGATCAGTTCTGAGAACCTGCATCAGACAATTTCAGAAGATACTGTTCTGTATTAAAATATTCTCTGAAGACTTTGAGAAGAGATGGATTTAAATTGAGAAGAGAAAAAGGAAGTAAGATAATTTTTAACATTTCTATATTGGGAAAGTATATAAGCAACCACAGCATGAAAAATTAGGAGATTTGTTTGAAGAACATTTAAGTTTTGCTGAAGCAAAATATTGGCAATTATAAATCACTAAAGATGATAGTTGAAAAGAAGATATGACCTATGAAACATAAGCCAAAAATTTAGGTTTTGATTTCTTATTACACTCAATGAGGAGCACAAATGTGTATCCTACATGCATAGATGAACAAAGTTAGTACAAATTTCTTATCCATCTACATTTCTTCTTCCTGGAACTTTGACAGCTATTATTAAGTGATCATCACATTCTCTCTTACTAAATCTTAACAGGACCTCAGAATCTTTCTTAACTTTAGGCAGAAATTATCATCGGATAGGATTGACTTAACAGACAAAACCAGCTTGCCACCACTGCACTAGTCTAGACAATAAAGATGGAAAACAACACATCATAAGGCAGGGTAAAAAAATAACTGGAGAACATGGTGACCATTTAATGGATTATCATACTAATCTGAGATGATGGAATGTTCTTATTTAGTTCAATCAACAAACACTCATCGAGTGCCTGTTATGTGCTAAAATATATGATATAGTCTGAGAACTAGTGAAAAGTAGGATAATGACAATAAATAGACTACTTGAAGGCTTGTGTGAAAGATCACCATGACACAAAACAAAATCAAGAACTCAGAAAAACTGAGAAGAATGGAAATTTCAAATTGTCTTAGATGTATATGAAGTTAGAACGGGGGACTGTTGGAAAAGAAAAACCAATAGGTAAGCTTTAATCATGAAGAAATACAAACTGATGAAGTAGTGAAAGAAAGAGATCTCATAAAAAAGGCAGAAAATTGCTTATCCTAGCATTAGAAAAAGACTGAGCAAGGATTACCTAGAGTTCTGGGAAGCAAAGAGGGAAAGTTTCACAACAGAAATTGTGTTCAATGGTAGGCACACATTACAGTGATGAGATTGAAGTGGGTTTGACCATTAGGTGGTGGTTGGTGACATGAAGAAAAGTTAAACAGAGAAAAAAATGCATTTATGTTGCACAGTTGCACAGACAAAAAATGGCACAAAAGGATTAGTGGAAATGGGTGGTTTAGCAGCACATCAAAAGATTAGGCAAGAATGGGTATAGTAAAGATGGTTGATAAAAAATATATATAAATATATATATACTGTTCATTGAAAGTGCATATAAAGGTGCTTAATATGAAGAATTTAATCTGCTTATAATTTTGTGCAAAGTTAGAAAAATTATGATTGTAACAATTTTTTTCTATTTGCCTCAACAAATGTTTTCAGTGAACAGTGTGTACAGCTTCTGAAAATTTGTTTTTTTCTGTTATGTTTGATAACATGTATTAAAATGCAATTTTTGAGAAAAAAAAAAGATTAGGCAAGAAAAGGAAAAAAGGAATGAGATGTTAGCCAAAAGAGGCATCACAGAATGGAGAATGCCTGCATATGTTGAAGGGAGAAGGTGATGAGCCAGTATACAGAAGAAAAAAGATGGAAGGCTTTGGAGAGGGCACAATGGATGGAAGGAGTCAGGTCCTGAGAAGGAAGGAGAAGATAAGATTGAGAACCTGTGCGGGAGCCTGGTAAGTAACACAAGAGGAGTATCCTTCTGTTCAAGGTGTGGAGACAGAAAAAGCAAAATGTCAAAAGAAGGAAATATTGAAAGATTTCTAGCTAACATCCTTTAATATCCTTAGTAAAATAGGAAGTGTAGCAATTTGTAGAAAGAGAGAGATGTAGTAGACTACAATAGATCATTGGATTCAGGTGTAGAATGTTTGAGAAAAACAGGACAGAGAGTTACTTTTAATACATTTACCAAATGTTTTTCATGTCCTTATCTTGTGTCAGAAAGAAGGTTAGGTGTTGAGAATCCAATAGTAAACAGAACTGAATTGTCCCTTCCCTCAAAAATCTAATGCTCTGGAAAGGAAGACAGATTTTTAAAATAAAATAAAATAATATGATTGAAGGTCATAAAAGGTACTACAAGATATGGAGAGGTCAGACCTTATAGATCTTTGCATGGCAGAGCAAAAGTTTGGCTGTCATTCAAAGTATAGAGAAAGCAATTTAAGTATTATGTCATTTTTGCTTTAAATAGCAAATGAACATGATAAGATAAACTATTTACATTTTAAAGTTTTTTTTTTTTTCAGTGTGCAGAATGAATTAAAGAGGAAACAATAGTGAATGCAGAGAGAGCTGGTGGGAAGCCGCAGGTGTGGGTATGACTATTGTGACAGTGAAGATGGAGATATTATAAAAAAAGGTGATTCGGCCACTTTGGAGAGAAGTCGGGCAAGGCCTGCCTAAGGATCCAACATGGTGAGCGAAAAGTAGACTCCCAGCCTCATGCCAAGGCAGATGCTACCATTCCCCAGGGAAGGTTGATGGGCTGGGGAAGGTTGAAGAGATCTGGGGAAAGTTGAGGAGGACGTGTTAAGCTTAAGATGTCTGAGACAGAGATCAAGCAGGCAGTTTAATAGGAACAGAGGAGCACAGATGACAGAAGATGTAAATCAGGGGCAGATACTCATGATTCTTTATAATGCATGGAAATAATTGAGATCAGCAAAACAGAGCACGGAGAGGAAGAAGGGTGAAGGCCCCAAGTTCCCTCAACCTGTGGATGTTGGGTGTGCAACTAATAATTAAGCAAGTAGAACCTCATCTGAGGTAGAACTCAAAATTCAGCCCTCAATGTCCTCATCCAAAATGAGATAATCACCAACTATCCTGTGGAGTTGTGAGGACTGGAATTGTTACATGGAATATGCTGAGAACAGTGGTTGGTTATATAAAAAGACCAATTGTCTGGCCTTATTATTATTATCTGAATCAGAAGATAAACCACTGAGGAAGCAGAAGAGACCACAAAGGAGACTGAACATCCTGAAAAGTATGTAAGGGTGACGGAAGTTAGGGTCCGTGGGCTGGCCATGGTAGTAATTGCTACCCTGGATACCTAGACATAGCAAGAGTGTTCCTGGTGATTGCAGAGTAGACAATTTTATCCTACCTGGATCTTATGAAATGTAAATACTGAATTTTTCAAGTGCAGAGGAAAATCACTATTTATTTATCACACACTCATTGATCATATGCTGTGTGCCAGGCACTTTATTTTGGCCCTGGGAATAAAAAGATTCATCCAGAAGTTGGCTACTTTGGGTGAGTTCATGATCTAATGAGGCAGGAAGAGCAGATATAGGTCCTTAGAGTTTTTCTATGGCTAGATACAAATTAATATTGAGCCTGCAGTAGGGCCCCCTAATTTGGCTTTGTATAAAAGGAAGAAATACACGAATAATAGCAGTAAACATGACAAAAACCTAAATAAAATAGAGGCCCTCAAAAATTTACTGCAAAATATAGAATAGCTCTTTTAGCAAAGAACTAATAAAAGCAAAACTCCAACATAAAAAAAAAAACATTTTTCCATATCCCATGGTTACAAATTTTTATTTAAGATTTTGTTCCTACTATATATCCAACTATAATGGCTTTATTCCAGCTATTATACCAATCCCAATACCCCAAGGTGTTTTTCACACTATAAAGCATCTTCCTGCGTATTAGTGTAAATTAGTTAGCAAAAGAATGAGATATTAATCCTGTAAAGGTCACATCATCTTGATTACAAGAAGCCAATAAAATGGAATTCTTGCCTTTAATGGTTGAATGTCACAGAGGGAAAATAGACAGCTTCACATTTCCCTCTGTAATGAAGTGATTTTTGTTCTCAAATTGTATTCTTCAAAGTATCGCCAGTATTTGTTTCCCAGGAAAACGGCAGCAGCATGATCCTTGGAGAGGTTGCATCATCTGAGGAAAAAAATCAAACATCCAGCCCCAAGGAAAACAGCACTGCCTCTCCTCAACATAAAATGCTTAGCACTTATTCATTCATGAGAATTTTCTTTAAGATTTTGATGAGTATGAACATCCTTTCTTCTTTCAGTTTCCAGAGAAGGCAACCAAGAAGAGAGATGGAAGCCACCTGTCCAATACCACAGCCTCCAGGGACTCTGGGACCACAGGTAGGGTCATTGGATTCCCAATCATTGCTCAAACATGGGTCTGGCTGTTTCCATCTCACCTTATCAAAGGCAATTTGGCTGCTCATTTAGATTTCTCTATCTGTAGTAGAAACTAAGGGTAACTTTATTTTCTGTTCTGCCCTAGAAGCAGTCCATGGATATGACATCATCACTGAAGAGATGCTGTAATTAACTACTGTCATTTTGTGCCAGGTTCAGGTCTAAGTGTCTGAAACATTATTTCATAAACACCCTCCAACAACCCTCTGTGGTACATACTAATATTATCCTTATTTTAGAGATCTGACAATTGATGCAGTGTTTTATATAAAATCACAGAGCTGGTAAGCTGTGGAGCCTGTATTTGAACCCACAAAGGCAGACACTGAAAGGCCATTGTTCTTAACAATTTAACCACCTTGCCTGTCAATGGACTACATAATATTATCTCCCTGTGTGTGCCAACACTCTACATTGCTCTCTCTAAGCACAAATGAAAATGCACACGTCATCAAAAGTTCGAATGGGTCATTACTACCCCTGGTGCATGTATGAAGACACAAATAGTGTGACTCTTTATGATTTGCAACCAGAGAAATGGAAAAACTGAGCTCTGTTTATGTACTATGACTTGAAATGCATTTAAATAAAAAAAAAAAAGTTCCTGAAGACTGGAAGAAAACATATAGCTATGAATATGACATATGTCTACATAATAAATGCAAGAGGATTATGAGAAGTTTTGCAGAGGGAGCAAACTTGGTGACCAGATCATGAGTCTAGGATGAAAGAGGTGCAGTGACACAGGTAGCGTTCCTTGTGGTGACAGAGTGCAACTAAGTCAGACCCCTTGACTTCAAATCCTTGCTTGACCACACTTGCTATCTGAATTCAGCTAGGTTATATAGCCTCGGTGAACCTCCATTTCTCCACTGTAAAAGGAAAGGCTAAGAGCACCTCTATCTACTTAATTGTTGTCTAGCAAGTATTCAATTTTTTATCTCATATAAAATTTATAGAAGTGTCTGGCACCTAAGAAATCATCAAGGGTGTGTTAGCTATTATAATTACTTTGAATAGAAGTGAGAGAAGTAGATAGAAGAGGATAGAAGAATAACAGTGACAGTAATCCCAATACTGGCAATTCTGTTCAATAGAGAAGGCTCTGTCCTTAATTCAGCATCCCAATGTATGAGATGGAGGTGGTGGGAACTGTCCCATCACCTGCCAGGGCCCCCACCTGTGCTTAGCTACTCATATCTACTCTAGGGAAGATGTAAGAGGGTACAGAGAGACAAGTTTTGCTAAAGTTTCAGCATTTCCATTTTCTCTTAGTTTGGGAAAGAAATGCTAAATTATATCAGATGTCCACAATAATATTTTAGGTCATTTATTTTACTAATATTTTTCTAATTCCATCCTTCAGGTAGGTGGTAAGGGGAGAAGAAATGATGCAAAAATAAATCAGACCTGGATCTTGCCTTTTTGAGTCATCACTCTTATCTGTGGCTTATAATTGGGGTGGGGATGCAAATTCTGTCATTACAGGGAGTTTGATAGATTGGAAATGAGTGAAGATGTATTGACCTATCACATTACTGGGGGACCCTATGACATCTAGCACTACAGAGCATTCTCTAACATTAGAGGATTCTGTATGTCAAAGAGTAGAAGTGCCCCCTATGAGAAACACTGAAACAAACTGTGGGAAACAAAGTTCAAGGTGATATAGCATTAGAGACATATAAATAAAATCCTAGGACATTCAGAGATCCAAGGTAACTACTCACTGTACAACCTTGAATAGACTTTGTAGCAACCTAAATTAAAGCATTGTCCTGAAGAATGGATAGTATTTGAATATGCAAAGAAAGAGAGGAGAGGGCACAGATAAATTTTGGAGTCCTGACCATGCCTTCTAACTAAGATAGCAACTTACTGTATCTTCCAAACTGGCTCACTTTTGCAGGGACTATAATAATTAGCAACCAGGACAATAAGTACAAATGGAACTTGCCAGGCTAACTGAGAGGCATAGTTATCTACTTAGAACACAGGCTGGTAGTGAGGAAAGAAACCTTAGTTTTACCCATGACAAAACTAAGGCAATAACATGATACAAGGCTCAGAAGATGTGGACAGAGCACTAGGATGAGACTCAGTTTCCACGAATGTCAGAAGTGCTGAATCAAGTGACCCAAGACATGGTGGCTGATTTCAGCTTCTCAATACCAACTGAAGATCTTTGGCAATTCACCTGCTCCTTCTGGGTGATGTTCTCTCACCTGAAAAGAAATGAGTAGGAGTATATGATCTTCAAAATCTTATATAGCTCTGATGCTTTAAGATTATTTTTTTCCAAAATAGTCAAGGACTTATCAAACTATATCCTCTACCTCTAGGTAAGTTAATTCCTTTCTTCAATTCTCCTGTGTTTTTTTTTTCACATTTTATTGATCCATTATAGTTGTACATATTAATGGGACTTGTTATTACATATTTGTACATGCATTGTGTTTTATTTGATAACCAATGGAGGCTTTTCCACTATAATGAAATACGTACTTTCCTGGAAGGGGAGGATCTTATGGTTTTCAAAATTTCTAAAAAAAAGTATTGAGGGGAATTGGAAGAAAAGGCTCAAACCTATGGAATTTTGTAACAAGGGCTCTAACAAAAGCAAACAAAAGTCTAAATCAGGGGGGAAATCATGCATGCTGAATTTCAAATTTAAAATAATACTACAGTGGATATAAGACTTTATTTTTAAAGAAAGGTAATGATCACTTGGTTGAAGGACGTGTGTAGAGGCGTTGAGGTAAAATACTCCTGTGTTTGAGAATCCATGTAATACGTACTTCCAAACAGAATGCCTGGGCAAACTGGGCAACAAAAAAATGCCAAGGAAGATGTTGAACACAGTGGATGCTCCTGTCCAGCATGCTGGATACCACTGTGCTAGGATATTTGGAGACTCTGATATTACTTAGTGACACAAATCATTTAAATGCTGGAGAAAATAGCTTATAAGCCAACTCAACTCTGCATTATAATAAAATTATTCTCCTATTTACTGACTATTAATTAATTTGCATTAGAGAAACATGCATAGGAGGAGAAAATTTATCTGCATAGTCCCATTTATTTCAGCATATTAATGTAGAATTCATTCATTCATTCATTCATTCATTCATTCATTCCACGTGTATCAAGTCCCTGCAACATGCAAGGTGCCATGCTGAGACTCAGGACAAGCAAAAGCATGAATCTAAATGATAATAAATTGTTATTTGTTCCAAAGCTTGATCGCTATTTTTAGTAATAAATTCTCATATCAGAATGTGTAGCAACCAGACAGACTCAGATCATTTTGAGTTGGACACAGGAGCAGTTATCTGGACTCTCCCTGCCACATATGTAATATTCTGAAGTGGGCTGAGGTGCCTTTTTCCCCTTTTCTTGTTAAAGTCGTTCTCTCAGAAACTGATTTGTTTTGTGCTGTTTTCCATTCACATCACGATCCAATCAAACCACAGAATATAGGAAAGATCAAAGTAGTGCAGTCTAGCCATCTACAGTAATTCATAGAATATATGAGGCATTAAAATTTTCATTCCTCATTCTTATAAGAAAGACTATAAAGGTAACTGAAAATGATGCAGAATATGAATTCATTCCTGAGACAATGATTGTAGCAAGAATAGGAAGAGGCATAAACCAACAGACCCTTTTTTTGCCTGTGTCATAAGCCCTTTGTGCAAAACAGTTCTTGCCTCTGTCTTTTACACTTTTACTTTTATCCTTGATCTCTTCAGCTCTTCTCTTATCTAAATGGTACATGAAAAAAAGCCCAGAAAACTTTTCGAGTATCGGCTCCCTACGTTTTCATCCAAAGCAATCTTAGAGCATTCCCATAAACACAAGAAAAAGTGTCTGAGGTTGTGCCTAGCAGATGCAGAAACAATTGATTGAAAAATGAAAACTTAAACAACAAACAGGAGAGGTAGGCTATTATTCTGCAGTACACCACATCCTGAGTTTTCTGCTCTATGGTGTATTTCGTTCTGTTTCTTAACCATTTATATTCCAGTATGTGTTGTATTAATTCTCACATTTTTGATTTAACAAAGTAAGTCTGTAACTCATAATAGGCAGCAAATAAAATAGAAGTCATCTCCCACGTTTAGGAAGATGATGGGATGTAAACATCATAGGAAGGGACAAATCTGCAATGTCACATATCTGGACCACTCATCAAGTTAAAATAATCAAGAAATTGAAGCAGAAAAGTTTTTTGAAACATTTTTCTTTCTATTAACATTCTTTCCACTAAATAGGGAACTTAAGGAGAAAATATTTATGACCAAATCATTTTACTGAGCAAATGACATTCTAAAAGAAAAGAAACTTAGTTTGAGTTTTTAAATTTTGAATAGAAGAATTTTGATTCAAACTGATGGGAAGGTTGATCCACTATTTGTAACATTCTGTAAGCCACCCATGGTACATGACTTCCCCACCCTGCAAGGCAGGTGCTAGTGGTCTCAACTGTGTGACAGATGAAGAGATCTTGGAAAATAGCAGTACCCAGGGCCCTGAGATCCCTGAGGGTCCCAACTTTCAATTATAAAGTTGGAGGAATTGCTCTTCTCCCATCTGCTTTTCTTTTAGTGGTTTCTCACCTACAATGGTAACTTCTCATGTGATTCATGAACCTTCCAGGGACCTTTGTAAGAATAAACTGTCACACTACAAAACCTGTTGGAATAATGTCATGTGGATCCAAGTCAGATGGATCCAAGTCAGATGGATCTGGGCTCACATTTCATCACCATCTCCAACCAAGTAAACAAATTTTGACATATCACTTTGTCTCTCCAAACCACAATTTCTCCACCTGTAAATTTGGGAATAATAAAACTGATAGTATGGCCTTTTTTTCGGAATAAGATCAGATAACATTTAAAATTCATGCAGACTCTGAAATGACTTGGGGTTCAAATGCTGCTCTAACACCAGTAGTCATTTCATTTCTTGATGACTTATCTACAAAGAGAAGATAATAAGAACACCTCCCTCTTCAGGTGAGTTATGAGAGTTCATTGTTTGTCAAGTGCTTTGAAAAATATCTGGCATATACCAAAAATTTGGTCTTATTTTATCCAATATTAAGGTTCTGACACTAGGCTTCTATGCATAATGCACAGCATAATGCACAGTACTAAAATAATAAAGTCCTTGTCAATAAATAAACCATGTATTTGTAACTAAAGAAACAAAAAGTCCCACAATGCAGAGGTTTGGTGTAGATACAGGGAAGAAATGTGACCACAAAATTTTGGAGCATTTTATGTTACTCTAGGAGACAACGACAATACTAAGGAAGGAAAGGGCAAATAAAATATACCTCTAAAAATTGACTTGGTTGGTGAAACTTAGTGGAGGGTTTGGAGGACAAATTTTAGAGAAACAGGATACAAAGGGGAAAAAATTTAATAAAGTTGCTGCTATAGATCAAGCACTTAATGAGTCTTAAATTTAGTTCACAAACATTTACAGAAAAATCACTCTGGACTCCATTACACCAGTGCTAAGCTGGCATGAATGGAGCAGTGGTACAGATTGGCTCCGGCAAGGAAAAGAAATGTTATTTTTAACATTGCTTAAAATTGCCAGGGCATGATGATAATAAAGCTGACCAGCCTTTAGTTCTGTTGTTATTGTTTAAAAATTCCCTGCAGACATTTCACTCAGTGTCCAAGGCAGATTCTGTTCATTGCCCTGCCCTTGGTCTTCAACTGACAACAGCTAAACTGTACCCATCTACAAGAGATGTGAAATGTACTGAAAACCAATTAGATGGAATAATAATAAGTATTCAGAAGGAGTCACACATTCTAATAATCATCACAATAAATTGTAGTTGATATAAATATTTAGATGCACATAATAAAGTCATTTTTAATTCAAAACTCAAAACCAAAAAATTGAGGCTATAGGCAAACCTAATAGTAGGATTGCCAGATTTGGCAAATGAAAATATATCATGACCACTGAAATTTGAATCTCAGATAAGCAATGACAATAATGTTAATATAATTATATCTCCAATATTGCATAAGTATACTTGCACTAAAAATTATTTGTTGTTTATATGAAATTCAAATTTAATTGGATATCCTGTTTATCTGACAAACTCACCAATATGGCAATATCCAATGAGTGAACATTTTATTTAACTCTCTTTTTTGGATCTCTCCTATGGTTCCAGAATAGCTTTAATCATTGAACAGAGGCAGATTCACCATAGAGCTGAAGGATCTTAAGTTTATGGCTCTCATTTGCACAGGTGACCCCCCACAAGGTCAGTGGAAATCAAATGACTTTGTAAAAATTATATAGATAAGCATTGTGTCCACCTATAACTAAAAAATATTTCTTAAAAAATGTGAAATAAATTTCAACTAACCATGCTAAAGGTTTTCTTTTTTATCTTTTCTATGAAAATTATATTGCAAAATTATGATTTCATACTGATTAAAGAGTATACGCAAAAAAATGTGAACAATTCATTATTTTATTTGTGATGTTTCCATCTATAAACTTTTTTAAAACCATAATTTGGTTGCAATTTTCTTATCATTCTAAATAAATACCAATTCACTATCAAGCAAAACACTGTGTACTTTGTTCACAAAGCAATCATTTGTTTCTCAAAACAATTCTAGAAGGTAGATAGTATTATTTCCCATTTTATAAAGAAGAGTATATGCCATGTTCCTGTGGTTACACAGACAATCAAAGGGAAATTTTAATTCAAGTTGGTGTGATTTCAAGTTTTCTTCATCTTTGTAGCCCCTGCTATAACACAACAGGCATAGTAAATATTTAGTAAATATTCTGTGCAAGTGTGACTATATGAAGAAATGGTGACTAGAGATCTTCCTCAAGTTATAATGGGATTGTCTTCTGATAAACCCATCAGAAGTCAAAAATATTGTAATTCAAAAATGCATTTAATACACCTAAGCTTCTGAGCATCCTTGCTTAGAAGCACAACACATTGTGGAGCATCCATCATTCACCCTCGTGACCACATGGCTAACTGGGAGCTAACAGCTTGCTGCTATTGCCCAGCATTATAAGAGTATCACACTGGAAAAAAGACCAAAATTCAAAATTTGAAGTATAGTTTCTACTGAATGCCCATCTTTTTGCACCATCATAAAATCAGACAATCCTAGATTGAATCATACATGCATTCATGTATACACATGCATATATATATATATACACACACACACATACATACATACAGGATTACCATGGACACTTTGAGGATAAATATAAAGAAGTAAAGATTGAGCATTCTATTTCTAGACTAGAAATTCCTTCCCTATGTCCTATGGAAGACACCAGCAGAAGGAAATTATCAGAAATAAGCAATGGAAGCCAAGTACCCATTCCTTTCCAACTTCCCAAGTGAGTAATCCACTCAAAGCAGAAGCCTTGGAACAAAGAACTTCAATTGCTGATACCACTTCGGAAAATCTCAGGAAAATAGGCAAAGGAGAGTCCTTGGTTGCGGGTATATGTGTTCTGCATTGAGTCCATAGGTTAGACAGTGAGTGTTTGATACAGCTTTGTGTTACAAACTGAAATTAGTGTTAACAAAAACTCAGCAAGAAGACAAATCATCTTCTCCATTAATGGGAATCTTACTCCCTCTGTAACTGAATGCAATGAGTTTGCTCCTCAGTGACTGAAAAGCCAATACCCAACCAGGAGAGAAAAGAGTGAGGAAACGTTTATTAATTGCAGCAAGTAAGGAGAGAACTGGATTTAAAATACACAACAACGTCCTCCTGAGCAGAGTAAACCAGGGACCTTTATTGGGGAAACTAATAGATAGTCACACTGGGAAGATGCGTCATCACATGAGGAGGCAGGCACATTCCTAAGCATGCTCAGTTGGAGATATGCTTCTTCATACCTCCCATGGTCAAAAATGGTGCATGGGTATTCCTCCAGGGTAGAGAATTTAGTATCATAATAAGCAAAGTACACTCTAGGTTACCCAGAAGAGTGAGCCTGAATGATGCAGCAATTTTGGCAGATTCCTCGTAGCTTTCTCCTGAGGACCTCATCTGAAACAAAGCAGCCTGCAAGGAATGTTAACAGTCATGGAAAGAGGCAGCAGCTTCACCCCCAACAACCACAGGTAACTGCCCTAAAATACCTGCCTACTAACTGACATCTCCTTCTCCCCACTATTTTTCCAGATAGTATAGTTTCTAAGTCCACAAGCATTACATTTAAACAAACAAAGATACATTGCAATTTTTAGGATGTTTCCCAACAGAATATAAGACAGATTTGAATCTTGGTGAAATCCTGACCTTCAGTTAGCTATTCATTACATTCTGCAAACACAGATAATACTTGTAAACCAAGAGAAATATAATATTCCAACAAGAAATTCACCCTCAAACTAAATACTAACCTTTTGTGAAGAAATTTCATGCACCTCCTCACTTTTTACTATAAAAGATAATCATTTCTCAGGATAATAATGAATCTTTTCTGGTAATCCAGTAACACTTTAGCACTGTGGAATGATGAGCATATCAGTTTCTATACATTTTTAGATAATATATTTAGCTCTGAGTTGAACAAATTACACAGACTTGGAGAATCATTCCATTTTCTTTCCTCATTAAAATTTAGCTTCATTATGCCATTTCTGATATTAGCAATCATATTTCCAACAGAATTTTGAACAGCATTATTTCAATTTCAGTGCACAAACAAGCAATATAACTGTTCTTTGCTGCATTATAATCTTCTAAGCTTTAATTATTATTCCTTATAATACTGTGTCTTCCTAGTGTATGGGCTTTAAAATATATTCCTATTTTCTATTCTAAAGCAGTTCCTTTTAGTCGAGAAAGAAAAGGGTACTTACATATATGCCATTCTTTTGAAACTGTACTTTATCATTTCAATGGTCATTGTATCTAACCCATTAGGTACTGGAATGATATTGTGCAATCATAAAAGAAACAGAATTTTAGAAAGCTACAGAGCTCAACATAAATCAGCAAATAGGATGAATTTGGATCAAACATTAGAAACTGTAGGTGCTCAGAAATAGGGCTCTCATTTTGTTAAGTTTTAGATGGTATAGGAATATTTGGTCCTATTTGAGGCTTCTTCAGACGTGTGAATAAAAGAGGTGAGAATCACTTAGTAATTATTAATGCCTAAGTATTTTGAGCTAGTAAATAATGATTGTGCTTTTATTATAACCTTCTACCAAACCAAAGAAGGACACTGTAAACTTTTAAACTTTCATACCAGCTCTCATCATTTGGTAGGGCCTGATTAGAAATTTGTGTGGAGGATTCTGCAGCCAGGCTTTGGTGTAGCAATACAGAGCTCCATGCTCAATAGTAATATCTTCCAGAGATACAGGAGAAAAGGGTGCCCCCCCACCACATATTACGTGTCTTCAGAGACTAGATGCTACCTGAAAAGTCATGATAGCTGAACTCAAAACCTGTCTTGTCCCCAACACCTCACACTCACTATGAACTTCATTTTTCTTGTTTCCCAACAGCTATTTTCCATGGTTACTGTAAAAGCTAAATTAATGAATATCTGTTTCAATTTGTTATGCCAAACTCCTGATAAATATTGACTGAGTAGGAGTTTATCTCCACAAGGAAAAAAAAAGGAACAGAGTGATTAAATTGCAAAATATCTACTAAGAATAATGGTAATTATAAAATTAAGAGTGTAAGAGCATTGTCTTGTTGTTGTTGTTTGTTTGTTTGTTTTGGTGCCAAGTATGGTACTCAGTACATACTGGGCAATTGCAGTACCTCTGAGCTACATCGCCAGACCAGAAAAAGTAATCTTTAAAACTTATGTGCCCTATAAGAAAAGATGTTGTCTTCTCTGGAAATCATTCAAACATCTACAGATTTTTATCTGCTTTACTGAGGGAGAAGGGAGAGAGGAGGTTGGAAGATCTGTAGAGTCAGGGAAGTGAAAACTGCAAAAAGCAGGGAGGGGAGTTTGGTCCATCTGGTTTGGCTACCTACTAGCCCTTGTCAGTCTGAGGCTCCTACCTCCCATAGAGATTGGGACACAGGTGCATTGTCTTTAGATGTTAGGTACAACAAGGAGTAAATTTTTGTGAGCTTTCAGTTTCTCAGGCAAACATTTCACAAGCAAGAGTTATCCTCAAGATGTGACCTTGAGTAGTTAGAAATTATGTTAGTGTTTGTTCACGTTTTATGGGACAAGCTCAAGGCCTAGTCAAGAAGAGGGTCCAGAAGAGCCTGGCTGGAGTTTGGTCAAGGTGATACTCTGTCAATATATACATGTATACATATATATACATACTACTCCCACATACCATGGGCAAAAACATGTATGGTGTTAGACACTGAGGAAATTCAGAACATACCATCTCAAAATGTGTCAAATTGGTGCATCAGTTATTTCAAGCTGAAATCACTTGAAGAACTGTAACAGCAATAAACCTGAGTAAACACTCTGAAATAATTTTTCTACTGGCTTCTACATATCCCCCACCATCTTTCTAACATCTCTAAAATTTTACACTCTAGTCCAGATATTCGTTTTCTTGTCACTTCTTCAAAAATTTTTTGTTCTTGGTCTAAAAAGTACTGGAACATAATGCTTTGGTAATTCTTCAGGCTTCACTCTCTTGTGAAAATCCTCATGTAGATATAAAATTAACAAAACTCGTGTGTGCTTTTCTCTCATTAACCACCTCTTATATTAAATTGGCCCTTAGATCTAGCCAAAGACTCCACTAAGAACAAAGAGGAATACAAAACATCACATGTGTTACATACTTTTTATCTTATGCACACACAAAATTATACACATTTTACCTATGAAGAAACTGAAATGTAATGGTTCGATAATTTACCTAAGATATCAGCTATTAAGTTGCAAAATCAGCATTGAATGTTGAGTAAAAGATTCTTTTCTGGCACTTGGGTACACCCAAGGAAATGTTTTTGCTATGTGTCTTCCATTAACTTGACCCCAGAGCTGGTCCACTCATTTCTACCCAAAAATAACATGACTCTTTCTCTCCTTCACAAACTTGTTACTTGAAGTTAGTACTACTCTCCATTTTTTCTTAATTTATTATTTTCTTTCTTTGCCCTTTTAAATTTCCTTTTTAGAAAAGTTTTTTTCTTTTTGAATATGTTATGCATACTTGCTTTAAAATTATATAATCAGCATTCTTCATGAATATTTTTCTGCTTTAATTAAAGTAGAGTTACTGGGTGAAACAACATAACATTCTTCAAGGCTTTTGAAATCTGATGCCAAATTGCTTTGTAGAAATGTTGGATTCATTGCTTTGCTATGAGCAATGCCTATGACCAGTAGTTTCGCTTTACCCACATCAGCATCAATTATTCAATTTTAAAAGGTACTCTTTCTAATTTGATGAATAAAAATAACATATCTTTTTTACATCTGCATTAATTTGAATAATCACATGAAGTTGAACACTTTTGCATATTTATATTTCTTATTTTGTAAATTGTTCATGACTCATCTAATTTTAAAACTCAGACTTAAACTTGTCTTAATTATTCATGACATCTTTACATTTAAGGTAATTAAAAATAGATATAATTTATAAATTACATTTTTATTATAAATAAAATATACAAATATGTTAAGTATGTAAGTATATAAATATAGAACTATCTTAAGTCGAAAATATCATTAAGTCAAAAGAAAATGCATGAAATCCACCTAGCCTGCCAAGCACCCTAGGTTGGCAACATAGGGCACTGGAGAAGGTCAGGTGTTCACCCTCTTGATCTTGGGCTGACTGGGAGCTGTAACTTGCTGCCCCTGTCCACCATTGAAAGGATTGTACCACGTATCACTTGCTCGGGAAAAAAATCTAAAACTGAAATTCTAAGTACACTTTCTACTATATGTGCATCACTTTTGCATGATTGTAAAACTGAAAAATCCTAAGTAAAACCATGTTAAGTAGGGGTCTAGCTATATATAGTTAGTGGAGGAACCACTATTATTGTAGTGGGAATTTAAGTCAGAGAAGAGAAGGTAGGCATTTAAAGGTATGCTATAAATATAGCCACATTGAGCTGAGTTCAGTGGCACACATCAGTAATCCCAGAGACTCTGGAGGATCTGAATCTTCCTCAGCAGGAGGATCACATGTTCCAAGCCAGTCTTAGAAACTTAGCAAGATACTATCTCAAAATAAAAATTAATAAAAGGACTGGGGGCATATGTGGATTAAAAGCCACATTGAGGGCTGGGATTGTAGCTCAGCGGTAGAGCGCTTGCCTTGCATGCGTGAGGACCTGGGTTCGATCCTCAGCACCACGTACAAAGCAATAAAATAAAGACATTGTGTCCATCTACAACTAAAAAAATATTAAAAAAAAAAAAAAAGCCACATTGAGTGTAATAAGAACTAAATCCTGTGGTGAAATATAGGAAATGGAGACAGAGGAACATGGGACATGTACTGACTCCAGTTAATCACTAGTTGAGAGCTCATGGAGGCAAGTGGGCATTACTTACTTCTCTAGCACTTCAAACCTGAGCAAAGTGACTCCTCCCTCAAATAGATGCAGAAGAGACGATTGGAATTCACTCATAGTTATTGCAATGGTCAGCCCAAAGGATGAAGTCCTGCTATCAGTCTGGCTTACTTGCTTTCCTGTACATTTCTTATGTGTTGATCACATTTTATCCTGTCAGAGAAATACAGGAATCTCTATCCCTAGCATAAAACCTTTGTTCTCTATAGATTGTGATTCTAACTTTTCCTACATTAAAATGCTTCAAAGATATTGCTTCCCTTGATCAATCATTTTTTTACTTGATAAAATAACATGCTGGAGTGTTCACTATGGCCATTCCAAGTTATGTAGTTTACAAGAATTGTAAAAATTAATTAATTATTTTTTCATTTAATTAATTAATTTTCATTTAATTCTCTGGGAAAATTATGATTACCATCTCCAATTTCCAACTGGGTAAACTGAGACTTGGAGATTAAATAACATTTAGAACTGCCATTTGACCCAACAATCTACTCTTGAGCCTTACTCATCCAGTGCTCCAGACTTATTTGCTGACTTGAGATGATATCTCCCATGCCCTCAGCCTGGTGCTCTGACACTCTGATATATACATGTTATTCCAGGACCTCCTAGCTTTGAGAGTCTGGTTAAGAAATCAGCTGAGATCCAGATTGATTTCCCACTGTATGTAATCTGATATTTTTCTCTTGTAGACTTTTAAATTATATCCTTATTCTGTATGCTACACATTTTCATTTTAATGTGCCTTGATATGGGTCTGTTGTAATTTTGCACATTTTGGGGTCCTGTAAGCCTCTTGCATTTGATTTTCCATTTCATTCTTTAGATTTGGGAAATTTTCTGATATTATTTCATTGAAAAGATTGTGCATTCCTTTGATTTGTATCTCTGTGCCTTCATCTGTCCTGATAAATCTTAAATTTGCTCTTTTCATGTTATCTTATAATTCTTGGAAGTTCTATTCATGGTTTCTTAACATCTTCTCTCCATAGTCTACTCAGTTTTAAAGATTATATATTTTGTCAGCCAGGCACAGTGGCACATGCCTATAATCCCAGCACTTTGGGAAGCTGAGACAGGAGAATTGTGAGTTCAAAGCCATCCTCATAAATGGCAAGGCACTAAGCAACTCAATGAGACCTTGTCTTTAAATAAAATACAAAATAGGGCTGGAGATGTGGCTCAGTGGTCAAATATCCCTGAGTTCAATCCCTGGTACCAAAAAAAAAAAAAAAAAGATTATATATTTTGTCTTCATTGCCTGAGGTTCTGTCTTCCAGGTGGTCTAGTCTGTTGGTGATTCTATTGGATTTTTAATTTGGTTTATTGTTTCCTTCAGGGATTTATGTTTGTTTGTTTGTTTTGTTTTTCTTTTTTGTTTTGTTTTGTTTTTTCAGAATCTCTATCTGTTTATTGAAGTGATATTTTTCTACCTGTATTTACTCTCTGACATCATCCTTTACTTCGCAGATCAGTTTAACTGTGTACATTCTAAACTCCTCTGACTTTTCTTCCACTCTGGTGTTGATGAGCCACTCTGGTGGCTTTTCAAGCCACTCTGTGATTGGAGTGGCGTGGTTTGCTTGGGATGATTTGTTTCCTTGCTTTTACATGTTGTTTATGTGTCTACCTAGCTAACAGTGTGGATCTGAGGCAATAGAGTTTCTACCCTGTGGACTTATAGTGTCCCTGAAGATTTCCAGTACCTCATTGTTTAGAGGGAAACAGATAATAACAACCAATGCAAAGAATTTACAGCATTAAACCAAATAGTTCTTACTATGACATCTACACCATTAATTATCACAATAAACAGAAATGATATGATCAGTTTTTGCCTATAATAAAAACAGCAAGTTTGCAAAAGAATTTACATTTTCAAATGGTGTACTGGGAAAGAACAGAAGTGCTATAGGATGTGATGATTATGAGGGAAAATGGAAGTAAAAGATTAAAGTAAGAGTGAAAGAGAGAAAAATAGAAATTGGCTGTTAGCAAAAGAAAAGAGAATCAAGGGAAACAGGTAGGCGAAAAATGTACAGAAAGAGCAAAAAAATTAATTTAAAAAATAAAAATAAAAGGATACAAAATAAAACTAAAATATGCAAATCAAACATCCTAGTTCACAAAAAAACTAATCCATGTAAAATAACTGGTTTCAAAACAGCTAGAGATGAGAAGGAAAAAAATAGGAGACTGTATGAATGTCTATGTACCATTAAAGTCACAATTAAACAGTGAAAAAGAATTTAAAAAAGAAAAAGAAAAATCTTGATGAAAACTTAAAGAATTCTCTCTGTTGGAGTTTAGAATAATCTCAGCTTCTCTTCCCTGCAGTTTTAGGTGAGGTTTTCTGGCATGTGATGCTCTACCCTCTAGATTGCTGGAGTGAGAGAGGTAACTCCACCTAACTCCTGTAGGTGGAGTTCCTGGAGGCAAGGTTTAGGTTTAGGGGGGCTCCAGGCTCTTCGCTGATTGCTAATTGGTTTGGAGATTTTAAGTCAGTGCACCTCCAATGCCCACTACTTGCTGGTCCACACTGGGGGACTTTACCCCAGGGATCCCCTGGGTTCAACTTGTGAGGTGTGAGAGACAATTTTTAGTCTCCTATATCACCTGCCGACCCCACGTTTCCTGGTCTCAGGTTCGGTGTCCAATTTCTTCCACCCTCGCCCTTCCAAGTTCTCAGCCAGATGCATCTCTCCAGCCTGTCCTGCAAGCAGTCAGACTGGAGGAGGAGGGGTTGAACCAGGTAGGTTTCCAGGTAGGTAGTTATCCACTGTGTAAACCTCTCTCCACATTTGATCTTCTTCTGGTCACTTTAGCACACTCTGTGTCATGCAGTGTGTGTTTAGTGGGCCTATATTTCACGCCAAACTCAAGTTTGCCAGGAATTGGCTATCTCAGTTGCCAGCCCCTAAGACACAGCTGCAAAATTGTTCCTTTCTTTGTCCTCCACACAGCACCTGGAGAGATGGCAGCTTCTTTCCTCACCCTTGGATATTGTGCAGCTCATCTTCAGGTTTGTTGGGCAATGTCCTTGGTCTCTAAACGCTCCATACCCAGACATGCCTCCAGCCTTCCCAAAATTTGGGTTCCTTTAATCCCTTTAGTCCTCTACTATGCTCATGGAAGGACCTTCTGGCTGGAGCTTCAGGCCCTGCTATGGCAGCAGCTGTGCTGCTGGAGATTTTTTCCTTATTTTATTTTATCCAACTTCCTGTGTCCCTGGTCTGCTTTGAATGTCCAGTTTTAGGTTCCAATAAATTACTCCTTCACTTTTTTTTTTCCACTCACCTTGCTGAGAAGCTGCCTGTTTGCTTTTTTGGTTTCACACCACGGAGCAGCCAGAAACGTAACCTCTTCTATTCCACCATCTTGGATCTCTCCTCCTTGCCGCTCTTTAACCTCCAGCACATTGAACCACTGTCAATCACTTCCTTTCCTGTTGTTTTATGAGAATTGCAACATCCACATTGACAGTCAGAAAGAGGCATCTTTTTTATATGGAGGTGATATCAAAGGAAAATGGTTTGCTAACAATTGTCCATGAATGGCAGAAATACAGCTAGGGGTAGAAAAGCCACTGACTGGACATCAGGAAGCAGCTGTGATTTACCCCCACTTTGGAGGGGGATGTGGCATTACTTACTTTGGGAAAGAATCTGATATGTTTCCATTTTCTTTCTAGTGAGCAGGTTCTTCTATTTCCAGTGTATTTTCAAATTTTACCTATTGTTATTCCATTTTATCCCATGACTACAGACTCCAGTAAGTCAGCCTCATATTTTGACATGTGAACTGTCTTTTTTTTATCCTGTGCTTCCATTTCTTCATACACTTTTTATGTGGAAATTGGGAGAGCAAGTAAGACAGAGATGAACCAGATACCCTTTTAAATGACCAACCTATACATTAAGGGACACCCCACACCCCTCATCAGCCTTCAAGGCCCCTGTCTCCTTGAACCTTAATAAAATTTATTTTTATTATCTCCATTCTAGAATTCAAAATATAAAGCAAATAAAGGTGACTTTTTTTTAACATTGCAAACATTTTTAAGTACTTAAAATCCAGTTCATTCATTTCAGAATAGAACTAGATTTGTCATGATTTTAAGGAATGAGGATTTTTTATTTTAATTCTGACTGAATTAACCAATTGCTTTTGTTTCACATGGTCATAATCTTAATTAAATAAGAGCCACCTTAAAATATTTATGATAGGTGTAAATAAACTAATATTTTAAGTTTATTTGAGCCCATTTTAATTTTTACATCTACTTGGAAATCATAGTAATGCCTCTATACTCTAGTTGATGTTTTGGTTAATGTGACATTTAAAGCAAGACATTTCATAAACTTCCAGTTCTGTGGTTTATTTTTTCCATTGAGTTCTAAAGTGTCACTGTTGGTTGATTTTTTAATATTTACTTACATATTCTTGAACTCATACCAATCTAGTCTAAAACAGAATAACAGAAATATATGGAACCATATTTTAGCATTTTGTAATTAGATATATATTTTCACATATTTTTAAAACTTTAATGAGATGGCATTGGTAATTGTTGTTATTTAATTCACAGCCAACATCCTTTCTTACCTAAATTAAAACCTTATTGGAGACATTTATTCAAACTCTAACTGTTTTCTTTAATGAACTACCAATTCATTTCCCTACACAGCATGTTCTTATTTGTGCTTGGAGTGGTTTCTAGAAGCATATGGAGACCAACTGTGGTTATGTTTTGGGATCTTCTGTACAAAAACATGGTAATTGCTTTTGTTTTGCTGATTGCTCTCTAAGACAGTTTTAAACCCTTTCAACTTTCTTTATCCATGAGTTTTTTAATTGCAAATCCCCTTCTACTTTGTCAGATGAATTTCACATGATGTGCTTATTGGCTAGGGCTGGTGAATCTGTCCAGAGGTCCTGTGATCTTTAAGAAAGATCAACCTCTTGCTCATAATTGACAAATTGTTTCCAGATATCAGACATCATCAGACTTGTTATTTCCATGGTGCCTTAAACACAAAAGCAGAAAAGACATAAAAGGTAAGAGGCCTTTTGCAACATAAAAGACAAAGCAAGATTGGCATATCCTTTGCTTATTTTTGGGGGGTGGAGGGAGTCATAGCAGCAAAAGATACAATAATACAAGCATCTTCCTGATTGATTAAAGTAGTGAAGTATATTCTTCAGTTCATAAATAATGCTGTATTACTTTTCTTCAAAGACAAGTAAACCTTGACAGACTGACCTTTTCCAGGGCAGGAGTTGTTTCAGTGCCATAAATTATACTGTAAAACGAGGGGAAATGCTACTGAGAAGTGTGTGACAAAATAAGATTAAAGATTACTACACACAAAAGATTGTTGTTTTATTAATGGATTCCTGTCAATGGGATAAAAAAAATCCTCTGTCTTCTACTAGATTGTGAGATCATGTCAAGCTGAAAATTAGGGGAACATTTTCTAAGAGATAACTGACTAAATGTATCAAAATAACAATATTTTGATTTTTTTCTTCCTCCTGAACTATACTGGTTGCTAAAACAAATTTAGTTATTGTATAAGACGCTTGTACCATCCGCAGTCATTTGCTTGTGACGACCGGCTTTGATCATGCAGTTGGCTGGCTTCTGTGTTATGTATGCAGGTGTCGGGAGATTACAGGGAAACACTTTGCTGAACAGAAGCATGGAGCGCTATCTTCATCAGTGTGTTATGCATCGCCAAGAGGAGAAAGCATATGGTAATTCTAAACCATTAATTTATCTGGTGAACACTCAGTCTGACGGAGCCATCCATGTCACTCTGAAGAAAGGAAAAAAGATCACATAGTGACTTAAACTGTAAGAGGGGCTCTGAATTTCTCAGTACACTTGTTTCCATTTTGATTGATTTGGAAAAAAAAACTTGAAATCATAGAAAGTAAAATCAACACCATTTAACATACAATGAAGGACTTAAGTCTACTTAAATTATTGTTCATGAGATCGTGAGAATTCAAGAGCTCTGTGAGCAACCACATTCTGCACAAATACCATATATTGTTCCTTTTAATGGTACTATTGCTGCATTTTTGTTATCATGGTAATTACCCTGCACATTTTTCATTAAAAATAAGACTATGCATCTAAAACATTTCTCCATAGCTTCTTTGGAAATGTGATTACAGCCTTAAACAAACAAACCAAAGTCTAGAGGCCCTGGTGGACTAATGGAATGAAAAAAGGAAAGTGAAAATTCTACTAAGTATCAAAAAAACCTATTCAAATGATACATTTCCATATTAAAGTACACTCAAATGTCATTGCCCTTTATTGTGTGGTACTAGCAGACATGCAATGGAGTAAAATAGAAATAGAAACAAAAGTCGTCCTATATAAAGTTTCCAAAACTTTCTTTGGAATTTGATCCAGCATGGTTCACTTAAATAATAACAAGTCGCCTTGTTAGATAGAGCATATGCTCAGCATGGCACATTGCTATAAATCATTCCTTGTCACAAAGAAGAATAGAGACACTGGCTCTGCACTACTTTACCATTCTTTATAACAGGGAGCAGGGTTTCAGTGTTGCCTTCATTACAGTCAGAACAGAAAGGTACGCCTTAATTCATAGACACCATTTTAAAGATAGGTGTGAGGAAGCCAAATGACGAAACAATTAGATTACTGTTGCAAAGAGCATCCATCTATTTCTCAGACGAACCTAAAAATCTGGTTAGTGCGTGTGGAGTGACATGATGCGTTGGAGAGATATTTTGCATGTGCTTTTCATTGTACTTTTAAAAATTCTTACATAGGACTTAACCTACTCTCTCCAGTGCACATTCTTTTTACTTACCTTGTGAACTCTTTGAAGACAGATCCAACTATTCACATTTTATATTGGTCTTAGGACAAAACAAAGAATATATTAAGCGACACTATTTTAAGAATATACCCCCAATGTCTCTTTTTAGAAGAAAAAATTAACTAGGTCCTTTTGATGGGAGTTTAGGAGTCCTGGTTGATCATAAGCTGCACCCGTAGCTTCCTGTTTTTCCTAGAGTATTCCGTAAGGCTGTGTTCTTCTTTAGCCCTCAAGTTCTCTGACAAGGCAGAAATGAACCTCACTTGTTAAGAATTTTCAGTCTTAGAAAACATCCACAGTGATTCCCAATGCAGACAACGAGCTCGTGGGCATTTCTAACATGAGTACCTAATGACTTGTGTTGAGTTTTCACATTTTTTCCCCCTAACAGCTGGTTAACAGATCTGTTTTTATGTTTTTACCATTTAAAAAAATAAAATTCCCTGGTGATCTCTTTCCCACTAGAATATGGAGGAGTTATTTATGGATCAATAATAAGAACTTACCAGGTGCCTCCCCTGAATCAGTTAGTGGGCCTCAGAACCATCCCTGTTCTTCTGGTGGTCACTCCCTGATGGCGTTCTTCTGCTTCTATCAAGGGATGCTAGTTCCTCCTGCCTCTCGAAAACATTTCATAAGTAGAAAATTTCTGGTTTCAGTTTCAGCATTTAAATTATCAATTTGGCAGGATTGGATCTAAATTTTTAGTCTCACAGAGACAGAATTTTCTTAAATTACCAAAACTCTGCTTTTACTATGATTCCACACAGACATGAACTCATGAGTGTCTATCTCCTACTATCTGTACTTGTGCAGCTGAATTCATCTAATTTTAGTGCAACAACATTCTAATAGTAATGCTACAGAGAGCTTCATCCTACTCTTGGAAGACATAACAACTTAAAATAGAAAGAGTTTGTATCTACTTAAACATTTATGTGCATCTATTATGTTTATATCTCAATTTTCATCTTGAGGGAAACTGGTACAGTACTAATACAAATACTGAGCTCACCTAAGCTGCATTCAGATTAAAAGTGCTCCCCAGTATTCTAATTATAGCAATAATTAGGAGAGCAAAACAGTCAGATTTTTTCACATCTTGGTAAAGGGCAAGTGAGTTTCTTCAAAAAAAGAAAAAAAAACACTCAAAAGAGAGATGCCATGTCTCTTTGACAAGTTAGTGTTATTACACTTGTTTCTCATATACATCTCAATATAACTATATATCATACTATTAACCCCTTACTAATCTATTGTTGTCCAATGATAAAACCAAGAGATAGTCAGTAGGTAGCAACATAAGCCCAATTCATGAGCATCTCAAAGGGAGCAGACTCCAGCCTTATCTCAACATTCCAAAACAAAAATCGTATACATAATAGAAAATGCATATGTTGTTTTTTTGGTTTTTTTTTTGACTCCAAGTTTGAAGATTTATTTACATGGAACTTGTAAAACACAAATGTAACAATTTGTGAAACCCCTTTCCTTTTGACTATGTAATTAGGAAAATTCTGGAAATGCAAGCTACAATTACTAATGCCTTGAAATGAAAAATAAGCCAATTCCATCAAATATAACTGTTGGTCAAATATAACTGTTGGCCTTCTTCAGAAGGCCTTTCTATTCTTATTTGAATTTTCATACTCCAATGAATATATCTGTTGCTTTATTAAACATCTTTTTCTTTAAATTAGTTTATTTAATTGCATTTCAAGTCATAGCACATATATAGAGCTCAGTTTTTCCATTTCTCTGGTTGCAAACCAGATAAAGTTACACCAATTGTGTCTTCATACATGCACCAAGGGTAGTGATGACGATCTCAATCAACCATCTTTACTATGCCCATTCCCCTTTCCTGCCCTCTACCTCCCCCATGCCGTGTCCAGTGTTCCTATGTTTTATTAGATATAAGGAAATTACTTGTAAGTAAGAGATACAATTAGTAGTTGTAGAAAATAATAGTGGCAAATTCAACCACATTGAAAATTAAAGCTATAACACCATCAAGAAAGTTAAAATAGGACCAATAGACTTAAATATAAAAATATAAAAAATAATATTCTTTATAAGTAAAAAAATCTCAAATTAAATAAGCCAGTGGCACAACAGAAAAGTAATTAAAAGATATGAAAGCACAAGTCACAGAGTAATATAGAAAATGAATATAAGAATCTTGATACACTCACTATTAAGCAAGAAGATTAACAGAGATATTTATACTCAACAAATTTTTAAGTATGTAGAAGAAAATTAACCATCAAAGGCTGGATTTAAGAAAACAATTTGGCAAATTCAGTTGCAATTGATAGAAGGGAATACAGTATTGGCTTCAACTACTATATGAAAGATGAAAATATTCACCAAAGCTCATAAAACCTTATGATAGTCAGGCCAGAATACTGAGCAAAAAAAAAAAGTCAAACAATGAATCCAAGTCATATGAATCTTCTGTGGTAGAACCTGGGTTTGCACTTGGCCTTCTGACATTTGTCATTCCTCACTTCCAAGCCTTTTCATAGAATTGAATATGCACTTTTAAAAACTATATCTTTATTCGGGGCTAGGGTTGTGGCTCAGCAGTACAGCACTTACATAGCATGTGTGAGGCACTGATTTCGATCCTCAGCACCACATAAAAATAAATAAATAAGAGACAGAGGTTTTGTGTTTGTGTACAATGAAAAAATATTTTTAAAATTATATCTTTATTTTCACCAGCTATGAAATAGTAGGGATCATTTTTTAGGGAAATATTTAATTTCATATGTTATAAAAATTCTAATAGCAATTCTATGATGTTAAACATTAGTTTCTTCATCTGGAACTAGATTGAATTGCCTTTTAAAGGTAACTTAGGTCTCTAAATTTTATGTTTCTACTATTTGGTGAGTGTTTTTAAAGTACTTGCTCCCTGTGTGTGTGTGTGTGTGTCCCTACACTCTTGTTCAAGCTCAATTTCAACTCACAAGACTAAAATCTAGGAATGTCACATTAAGAGTTTTTATGATATTTTATTCTTTTTAGTGAAATTCAATTTATATTTTACATTCACAAAATGATATATTCTGTATTTCTAGAATAATTCATTACTAAAAGTCATTTTAGAAACTCATTTTATTATCATACAATGATATAATTTCATCATATCATGTTATCTGTGCATTATGCATTTAAAAAATAGAGTCTGCTACCTTAAGGAATTACAAAACCCAAGATATGTTTCATCTTTACAATGAAATACAAATATTCTTTAAGAGAAAAGAAGATTTGCATAAGATTATACTTAAAATAACTGATCCTAGCTATTGAAATTTAGAACATAATGCTGGGAAATTCTTTGAATCTTTAAGTTTTTTACTGGAGTATGAAATGGATACTTTTAATTTCTTTTAAATTTTGACACTTTGGAGTTTCTATTAAGAAAATCAAGCAAGTATTGATTGACATGTTTGGTAGTAGCAATAATCTTTCTCTTCTCTATGTAAATGGCCTCATACTCATATTGTTGCCAGTTTCAGATAAATTCACCCCTGTTGGCTTATTCTGTGATTAATTATGGAATAGATATTAATATTTTCTTATGTCATTCATGTATTTTTGCCAGCAAATAGTAACTTAATACAAGGAAAGGACAGAGTAAGCAGCCACAGTCACTGAACATATTCACTCCATCTTTTAAAGGATAGGAACAGCTTTGACAAGTTGAACACATGTTGATTCAGCATAGTCTTTCTGAAAGGCCACAGAAATGTAATTCAGGCTTCTAAGGTTTGTAAATGTCTGCAATTCCTGTAGGTCAAACATGAGGAACCATCTTGGGTCTCAGCATGATGAGTCAGCCTGGTACTAGTAGGATTCTTGGGGATTTCTTCAGTTTATCCAACTGATTGCATAGCTGTGTATTGCTTTCAAGTATAAATTTCATAGTACCAATTAGTGTCAATCTTAGGTTGCCAAGGGTTCATCTGCTAAGCAAAGTCTGAATGCAAAGTTATTTTTACTATGCTCCCATGACAGCCTTTGTACTGGATGATCTTCCTCCAGTTCTCAACCTCCTACTTGAATTTCCCTTTTTCACTTATAAATTTCATCCTAAGCACCTCCCCTTTTGTCATTTCTGAACCTCTGGTTTATAATGTGCAATAATTCCATATATGTCTCTAAGATATCAAATGGTAATAACAAAGATTGCTCTTTTATTTTCTTAATCAGATTTTAATTTTTTGCTTTATAACATTCAGGTTTACTGGTTGATAAATGTTTTCAGGATTTCATCACAAAATAGGTATGATTACAAAATACTTACTGTGATCAACGGAATTGTGGTCCCCCAACCATGTCTACATATGAATCACAAAACCTGTGAAAGTGTCACCTTAAAGAGCAAAGAAGAATTGGAGATATGGGACTTCAACAAAAATGGAAGCAAAGGTATATGCTACGGCTCTACCTAAACACATGAAAACGGTTTTGTTTTCCCCACAGAAATGCTCCCATCATCTTGGTAAACACATTCTGAATTATAAGGGAATGGTCTACTTAAGGAACAAGTATTTGATGTCTGCTGAAAGCCCATGTCAACTCTTTTGGAAGAGTGCTATAAAGCAAAGAACAAAAAAATTTTGAAATTATGTCTTATGATATGCAAAACAAACTAATCAATTTAATACATTATGTGTAGTATAATGACAACTATATAGTATTTTAAAGTATTTGTAGTATTAACAAATGCTGATACCAATACATTGGTGCTAACTAGTTCTCCTTAATTTTTTCTCCTTATTTAGAAACTCTCATCCTAAATCACAATATGAGCCTCTGGCTGTTACTCCAGCTCCTGAGATAATGTGATCAGCGTTCCTTATCTCTAGGTCCTAATCTACTAGGAACGCAGACAAATCAACTTTTTAAAACCTACAAATAAAGCACCAGAAAACACAGGAGAAGCCATAGAGGCCTTCAGAACAGAGGCTGTGCTATACTGGATCTTTAGCACTGAGCTACAGAGGCCAAGTGGAGGGGCAGGGGACAGCAGTCAGGCAAAAAGATAAAACAAACTATGGCACAGATGCATAGGTGGGTGCCACTTATTCAATGAACTGAAAAATTGGTACTAGCAGAGCTGACATGAGTGGTGAGAACCATGAGAACTGGGGCGAGTGTTGTGCACATCTAGAAGGGTTTGGTATGAAATGCTGTAGGAACATAGATTTATCCTGTTGCCCTTGCAAAGAGAATTTTTAGAAGAGAAATCAAAAGGCTGTATGTGAAACAAACCAGTTACATTGTGTGGAAAATAGATTGGAAGAAAAAAAGTTGTAAGACATAAAGGTACTTGGAAGAAGATCATTGCAATAGTCAAAATGAAGTGAGATAGGAGAAATACCTGTTCTAGGTCCTCCCCAGATCCACTCAAATCATGAAAGGAAGAGATAGAACCAAAATAACAGACACGAGATAAAACCCATATGTCTGGATTATTGATTACTTGTGAAGAAAAAGAGGGAAGGAGGAATTAGAGATGACTTCCAGAATTCCTGGTAGAGCAACTTGGAAGAATGATGTTATTCACATTAAGGAAAAGAATGAGAAAAACATATTTAGGATGGGGGAGTATGTTTTCTGTTTTGAGTTTGCTGAAAGAGCAGTGATTGTGGGACAAATAATTACATACATCCCAAGTGCTATTAAATATAGGAACCTTGAGCTTACATTAGAAATTTGGCAAAGAATTAGACCCAAGAGTCATCAGCATGTATGCAGTGGTAGTGTAGGACTAAATAATTTCACCTAGGAAAAGCCAAGTGGGCATTAGAAAGTGTGGGACTAAATGATTTCACCTAGGAAAAGCAAATTGGACCATTTTAAAGAGTAAATTTGCAATAGCTGCCATGGTGAATTAGAAATGAAGATGTTTAACAATTACTAAAAGGATGATTCTGTTGGCAAGGTTTTTTCTTTGCATCTTTAACTGTTATGGGTCTGAAATGTCCCTCAAAATCTCATGTACTAATGGCTTGGTTCCCAGTGGAGTACTGTTAGAGATGGAACTTTTGAGAGGTGAAAGAATCAAGAGGACTCTGATCTCATCGATGGATTGATCCATTTATGAATTCATTCCTTAATGAGCTATTGGGAGATGGTGGAAACCGTAGGAGGTGGGGCCTGTGGGACAAAAAATTGGAAGTGTCACTTTAAATAGCAAAGAAGAATTGAAGATATTTAAGAATCATGAAATTGGACATACAATCACAAGCCTCCTTAGAAGAAGGGTAGAGGAGAGATAGAGTTAGAGGAAGTATGTCAATGGAGCTTGAAGGATATATTTAGGGGACTGGGAAAACTCATCTCTATTTCTAAGCTGTTATTTGATGAGAAGTTCTACTCTACCACATGGTCTTCACCATGATGTTCTTCCTCGTCACAGGCCAACAGTGATGGGGCAAAGCAACCATGGACTAAAACCTCTGAAACCATGAACCAAAATAAACCTTTCCTCCTTTTAAATTGTTTATATCAGATATTTTTGTTATAGCAATGGAAAACTAACAAATGCACTAGCCTACATATTTTTGAATTAAAAAATAAACCCTCTCCTTCAAGTGGTGCTAAATTTCATTGACACAAACTGCTGACTAGTTCACTGGGTGGAAAACTTATTTAAGTTCCTCATCAATCGTGGTGAGTTTTATACCTTTTAAGCCTATTAATTTGACTACATATAAATGGAGCTGGGCTTCTGCAGATTGTTTCCCATTCGTTAGACCTTTATTTCATTGATCTATATGTTCTCTCTTTGCTGTACTAGGGATCACACTTAAGGATACTTTACCACTGAGTTACACTCCCAGCCCTCTTCAGTTTTTTTCTCTTGACACAGGGTCTTGCTAAGTTGCCCAGGCCATATTTAAACTTGCAATCCTCCTGCCTCAGTCTCCAGAGTAGTCAGGATTACAGGCATGAAACATTAATTGTATTTTTAATACTATAAAATCATTTTCATACCTGGAATATCTCCAAATTCCCCATATTTTATTTACCTTTTGTACTTACTAATGTGACCTTCTACTGGAGTAAGGTAAATAGTTACCTTTATTTATATTAAGTATATAATTTCATATATCTACTAATTAATTCAATTTTTATTTTTTATGTTTCAGTGTAATTCTTGTATAAATCCTCCTCCTAAGCTTAACAGTTGATGTTTGGGGCCAAAAATTCTGTTCTGTCTAGTGGTTAGGAAGAATTGCCTCAAGCAAAGTCCCTCATCTATGGCCAATAATTTGATATATTTTTTACCTAAGAGGAAATATTTGCTCTGATTATCTGTAAAGAGAAAATATTATGCTTACATATTTTCCTATAATTGTATTTTTGATTATGTTGTCGAAAATTGCCAACTGTGTTTTATAATGGGTACAACTGGGCTAATTAAGGTTATTTAAGGTGAACTTTAAGATGAATAGAGTCTATGCAAGATACTTCATCTGATCCCAACTGTAGCAAAACATCTCTCTAAGAACAAGGAAGTTGACTTTATAGGGAAAGGGAGGTTTCATTCATTTTTATTGATGTCATCTTATAGCTACATATCCTCATTTCCAAATTGCTTTAGCTAACTTTGTTATAATAAATATATAGATCAATCATAAATTAAATAATCAGGAGACTGCCTGCATACATGGAAAACTCAATTTCAGACTACTGTAGGGAAGGTCTAAATTTAGGAATTAGAATTGGAAATTGAAAAATGTAGTTTCTGTGAGTCACTCTTTGAAGTTACTAATGCCCTTAATTCTGTGAAAAGGCTATGTTTAAAAAATATATAAAGGCAAAGAGGGTCAGAGTATAGTCCCACTTATTACTTACTTTAAAGAATCCCCCTTTAGAAAATTCCAAAACATATTTTTTATTACTTTATAAACAATCAGCTCATTCCTAATGTCCTCAGGAAAAGAACAAACAAGGCTTTGGAAATTTAGTAGATCCAACTATCTCATCAATTTGTTTTAACTAAATTAAGAACAAATTAAATGCTTTGGCTAGTTTCTAACATGAAAATATGAGCAATGTATGAAACACATTTAAGAGGATAATTTTGTGTCTAGTGTCTACATATTTTCCAGTAATACATAATTACAAATATTTACAATAAATTGTGTTTACAAATATTTACAACAAATATTTGTCATAAAAATGATGATCCAACATAACGGTACAAAAAGATTCATAAGTCTTTCCTCTACAAGGAACTGTAAGAACGTGGCCCTGAAAACTCTACCACAACGGCAAAGTAAACATAAAGAAAGCAGCCATTGTCAACAATAAGAAATCACTATCATTAAATGATGCTATATGCTCGTAACTCATGTCTACCTGTTACATGTAACTAATTCAGTCAAAATTTATGGAGAACTGATTTAAAAATCTACCCAGGGTAAGGTAGAAACAGCCCTCCCCATACCCAGTTTCAGCACAGTCCCTCCCCTTCTCTAAAGCCTATGGCAGTCCCTGCCCCTGGGCAATTTCCCGGGCCTGAGTTTCCCTGCCCAAGCTAACAAAGCCCAACCACCCAAGTTAACCTTCAGCTACCTCAGGGGTGCTCACAATTAAGACCACCAATCCTCACCTGACGCACTGACTTGAAATGACCAATCCATGGTCCATGACACGTTTACCACAGGCCCTGTAAATCCCATGCCCTGCACCACCCCTCTCTCTCTCTCTCTGTCCAAGCATCCTCCTGCACTGACCCCTATGAATAAAGATCCCTTGGCTATATGGAGCGAGTTGTGCCCAGTTCCGAGCAAACCTTACAGCCAGGATGTGAGATAGAGTTGTAAACAGATGAGTACCACAGCAGGTAAGTACAAGGACAAAAGATTGTGTGAAGGGTAACAATTTCATCTTTGCCTCAGGCAAAGCTTGGGACAGGCAGCCTTTTGTCAGGGCCTAGGTGATAAGTAGGATTTGCCTGTGCAGTTGCTCCAAGTTCTAGAAAGACGTTGAAGAGGCCTTAGAGTGTACACCCAAGAGTCCAACTCTAACTCTACTTCAGAAAATCTCAAAACACTTTTGAAAACTTCAATTCTCCTTCCCAGGCAGTGTTGGCACAGCAAATCTAGAGCGGGACCCAAGAATCTGTATTTTTTAAGCTCCCCACCTGACAATGTGAAGTTTAGTGCACTGCTAGTGCAGTAAATTGGGTAGGAAGTAGAAATTTCCTGTTAAAATGTTGTGAAGATGAGCTAGGTATGGTTTGTGAAGACTTCTTCTTCTCTCTTTTTTTTTTTTGAAAACACAATCCAAACCAGGTTTTCTCAACCTTTAACGTGCATCTGAATCACCTTGTGGTAGAAGAGGAGAGGAAAAGGGACTTGAGATCCTGCATTTCTAACAAGTTCCTAGGTAATGTAATGCTATGGGTTTGTGAACCATCTTTGTTACTCTAGTTTGATGAATTGACAAGTAAAAGGCACAAAATTAGAAAAATTAAGAATGTAAGGGTGGAAAAGTAGAAGGAACCTCTTCTGAATTCCAAGTTAATGGATTGAGGTTATTGAATGTTTAAGAACATATAATGTTCCCTAGTCTTGCAGTATCCTATCTAACCAAGAGGAAATAAAAGTTACTTTTATTACCTCCACAAATTAAATGTCTACTAAATAAAGTCAAGAGAATGCAGTGGTAAAAATCATAGATTCTGAAGGCAGCCTGGCTGAGTTCGAATTCTACCTCCATGTTTTCTAGCTGTGATGGTGTGGCAAAAAACTTTTAATCCCTTTTTACCTCCTTGCCTCATTTGTAAAATGGAGATAAGACAAGTTTTGATTTCTCTGGAGTGTAAGAAGATCTCTAGTTAACATATGAAAAGCCCATAGAAACAGAGCATGGCAAGAATCAAGCAGTATAACAACACCTGTCACTTTATTACCTTTGTTTTCAGATATTAACATGATATTAACATATCAAAAACAGAAAACAAATTTTCAACTTGTTTTCTCACAATCCTTCTGGCTTTCTGGTGAACCTGGTTTAATCTTATTCTTTTTTCTTGCAACTTGATGAAAACCCTTCCTTTTATTCTTCATTTATCTTTCTGGGCCCAACATATTTTAAAATATCATACCTTTACCACTTACATTTTATTCTCCTGTTTTTAGGTTACCAAGTTCTTTATAATTTATGTAACTGCGCCTCTCAGAATATTCCATGACAACCATTCTTAGCAAGATCAATGCATTTAATAGTGAAAAAAGGTCAAATGAACTTTTTTCCTCTGGGTAAATCTATTTTTCACCTTGTTAATAATCTGTGTTTTCAAAATTCTACATTCTTTCCAAAGTAACAGAAAAAATAATTTCAAATACAAATTATATCACACATGCTATCAAAATTGCAAAAAAATAAAATGAAAAGCCAAGGTCTCTGTAATCTGTGGTTCGATGAATAATCTAAATTGAGGAGCAAGTACACAGAATGGTAAAGAGGACTTGCAGGTACATCAGATGACATCGACAAAGCCCAGGATGAGTCAGCTAACTATGAAATAAAGCAAGAAAACTAGTTTGAGAAAAAAAGAAAAGGCATTTGATATTAGGAAGTCAGAAAAGATGAGACTGACAGATAATATTGTCAAATTTGATGACTTTGTATTACATCAACTTAAAAAGGTGCCACTATACCTCACAGAATCTTTCTTTTATGGTTTCAGTTTAGAGGTGACCAAAAGGAAAATTTGTATGAAGTTTGGAAGATGGATATGAATCAGTAGCCTTAAAGGTTAGAAAGATAGTGGAAGAAAGAGGGGTCAGTGAATCATACTCCACTTCACTGTGCATCCTGCTCTTCTTCCCACCTGTCAGCTCTGCCAGTCAACAGGCATGTCAGGCCCATCATCTGATGCAGAGCTTTCCATGAGCTTCTCGTGCTGTTCCCACTTACGCATCAGACTTCAAGAGGCTGCTGAGGGCTTCTGCCAAGCTTTGGCTCAGCTTCCAGACTATTACTTCCCCAGTCTACTCGCCCAGTTGTTTAGACCTCTTTCCTTCTGTGAATAGGTCACCTTTTCATGCATGCAACGGTTCTGTTTCTCTGATGGGCCCTGATTGCTACCAGATTTTAAATTTAGCATTGGTCTCATAGAAAATAATTGAGTGTTAAAGATTCCCCTGTAGAGAGTGACATGAAAAGTGTTCCTGAGAAAGCTGACTCCAACAGTGGTTTCACTCTAATTTCATCCTGGATTTTGAGAGTTATCCATTTAAAGCAGGGAGGGGACCAGATGGAATATCCTAATAAGTGAAGTGGGAGCTAGTTAGAGCCCCAGAATGAAGATACAAAAAAAAACTATCCTCACCACTTCCAAGTATTGATAATGGTGTTCTTTTTTAGAGCCTTCATGGTACAATGCAGTCCTGGGCACACAGTAGAAACAGGTCAAAAGTGTGCGATTTTTTAGAATGAGTTACTTTCATAAAATATGAGTTGCACCTTCATTAATCAACAAATTAAAACAAAACACTTCCTAATTTCTATTAAAATGTAAATTCCATAAGACTATGTAATTTGGTGGTGTAACTTTCTATTCCTATATTTTCAATGCTTAGAATAGTGCCTGGCACATATTAGGATCTGAATAAATAGATATTGAATGAATAAATCAATGGTTGATGTCAGTGGACATCACAAATCCTTACTTAAGTAGAAAAAGTAAAACATTCATTCATAAGAATTGTTCATTTCAAAAGAAAGTTTATAAAATCATCATTTGTGGGGTGCTACACAGCCACATGCACATCTCTACAGATGTTAATCTACCAATTAAACTTAGGACTTTAGAGTGCAGAATCCTATAGAAAATGATTTGATGGAAAAGTTTATGTTCTTCACTAAAAATAAAGCATTTGTTAAAATATTTCTGTCATGGTTTTCTTTATTGTTGTTGTTTTTTTCCCTCCCTGGGCAAGAAATGATGATCTTGAGAGGTTTTTTCCCACCATTCATGAAAATCATTTTTTGGCTATAAATATTAATGGATTTAGTAATAAATTACACACTTGAATGGCATTTTATTACTTAAAACTAAAATATTAAAAACCTTATTTGAAATGCACAGAGAAATCATGTAATTTAAATCACCTTAGACTTGGAAATGGACTGCAAACCACTGCTTAGAAAAAAGTATAAATCTTAAAATATGTATTTTGGTAATGGGCCAACATATTGCACAAAATCGTGTAAAAAGAAAGTGGACAGGTCCTCTGGTCTGGTATATTTTTCCTCAGATATGCAAACTCTTTTTATTTGCTTCCTTGGGTCATTCTTTAAACTTAATAACATATGCACTGAAGTCAGAATTGGTAAGAACTCATTTTTTTGACCATTAAAGTAGGATTTTCTCCGCTTGGAAAATGAATATACTCATGATATTATAAGCCAAGACTGTAATCTTCTCAAAAATAAATCCTACAGATTGGCCACATGAAATATATACTCAAAAGTATGTCTCCAAATCATATTTCTCCTTTTGAGAAATTTGGAATTAATAATTTAAGTCTTGATATTAATTTACTTCTGAAATGTATAATACATGAATTCCTCAGACTAATTCTATCTAATCATTTTAGGAATAGAAATAATAATTTTATTCAGGAATCAATCATTATCATTATGCCTTCTGCCAATATTTACCATAACCATAAAATACTGTCCTTGCTGTCAATAATTTTGCTCCAAATTCTACAATTCTTACTCGCTACAAAAATATTTGCTAAATGCGTTTTATTTTCAGGAGCTTAGTATAGAAGTACATTAGTCTACTTTTATTTAGGGTATAATAGGTTTTCAATTTGGCTACATATCCTTCTCCGTCACTTTTCAGAGTTTATTTTTATGTCACCTCCCAATTAAGAACTTTCAGTAAGTCTCCATTGTAAATGAAACCTGGATTCTGTCACATGATAGGTCTGACAATCTAAGCTGTCCCATGACATATTTTTCAGGGTCCCATTCCTCTTGCTCAGTCCACTATATACCATCCACATGAGACCTTCCAGTGCTGATGAAGATGACTCAATTCTGCACTGCTGAAGTGTCTGTGAATGATAAAGGAAACTTCCAGAATGTTCTCAATTCTCACCATTAACATCTGGCATACTTGAAGGATGAACCAAGCATAGCCCCCAGTTTTAAAAAATGTTCTCATCTGTCCCTGACCTGTCCACTAAACTTCATGATTTGCACCTATTTTGCAACTTTTTATTAGAATTCCCTGTACATTCAATCTGCCTTGTCTGCCAGATTGTAAGACTGGTGAAGAGGGATCTTGTCTTATTCATATTTGTACTTATATACATAAATGTTTTGTTAGTGAATATGAAGCAAACTGAAGAATTGAATTGAAATGGGGAGCCAGTGTAATGGTGGGGATAGAAGTGCACCTTCAGACCAAGTTTTTTTAATGCAGCAACAAAGTAATTAGCAAGTGTATTTTTCACTAAGATCAAATATCTCTGTTAGTATGGAGATCACTGTCGGGAGTACATAAAAAGAAAAACACCTTTGAGAATCCTCAAAACAAAAAATTATCTCATTGAAGGAAAGGTGAAGAGAGCAAAATTTGACCAGATGATTTAGGTACTTAACACTTAAATCTATAAAACAACCATTCAAAGGGATCATTACATTATTTAAAAAAAAAAAAAAAAAAACCTGAGACCCAAAGTCACACACAAGTGAGCAGCAGAATGAAGATGCAAACTCACATCTGTCAGGCCCCGGATTTTGAGCACTGGAACACATACACTTGCCTTCAGTTCCAGCAAGTCTTACTATTCACACTTTAAAAACCGTCAATACCACCATTATAGTAAAAGAGTATGTATTAGCTGCAGAATTGACTCATAGTCCCATGCCTGGTGATAACCAAGTTGATTTTGTCAATCGTTTTCTATGAGAATAAATAAATACAAAATATATTTTCCCTAATATTAAATCACTCTGTATATAGCATGGAAAAATGAATTTTTCACTTTATGCACTTTCTATGTGATTCCAACATTCATGTAAAACAAGGTTTATGCTACATAATATTTTAATTACCTATATAAAGTAATTATAGTTAATTCTACACATCTTGCATCATTACACATTTCAATAATATCGCTTTAATAAAGCGGGGGGAGAGGGCCACATGGCTTTCTTGACGAGTTGGGGTGCAGAGAGATGAAGAAAAAGGGGTCCCTGGGAAAGACAATATAGGATCTCTCTGGACGGTGGTGACGATTCGTGGAGCCAATCTCCCCAGGCCCCGGGGTGTAGGTATAAATCTGCTCTGCCCCAGCGAGACGCAGAGACACCCAGGACAAGAGGCAGGGACACCGGGGCGAGGAGCAGGAAACACCGTTTATTCCATAAACTACAGAAGCTTATATGCACTCTTGGACCAATCAGGTCCAAAGGTCACAAAAAAAGGGGTGCTCTTTGGCAAGAGCACAGTCTATTAACATAGAATGGGGAAGGATGGGAGGGGGTGGAAGGTATGGAGAGTGCTCCTATACAATACTATACTTTTACTATATTGTAATACTTTTACTACTACATATAAATTTTTATTAAATGCCCCGTGCATAAATATTTTTGTGCATCTCAGATTATTTAGTTGGTGTCAGAATTTCAACTTTCACAGGAAAGGAGGAAAATGGCACAAAGAATTTAAATTGTATCTCATTTCACATTTTCAGGACTTAATGGGCCCTCGACCTCCTTGCAAACCATTTAATGTAGGAATTCTCATCCTCAAGCACTGTTAACATTTGGTGCCAGATAATTCCTCAGTGTGTAGCAACATTCTTGGTCTCTATCCCTAGAAGCTAGTAATGATCCCCACTTTCCCGCTTCAGACAATCAAAAATGTCTCCAAATATTGTCAAATGCCCTGAGTGGGTGAAAGAAGGATTAGATAACAATAATCCTCCCCTACCCTCAGCGCCCCACTGAAAAACTGCTTGTCTATGATATAGACTAAGACCCGCCATATCCATCTACTTTTCCACTGACCTGATTTTGGAGGGAGAAGGAAATATCACTGTACAAACATATCTCATTTCAAAAACACTGGTGGGGATCCGTAAAAGAGTATAACAAATATTTTGCATTATATCAGACCATGAAATTATACAACTTCAAGAAATATAATAAACATTTCTAAATACCAAGACAACATCCAAAAATGTATAGAAAACAAGTATTGGTTTTGTGCCAAAAATGACAAAACTGTATGTATAAAAGACGGTTTTTTAATAGCCTGCAATATAAGACACTTCACAGTAACCAGTTGAAAAATGAAGATAAAGCCTTGAATAGAGACAGATTGATATGTAAAGAAAAAGAAGGAGTAGAGGTTAATGAATTATTTCTAAATCAATATAATGTAATAAAATTCTCTCTTCTGTGAAAATGGGAAATTTGCATTTATGCCCAGTGAAATATAGATGAACAGTGATTGTGCTTATTACACCTGTCACAGTGAAAAAAAAATCAGGGCACATTATCTACTAGTCACATTTCTTCAAAACTGATTAACCTTAATACATTTTTCCCTTCACTGATCTTACAGAGTTTACTGAATATAGCGTGTCTTGATTAAAATTGCCCACATCTTAATTCAAGTCATCCCTTTTTCTAACTCATATATCTTTGATCATTTCTTTAAATTAACTGTTTAACTAATGGAAATAATGTAATTTTTTGGTCAGGATATATTTATTCAAGTTCAAATAGGGAGTCCCTCAAAATGAATGTTTCAGGAAAATGAAAAAGAGTTATTAAAACAACAATGCTTTTCCCATTTCTATGTGTTTAGGATAAAAATTATTTAAAGGTAAAATAGACATCTTTATAAAGACTCAGATAAATTTTCCTGATGTTTAAAAGAGCTATGTGTTTGTAGTTTGCAGATAGTCCATTCTGCTTTCTCTAACTCAGGCATTTTCAAAATTCTATTTGGCACACAGTCTTTGAATAAATATTTTGTTGTTAACTGAGTGTGTTTTTGTTACTTGCCTACCTAGCAACTGATCACATTTCTCAAATCAGTTGATCTGATTTATCATTAAGAAAACCCAAAACACCTAATTATCCATCTGTTAGTCCACAGTTTATGAAGAAAATTGACTCCTACCTTTCCATCAGGGTCAGATTTATTACTATTCCTGCCAAATTTGCACAACTGAAATATTTGAGAATTCTTCTTCATCACAAGTCTATGTAGTAGTATATAAAGTAAAACCACAGAGCCAAAGGAGGTAGTTGAGGTGCCACAAATGAGACCAGGGAATCTTTCAATCTGATTAGTTCACTAAAATAGTGACCTCTCAACACACTGGCTTTCTTTTGTAAGTGGTAAGATTTGATTATTAAATGTGGAAGGTATTCATCACAATTAAAATTGTTTGAAAAATATTCCATTGAAATGATTTGCAGCATCTTCACAATCTTGCATCATAAAACCAATAATTATGCATGTAGTGAATAATCTCTTGGTCTCACTTCTTGTAATACTTTTTATAGAATAAATTCATTTCTTGTTTTTTGTACAAATGAAGTATGATATAAAAATAAAGCCATGTCCTTGTCATTTTAATTTCTAATGGCCAACTCATTGTTTAACTCAGATCCAGTCTAAGATATCTTGAAGTACACAATAATTACAGTCTGCCACCTCATGCTCACAGATACCCCACAGCAGTCCCAGGGTTAGGCTGCTTTTTGCTATGGCTCTCTCAAAAGAAAACAGCGATATAAGCTTAAGAGAAATAAAAAATGAATGTATTGAAAGAGGACTGAAATAATAAATACTCTGTTTGAATGAACAAATAATAACTTGTCCTTATTAAGTCTGTCATAAATTGACTAAACATAATATGCATAGACTTTTTTTAGAAGATAATTACTCCTGCCAAGTTTCTTTCAATACATAGTAAAAAGAAAAAACAAAGAAATAAAAAAGCTTACCTTACCATATTCTCTCTCTCTCTCTCTCTCTCTCTCTCTCTCTCTCTCACACACACACACACACACACACACACACTTCATTTAAAGGGGCTGCTTTAAAGTATGACAAATATTCCCATTTTTAAACCACACTGAAGTAGTGAAACCTGAGTTCCTAAAATATCTTTAAAAATTTCTTTAATTATTTTAAAGCATAGTGACTGTAAGGGGGGACACACATTATAAAGTGATAAATGCTTCTGTCTGTTATGAGAATAATTCTACTAGAAATAAGTAAGAATAAGCACAAACCTAGTTGTTTTTAGAACCTGCTGAGATTCAGTTCCTTTGCAGCAGATCCAAGAAAAGTGTGAGACAGAATAAATGTCCTATTTTCTTTCTTTTGCCTGGAGATTACTTTGGTTGAATAGATGACTTCGTCATTTTCTTACACTGTTTGTAATTCTAGGACAATTGCCAATGACACGTTTTTCTCAACTATTCCAAGGCATCAATTCAAACTTGTTTACACAAAAATTGCCAGGAAAAATATTAAGCTGCAATATAGGCCTACTCTTTCCCTTTGGTCAGCACTACCCAACAGAATGTGTTAAGATTTTTTTCCTGTGGCAATTAATAGGAAATTGCCAACATCCATCATTTTTAATGCAAGTGATATTCACACCCATCAGGGAAATATATGAGAGACAAATACCCAGATTGCTTAAAGGTAGTCTGAAGGTCAATTCTCAAAGATCTACCAGAAACATTTATAGGCAGTTAAAATTGCTTATAATTTGTCAGTAATCTTTTAGAGTATTTTTCAATAGATAAGTTGCTTTGTAATTTAAAGTAGCCAACACAAGTTTGGACTCAAAAATATGTGCTTGGAGTAATATACACATTTGTCCCAAAGTAATATCGGTGGCAGTCAACCCCCTCAGAGCTCTTTCCACCAGAGGGGTTGATATACCTTTTTGACTTAACACAAGATCACCCAAAAATAAATTTTTCACTTATTTCTTATTTTTATTTATATAGGAAAAACACAATGTGGAAATTTAAATAAAATGTCATCTTTGAATTTTTAAAGGAAGATTTAGCAATTCAACAGTTAGAAGGCATATTGCAGAATCCTAGAAATTTCTAAATTGGAAATCCATCTAGCTTTCCAACTGGTTTTGAAGATGTCAGTATGTTTCTTACATGAGAATCATTATCCCTAAGTACAGAAACCATGAATAAAAATGAAAATAAAACTTAAAATCCAGGACAAAATAGCATCCTCCTGTGAGAAACTGGGGAGCACCATTGACAATTTAACATCATAGACTCTGAAAGCAAAATGAAGGTCCTCATCTTTTGGTCTAAAAGAAGGAGAAAAACTCTGGATTAAATCCCCAAGGAAGTCACTTGAAAGGAAAGAGCAAACATTAATGCTGTCATACAATTCTAAAATAGCACCACATTAAAAAGAACCACCGGATACTTTTCATGCTTATATTTTCCATGAAGAAAAGTTGCTCAGCTCTGGTAGAGCATATCAGATGATTTCAGAAACCACATCCTCATTACTCAGAAGCAGATTCCACCTGTCAGTATTTCAGAATTATTAGTTCTGTCCCCAATTCCTTCCCTTGAAACCACTGCATTTGTTCTCAGTGGTCCAGTGGCCACCACTGATGGTAATCAGGCCCCTAACTTTCATAACCAGAGTGATGTTTAACATGAAGTAGGTCAGACAAAAGAGGGAAAATTGTAACTTGGGAGTGTGTCAAAATATGCTAGAAATACTAAACACATGCACACATGCTGACCTTTTTATTTGAAAACTGGCTATTCAATTAGAGATTGAAATAATGACTGGTTTCTCTCTTCTTATTTTTTAATAATACATTTTCACTGTTGGTGAACACTTACCCTATTTTAATATTTCTATAGCAGTTCACAACCTTAAAATTAAACACTTCTTGCACTCACTCCTATCTGTGATAGGAGCAGTGACTTATTTCCTCTGAGGTAGAAAAGAGCCTGTCGTCCATGTAGACACAACAATCAGGGCCATGTCACTCCATGGAAACAATATTTTTCTCTCCTTCTCCAATTGCACTCAAACACATTACCTCTCTCATTCCCCTTACCTGTAAGGAAGGCAGAGAGGATCAGGGCCCCTGTAGCTTCTTGACCTGGGTGCTGGAAAGTCACTTGTTGTTTCAGGGTACATAGGAGGCTCTCCTTTCCTTAAGTTAGTCTTACATATACATTGGTTATCTATCACCATATACGAAAGCATCCTAAAAGTTGATTTCTTAAAACACAATCGTCATTTTGAATCTCTCACAGCTTTTGTGAGTCAAAAACTTTGACAGGGCCCAGTGAGATCAGCTTATTCTTCTGATGTCTGGAGCCTCAGCTGGGAAATTGAAAGTCTGTGGCCTTGAGTCCAGTAAAGGCTCATTCACACATGTGTCCATGTGTGGACTGAGACTTTCACTGGGATGTTGACTAGAACATATAAATAGAGCTATCCATGTGGTCTGGCTGCCTTATGATTTTGTGATTAGCTTTGAAAGTTGAGTAGAGAGAGGAGTAGGGGCTGTGCTGTAGTTTGGATGTGAAGTGTTCCCTTACAAGCTTCTGTATTAATATTTGGAGGTGGAATGATTGGATTGTGAGAGCTGTATCTTAATCAGTCCATCCTACTTTGAATTGACTGTCTGGGCGTTAACTGTAGGCAGGTATTGCTGGTGGTTGGAAGAGGTGAGCCCTAGAAGGGAGTATATTCCTTGTGAGCTCTTCTCCCCCTAGCTGTCTCTCTCTGCTTCCTGACCCCACCATGAGCTGAGCAGCTTTTCCTTGCTTAAACCTTCCATCATGATGTTCTACCTCATCTTGTGTACAGAACAATGGAGTTAGCCATCTCTGAACTGAGATCTCTGAAACTGTGAGCCCCAAATAAACTTTTCCTCCTCTAAGTTGTTCTTGTAGGGTATGTTGGTCACAAATATACAAAAGCAAACTAAAACAGGCTAAACATACTTTATTCTGTATCCTCAGGAGGCACATAATACAACTTCCACCATACTCTGTCAAGATAGTCACAAGTGAAGGAGACAGGCACATCTTTCAGTATGTGAAGTGTCAGTGATATTACAAAACTTTGTAGAATGGGATAGACCTACTGGAAAAGGCATCTTTGGAAAATACAATCTACCAACACAAATTGATGTTGAATCTAGGTGAATTCTGGGGTAAGGGTGAATTATAAGCTTCCCTCATCTTCCTCTGACTATTTTAAAAAAATTTCAGTTTCATAAGCATGAAAAATTTTCCACATTTGGGCAATATCTGAGGAATTGTTAGAAGAATAATTTTTATACTAATATAAGATACATACTTTGCCTTCATAGATCTAATAATTGTCAATCTTACATTTTCATAGTGATTAATTTTTTTTTCTTATGTGAGTAAACTGAAATTTTGAAGAAACTTCCCAGAGTTGTAAAAGCAACACACTGTGGAAATAAGACTCATAGAGAAAATTTAGTAGAAATTCTATAAAAATAGATTGAAGCCTTTTTTTTACCTTTTTTATTCTCTCCTACTCGATTTTAGAAGTATAATCTAATTCAAAAATAAAGCAGTTGTATTCCATAAAAATACTGGTTCAAATAAACTACTATAACCTTGTGTTTAATATTCTTCATCACACCTTCAATTTCCTAAATTAAAAATAATAAGAAATGAAAAACTAATTAAGATAAATAAGGGTAAAAATTAAGAAAGTAGAAAGGATGGTAAGAAAGCCAAGTCAGCTAACATGGCAACAAAATTCAGTTTTTCTCCATTCTTAGTTGGAATTGATTTGTGTGTAAGTCAAAATTAATGGATATTTCACACCTCTTGGTGCTTTACAGATATGCGTCAAATATTTTACTGGTACATATTTTAATAAAGTTTGAAGATTATACATAGCAAAAAATAAAGATAAAGCAAAATAAACGAAAAGACATCTAATATTTGTGTGGAGTTTGTGTTAGTATCACAGATGGGGTGGTTTAAATCACATAAATTTATTTTCTCATATCCCTGGAGGATAATAGTCTAAACTTAAAGTGTTGACAGGTTGGTTTCTCTGAGTCATCTCTTCTTGGCTGTATATGGCTGTCATTTGTGTCCTTACATGGTCTTCCTTCAGTTTGTGTCTCTTTCTCTGCACATGGCATTTTTTATATAAGAACATTGGTCATGTTAGAGCCCACTGAATAAACTCACCTTAACTAGTTACATCTGCAATGTCCCTATTACCAACTATCACATTTTGAGGTACTGGGTTAATATTTCAACATAGGGATTAGGGGGACACATTTCAACCCACATTAGATTTCCATCAACTCTACTACATAAACACAAATAGAGAAGACTTATTAATAACATTTGATAGGTGTTTATTCATCTGAGTACCAATCAGGATGATGTTACATTAGAACAGAGGAGCTGCAAACTAAACCTCAGATTGGGTCCATGGAAATTTATTGATATATTTGGAGAGGTTGGGTGTGGTAGATGCAAAAGGCATCTGCATTTTCATAATGGGGAAAATCCAACAAAGAAGCATGTTCTATTACTCTTTAACTCTTGCATCCACCAGAATCTATTTACTTCAGTTGTCCCTTCAGCACTCTTTGTCTGGATCTCTATTGATGAGTTTCTACTCAGAGAATTGTCCCTTAATGGTCTTGCTGACACATGTGCAGACAGAACTCAGATTTATGAATAAATAAAGACAAGCTTTCAGATGCCTTTCCAAATAAACTTTAAAAGTATTCTAAAGCATTGTTATAAAGGAATGAATTTTGTTTCAACACTAATCCCAAGACTGTGGAATTCATAACAATTCAGATATGACTTTTAAAGTGTTAAAAAAAAGACAACTTTAAAGTTGACCTAGATGCTAAGTATATCTATCATGTTATTGTATAGGTCTCTTATTAAAATATGGAAGGAAAATAAACATCTTACTACCTCATTCATTTAGTTTATACAAAGGCATTCAAGAGTAGAAGCATCTAAACATGTTAAATTTTAACAGCATTCATCCCACTTTTAAAGGTTTTCTTACAAATAATTTTTAAAATATTAAAAAAGGTAATAAATTTTCAAATATATTTATCATAAGATTCAAAAATGGTCAAGAATTTGCCACATTTACTACAACTCTTATACTTTCACTCTCCCCCACTCTCTCTCTTGCACAATTCACATTACTCTAGCCCAACTTCCAGCCCTTGCTTCACACCTACATACTTAAACATAGTTCTAAAAATTATAAGCATCATACAGTTTTTAGTACTGTTATAAAACCTAATAAAATAATTCCTCTATAGCATCTAATACCTGTTCAAATTTCCCAAATATTTCTAAGTGTTTATAGATGCTTTGTTCTAATCAGGGTCTGAATAAGGTCCTTAAAGCAGTCACTTGATCCACTAATTAATAGATTAAAAGTGAAATTAAAGACTTTAAGTGGTGAGCTCATGAAGTTTCCCTTTGGCTTTCTCCTTATTTTTCCTGCTCAGAGATGTTTCTCACCCACAACTGCATTCTCCCTATAGTTCCAAAGGCTTTTTTTTTCTTTTCAGCTCTTTTTTTTCAGTTTGGAACATTTAGCTATTACTGTCTATTTATTGTAATAAATGAGTGCATAAGATTTATTGTATTAAGGTGCACAAACATATAAGTTCTAAACACAGGGTGAAGAAGACTTTTTAAAACAGTGAATCTTCATGTGAATGAAAACCAGTAGGGATGATCATCAACTTACAATGGGGGTTACATTCCAATAAACTTATCAGAAATTAAAAATATTGACAATGCATTTAATCCACCTACCCTACCAGACATCATAGATTATCCACACAGTGCACTGTAGATTATCAATTGTTTACTGTGGTGATGGCTGACTGAAAGCTGTGGCTCACTGCCAGTGCCCAGCATCTTGAAAGAGGTTTATACTATATATAATTAGCCTGGGAAAAAAACAAAAATTCAAACTATGGTTTCTGTTATTGTGCATAATTTTCACCATCATAAAATTGAAATGTCATAATTTGAATAAATTGAGATTCCTCTACATTATCATAACAACAACACACACATATACATGCACACACATAAAGTTATACATACATAGGTAAAATCTGAATATAGTCTCCAAGATTTCCACTCCTTGGAATATATATCTTATGTAATGTGCTCTGCTTAAGTGCAGGTACAATTTGTACATATGCTGAGGTATTTGCTCTTAAATAAGCTACATTATATGGCAAATGATGATGGGATGGTTACTTGAATAATTATGTTATGGAAAGGGTTGGAATTTAGTGCCATCCTTGTCCAATAGCCAGCAAAATAATGGGCAGTACATGATTATAAACTAAATAAAGTTTGGAGAGGGTTCTGGTTTCTAGATGAGAACCTTAGTATGACCAACTCTTTGATTGCAGTCTTGTGAGACCCTGAGCCACAGGTCCAGCTTGCCTGGACTCCTGACCCATGAAAACTGTGAGATAATAAATAACATTGGGGGCTGGGGTTGTGGCTCAGTGGTAGAGCGCTTGCCTAGCATGCATGAGGCACTGGGTTCAATCCTCAGAACCACATAAAAATAAACAAATGTATTAAAATAAATAAATAAATATGTCCTAAGAAACTAAATTTATTAAATTATTATTTATTAAATTATTATTAGTAATTTAATGTGCAGCAATAGAAAGTTAATACAATATATTGATATATTACATCTGCATATATGTACACTTCAGAGTAACAGATGTCAGCAAGAGATAATTATGGTATCATTGTGACAAACACTAACAGGAACAAGTGTTTGAAGGATGAACAGAAGAAGAAAGTGACATCTGAATGCCTCAGTAAGAGTCCTTGCCCCTCCCTCTATGCTAACAAAGCCCTGATTTTTTTCAACAAGTGACTGTGTCCTTCAGGGAAGAAGGCAACAGCCTCAGAGGGTGCCTTCCACTTGGTCTGGGCCAGTCCTGTTGGCCTCATTGTTCAAGGTGTGGGCATGAGATGAAGTTCTGAATGGTGAGACATGAGGGGAATCAAATCGCTGTGGAAAGTTGTCCTCATCCTTAGAAAGTCACACAAGAGGAAGCATTCCTTTATATATTCCTCTATGTTATGTGGATGTGGAGGCTGCCACTGCAGATTAAGAGAACGAGTATATGAAAACAATCCAAAATGCTAAACACTGCTGAATTTTAAAAAAATGGAAAATATGAAACTATGATTTTGATGATGTCATTGACCTTTGTAATTAAGAAAACATGAAATCACTTTCCATGAGACCTTTTATTGTTTGACTTAATAAAGAATAAATTAAGCCATTTGAGTGTAATTTTTATTATTTGCTGCCAAAGACACACTAATTTAGGCTTTTGTGTGGAACTGTACACTGTGTGCGAAGAAAGAGCACGTACTTGATTAGTGCTTATTATCAAGAGGTCAAAATAAATTGTCAAAACTCTCCTCTCTTGACACATTTTAGACTCATCCTAAGCAACACGAAGCTGGTATTTGACTGGAGTGACAGGACTGTAATGTTTAACCCCTGTTGTACGCTAGGCTATGTTTAAAGCTCCCATGCATATTTTCATACTAATTATCCATAATAGCTTTTCAGCACAGATATACAGTTCCATGAATATCATCTGTGGTTCTTCACACACACAAAAAAAATCCCATATCCTCAAACTCATTTTTGAATAATTCTTTCTTTTCCATTATTAATTAAAATATAATTCTTCTTATAGAGAGCACTTCCTCTTCAGCCTTCTCAACCTCCATACCAGGAAAACTAGAAATGGAACAGCTGTCTAGCTTAACCAGATCATTATCCTTGCTCAAAGTCCCATAAGATTCTACCTGCCATTGCTCTTGTTCCTGTTTCCTACCAACTCCCAGGTTTCTTCTCATTTCTTATGGTTCACTCTCTTTTCAAAACTATCCCTTTCTTATTTCTTGGTCATTTCAGTGTGCACACAGGCAATACTTCATTGTTCTAGCTCTGTTTAAACTCTTCTTTTTCAATTTGTCCTCCACCATATCTCTGTGACTTCCTTTTTGTGGACCTGCCTCTATTCTCTGCATCCCTTTCTCTGAAGTCTGATTCTTCCCACTCACTTATTTGAACACTCCACTGCCAACAACACTTCAACTCTACTGACACGTTCGATCCATTCATAACATCACTTCTCACTCTCTCTCCTGCATAATCTCTTCTATTTTCTTCCTACCTAGACTAAACTTGTTAGGCGATCATTTTACTCACTCCCTAGTATAGATGAACAATTCTCTTGCCTTTCAGTCTTTTTCAGACATGTTTGACAAAACTTTGATAAAACCAATCACTTCTGTGCTTTACATCTGCATCACAAAAGAATCTATTAAACTGAAAGTCCAATTGTACTACCTGGTACCTTTCAATTAATGATCGTAAACTCCAAGTGTGATTTTAATAATAGTCAACAAAATACAGCATGAGACTATGGTGTGATACTATAGTGTTATACTAAAATCATTTGATTCATTCATTCTCTCACTGTGACAATTAACACTTCTACACTTTTTTCTTGCTCCATATACTACCCACCTTTTCTCTCTTATCCTTATATACAAATGATGACTTTGCTTCTTATCATTTAATCATTTATTAACTTATTTCAAGTGAAGGGGACCTAGACAACACCCACATTAAAAACAAGCCATGAGCCGGGTCTGGTGTGAACACCTGTAATCCCAGGAGCTGGAGAGGCTAAGGCAGGAGGATCAGGAGTTCAAAGCCAGCCTCAGCAAAAGAGAGGCACTAAGTAACTCAGTGAGACCCTGTATCTAAATAAAATACAAAATAAGGCTGGAGATATGGAGCAGTAGTCTAGTGTCCCTGAGTTCAATCTCTGTACCCAAAAAAAGAAAAGAAAAAAAAAAAAAGAACAAACCATGAAAGTTGGACAAAAAATATGCATAAAATCTGTTTGATGGCAAAATAGAACTAATAAGGTAGTGAAGAATTATGGCCCATGGCACAGGAGAAGAAAATAAACTGAGGCTGGGCATTTATCCTAAGGGCATTTACCAGTTCAAGAAGTGGCACATGAGGCTAGAAGGCTGAAGAAACCTTCAAAAACCTTGTTTGTTTAAGAGGACAAATATTAGAGTACAGACCTAGCCAAGAAAGAGGGATTCTGGTATATTACACATAACTTGGGCCAGGATAATTAATACTAGCTACACCGTAAGAATAATGTAAACCCAGAAATAGATGAAGTTGAAATTATTTCAATTCCTGAAATTGACTTTGATCATCCAGATTGATAATACCCCTTACCATCTTCCAGAAGCAAACATATATCCTTCGTTGAGGAAGATATCATCCTCAATTATTTTTTAAGATGTTTTTAAATACAATATCTGGCACTAAATAAAAATTCATACAAGAGGCAATGCCACATGAGCAAAATAGAAAAGAAACAACTAAAATCACTACACAGTGACTCCCCCCCACACACATGCAAATTATCAGGCAAGAGATGTTAAATAACTATGCTTAATATGTTTAAAAAAATAAATGACAAGATTTGGAATTTCAACAAAACACTAAAAATTATGAACTATAATGATTAAATTATAAACCTGAAAACTATAATATCAAAAATTATGAACTCATTAGGAAAATTTAGCAATAGATTAAATAGAGCTGAAAAGAATACTATTAAACTAGAGGGCAAACAGAAGGAAATATTCTAAACAAAACTGGTAGAAAATATATGTATGAGAAATAGAGAAGTGGGGAGAAATAAGTGACACAAAGTATTCAACATATATGTAATTTGTTTTTCCAGAAGAGAGGCAAAATAGAGTAGCAATAATATTTGAAAAGATAGTGGTTGAGAATTTCATAAACACTAATAAATATTATAAAGTATGGATTCAAGAAGCACTGTGAGCCACAAAGCAAGTTACATTTTTAAAAATAGACATATTAGCTGGGCATGGTGGTGCACGCCTGTAATCCCAGCACTTTGAGAGGCTGAGACAGGAAAATCGCGAGTTCAAAGCCAGCCTAAGCAATAGCGAGGCTCTAAAGCAACTCAGTGAGACCCCGTCTCTAAATAAAACACAAAATAGGGCTGGGGATGTGGCTCAGTGGTCGAGTGCCCCCGAGTTCAATCCCCGGTACCAAAGGAAAAAAAAAAACCAGGTACATGGCTCTAAAATGGAAACCAAAAAGAGAGAAAATATTTCAACCATATAAGGAGAGAAATAAGATGAATCTTAAAGGACCAAGAATTGGACTGCAGGAGATTTTTCAACAACAAGAACAGAAGCCAGAAGAAACAGGATTAATATCTTCAAAGCTCAGTAAGAAAATAACTGCCATACCAGAATGCTTTACCCAAAGAATACATTCTTAAAAAGTGAAGATACAACAAAGATATTTTCTGAGAAACAAGAATGGAGAAATTTTAGCTCCAGCAGAACTGTACTAAAGAAGTAATAAAAAATATTTTTCTGGCTGAAGGAAAATGAAATCAGATGGGAGCTCAAGAATCCATGAAGTAATGATGAACTTTAAAAATGATAAATATATAGACTGAATGAACAGTTTCTCTAAAACATTATATTTACACACACACAGACACACACACACATGCACACCAGGAAGGTAATAAATAGGGTTAAAGTGTTTTAAGACTTATACATTGTCTGGGAAGAGAATAAAAGAATTAAGTTCTTTCTATGCCAAATATACATAATATAGTTTTTAGCGATTTTAGGAAAATCGCTAAAAAGAGAGTATAATCCAATGTAATTACCAAGTTGAAAATGGATCAAAATAATAAAAATAGTAATTTAAAAGGAGGCAGAATGCAAAGGAAAAAAGAAAATACAATAGTTGGATTAGACAGGATAATGAATTTAAACCTCAATATACTGATAATTTACATTATTGACTAAATGTTCCCATTTTAAGAACATTTTCTTCAGGTCCAACTGTACACTGCTAAGAAAGGAAACTTTTATAACATAGAGATACAGAAAGTTAGCAAAAATATCTCTTGGCATGTTTATATATTTGCTTATTTCTCCTTGTATTTGTCAATTTTTACTTTATATAATTTAAGGCTATGTTATAGGTAGATATATATGGGTATAATATAATTATTACTACTGTATTAGTTACCAACATTTCAAAACACATACCACACAAAAAAATGATTTTAATAATCTCATAACTTTACTAAAAGATGTCAGTGACTGTAACCAGTAACTGCAGAATATTTTGTTTTGTAGGAACTTTGTGAATAAATTTGGATTTATAGAAAAGTTGCAAAGATAAAGAATAGAATCCCTACATAACTTTGCCCAACTTCTCTGTTATTAATATTTTATCTAAATAACCACAGCAGATTTGCACAATACTGGGAACTGCATACACATTGGATTGGTGAAGTTAACCTTAATCACTTGGGTGACATCATATCTGCCAGATTTCTTTAATGTAAAGTTAATATTCTCTCTTTCCCAAACTCTGTTCATTCAAAGTAAGTGAGGAAGTCCTGACTAGCTCAAAGGGAGAAGAAATAAGTTCCACTTACTTATATCAGTTTGGATTCATGGATATTTATCTCATTGTAGGGGTTAGAATCCAATAACCTTGCTACTCAAATTTTTCCAGCTTTGACCATTAGAAACTTGTGTGGCTCCTTTGTCCTTTTGGTGTTCTCCTGCCATTTTTTGGTTGGTTTTGGTTTTTAGCATGTTCTTACATTCTGGTTCTATAGAAAACTCCAGGTTCATTTTATATTTTTCCTGTCTCAGTCTTAGAATGCACTTTTTTTTTTTTTTTTTTTTTGGTACTGAGGATTGAACTCAGGAGCACTCGACCACTGAGCCACATCTCCAGCCCTATTTTGTATTTTATTTAGAGACAGGGTCTCACTGAGTTGCTTAGTGACTTGCTTTTGCTGAGGCTGGCTTTGAATTCGTGATCCTCCTGCCTCAGCCTCCCCAGCCGCTGGGATTACAGGTGTGCATCACTGCATCTCTCACAGTCCTGGTAACATTTATTGAAAAATGGCATTAAAAAGAAAAGATGTGTTCACAGTTACTGGCGCATCATAGTTTCTATATCCTTTATACAAGAGAACTAGGAGAAATATTTATTGTACTATCCACTATATAAACATGAATTCATATTGACTTTCCTGACTATAACCCAACATCATAGAGTTCATTCCAATCTTTTTTCTTAACTTTTTAATATTCTTACTCTAATGGTGAAAAACATATTGCTCATTATCCTACATGTAGTTTTTAAGTACACAAAAAATTATGAAAATTCAGCATAAACTCATCAATGAAAAAAATTTTAATTATTTTCAATTGACATTTATTTTAATGGAAAAAATTCTATACATTTCTCATGTACAACATGATGTTTTGATATAAGTAATCACTGTGGAATGGCTCAATAAAAAGAATTATTATGTATATTATCTAATATATTTATCATTTCTGTGGTGAGAACACTTAAACGCTTAGCTACTCTAAAAAATATACTTTTCTCTTTGGTTGCCCTGTTGTACCATAAGTCTCCTAAACTTATTTCTTTTATGTAATTTGAAATTTTGTACACTTTGAATGATATTTCCCTAATACACGCTTCTGACCCCTAGTAACCACCACTGTTTGTACTTCTAGGAGATCCTGGTACGTTACACATGTCTAAGAACTCATTCAGTTCTTCTAGATGATCCAATCTGTCAGCATATAATTGTTCATGGTGGTCTTTCACGACACTGTATTTCTGTGGTATTAGTCATAGTATCTCTTTCATATCTGATTTTATTTTTCTCTTTTTCTTAGTCTAGAGGAAGGTTTGTCAATTTCATCATTTCAAAAAGATAATTCAGTTTTCTTGCTCTTTCCTGTTGTTTTTCTATTCTGTACTTCATTTTATTTCTTCTCTACTATTTATTCCCTATTCACTTTGGGTTTAGTTCCTTGAAATGTAATGTCAAGTTGTTTATTTGGGATCTTTCTTCATTTTAGAATTAGGCATTTACTACTATAAGCAATAAATTTACTATGTCACATAAGTTATGTTGCATGTCCATTTTCATTCACCTCAGATATTTTTTAATTTCCCTTTTTATTTCTTCTTTGACCAATTGTTTGTTCAGGAGTACTTTGTCTAATTTTCATATATTTTATGAACTTTTTGAAATTCCCTGTTATTTATTTCTAGTTTCATTCTATAGTGATCAAGAAAAAAAACTAATGTGATATTCATCTTTTTAAATTTGTCTATACTGGTGTTGGGGCCTACTTTTCATCTTTTGTGCCTACCAGAGGTTTTTGCTTAGTGGTTACCATGAGGCTTACATAAAATATCTTTAAGTTATAACAGGATATTTTAAGTTGATAAGTTTTATTGCATTAAAAACAACATTTTATACATTTTAATCACATAAAAACAGCATTCAATCTCTTACACATTACATGTTCTTGATTTTATAATTTATGTTTTTATATTGTGCGTCCTCAACAAATTGATGTAGTTGTTATTATTTTAGTTTCATCTTTTAACCTTCTTATTAAAGATATAAGTGATTAGATGCTGTCATTACAGTATGATTCTAAATTTGACTATTCATTTACTTTTAGTTTTGTGCTTCCTATGTTTTTATGTCACTGGCTAGGATTCTTGTCTTTTGGCTTGTTTTATAAAACAGATCTGGTGATGATGAACCCCCTCAGGTTTTTTTATTTTTTTTGTCTCTGATAGTCTTTATTTGTTCCCTATTTCTGCAGGATAGCTTTGCTGGTTACAGTTTTCTTTGTGGCATTTTATTTCCTTCATCACTTTAATATATCATCCCACTCTTTCCTGGCTCTGCTAAGAAATCCTTGTTAGCATTATTGAAACAACTTTATATTGTATATTATTTGTTTACTCTTGCTGTGTTCGGAATTCTCTCTTTATTCTTTGCTTTTGGCAATTCAATTGTATGTCTTGATGTGGTCTAATTTGGATTGAAACCAATTGGAAATTTTTTTTCCTGTACCTAAATATTTATGTCTTTCTCCAAATTTAAGAGTTTTCAGCTATTATTCTTTTAAGGAAACTTTCTACTCCTTTGTCTTTCTCTACTTCTTCACAAACTTCTCTAACTAAAATAGTTGCTTTATTAGAATAAGTTATACTCCATGTACATATAATATGTTTACACTCTATTGTTGTATAAACTAAAAAGAACAGAAAATTTAAAAAAATTTGCTTTTCTGATACTGTCTCATAAATCCTGCAAGCTTTTTTCATTTTCTTTATACTTTATATACATATAAATACTGTATATATTTAAATAAATATATGCATTAGTCAATTTTTCACTGCTGTGACTAAAATACCTGAAAGAACAGTTTTTAGAGGAGGAAGGTTTATTAGAGGGCTCACAGGTGAAGTCTTAGTTACTTCACCTTGGGGCTCAAGATGAAGTTGAACATCATGGTGGAGGAGTGTGGCAGAAGAAAGCAGCTCTCATGATGATCAGTAAGCATCAGAGAAACTTCACTCACCATATACAAACATACCCCAGAGGAATGACCCCAATGACTCATCTCGTCCAGCCTACCTGCCTTCAGTTACCACTCAGTTAATCTCTATCAGGCGATTAATTCACTGATTCAGTTAAGGCTCTCATAACCCAATCAGTATAAATTTCAAATATATACAGAAAAAAATTGATAAAGCAAAAAACAGTAAGCAGGGAAATTAAGAAATTAAGAAAAGATTGAAATTATTTTTAACAGAAATTCAGCTGAAAAATATGATGATTAAAAGGAAAAATTCAACAGAGAGCATCAACAGCAGAAGAAAGAATCTGGGTGGGAACTCAAATGCAGGTTATTTAAA
>CM053400.1:117104225-117178418 GCA_028644305.1 Xerus rutilus
CCTGTATTGGCCAGGAGCCAGCCTAAAGTCTGGGTCCACTGAGATGCATCTGGAACCTGAATCTATAGGAGATGATCTGGCAAAGTGGCAGGTCTGAGGTCTAGGTAACCAGGGGCACTCCTTGGTGTCTTAGTCCAAGGATTCTGGCCTGGCACTGAGGAATGATGAGGTGGGTATGGCCCCTGAATGTGCTGGAATAGGTTTGAGTTCTGGATATCTAGAAACATGGGGCCTATATTTATTAAAATGGATCCTAGGGATACTCCAGTGCTGGGGAGGTATGGAACCTGGAGCTGTGGGAACTATATAGGAAGCTGGGTCTGCTCAGGTCTGCCTGGGTATAGGGTATGTGGGAGCTAAACTGGAGGTTAAGTCACAAGAGCTGGCCTCATCCTAAGGTCACAAGGGTCAAGTAGGAACCTAAGTTCACAGCAACAATCATGGTGGGTCAGAGGGGCCCAGTCTAGCACTGGGTAAACTGAAAGGAATCTGGAATTTATGTCTGTAGGGCATGGGTCACACAGGTGTCCTACAGAGTGTGGCCACAGGACCAGCCTGGCTCTTTTTCTATGGATGCTAGTCTGAGGTTTGAAATAAAGTCTAGTCACTTCCCTCTCCTTTTCCCAAGCAGAGTATATCTGTCTTTCCATACTGTACTACTAGAGTTTGTGGAGTGATGATACAAGTAATGTAAAACAATCTTCTTGCCCTCTTCAATGGCTATTTTCTTATTTCTGCACTATAACCTCTGCAGTGGTTTCCTTAGCTGTTATAAAGATATTTTCATGCACATACTTGTTCAAATTGATGTTTCTGAGGTAAGGTGAGTTCTGAAATTTCTATTCCACAACCTTGCTTATGTTGAAACACTTCTTAACGAATTACACAACATCAAAATCACATAGAGTGTGTTAACTCAAGGACACAAATTATAAAAATAAGTAACAAAAAGGAAAATTTTCATAAGTTTGGAAATTAAGAATTATATTTTTAGAAACAACCATTAGATAAAAGAAGAAATCACAATGGGAATTAGAAAATATTTTAGCTAAATAATAATGAAACTGCAGTATTTTAAAATTTGTAGGCAGTAGAAAAACTAAAGATAAATTATGCATACATTAGAAAAGAAGAAAGATTAAATTAATTGAGTTAGTTTACAATATTAGATGATAAAATAGTGAAGTAAATTTAATGAAGGCAAAAGGAAAGAAATACAGAAAATAAAATTGACAATCAAATAGAACCAACAAAGCTCAAAGTGTGTTCTCTGAATAGTCTAATAAAATTACTAATTTTCTTGTCAAAGAAAAGAAAGCAGAAATATATAATATGCAGAGTTGAACTGTGACAACATTATGGATCCTACAAAATTTAAAAGATCATAAAAGGATACAGTAAACAATTTTTTGACAATTTTTAAAAATGTTAAGGAATTGAACAAATTAGTAGTTACCAAAGCAGAAACAAGAATAAATTAAAAACTTGAATAGTCCTACAAATATTAATAAATTTGAATTCATAATGAAAAACTTTCCCTCAAAGAGAAATTTATGATTAGATGACTGCACCTATATTCTGTGAAACATTTAAGAAAGAAATAATGGAAATATTACAGAAATTATTTCAAAAAATATGTAAAAGCTAAAAATTCAAAATCCATAGGAAACCACTGTAACATTGATATCAAATAATAAGAACATTATAAGAAAGCAAATTGGCCAATATTATTTGTCAATACAAATGCCAAATTCCTTTTAATAATGGCAAAAACTCATTCAGCAATATGGAAAAATGATCAAGTGGATTTTATTCTAGAAATGCAAGATGATTTAACCTTTTAGAATCAAAGCAATTTACTACATGCACAAAATAAAAGAGAAATATCATTTGATTTCAAAAAAATAAGGAAATGCATTTAATATAATTTTAACATACATTCAGGATTAAAACTTTTAGCAATTTATGATTAAAAGGAGGCATCATTACTCCATTAATGAAAAACTTCCAACTTCATAATCATTGGTGATGGGTTGAAAACTTTACTGATATCTGCTGTAAAAGTCTATCCTTTATCACAACTTATATTCAATATTTTGTTTAAGAGTCTAGCCAGTGCTTATAAGACAAGGCAAAAACAGAAAGAATAATCATTAGAAAGAAACACAACTGTCATTCTTCACTATTCATGATTTTCTCTCTGAAGCAGAGGCTGTTTCTTGCCATGTATTCTAAAAGAATCTACCTATAAATTGCAAAGATTGTGGATAGGATATGATATAGAAATTTATAAGCTTCTATACAAAAATAATCATTAGAAAATTAAAAATGTAAAAGATGCAATTGATAATAACAAATACCTAGTAAGAAGTCTAATGAAAATTATCCATGACTTTTATATAGAAAACTGAAACATTTTGGGAGAAATTAAAGAAAACCTAATTATTGAAGAGAGATACCATGTTCATAGTTTAGAAGACTCTACATGTAAAGATGTTGTTATGATTGAATATGGTTTGTTTCTTCTGAAACATATGCTGAAATTTGATTGCCATTGTGGCAGTATTGGGAGGTAAGAACATTAAAGAAGTAAGAAGAATTAATGCCTTTCTCACAGGACTGGGTTAATGCTCCAGGTAGTGACTGAGTTTTTGCTCTTGAAGGACTAGATTAGTTATGGCAAGAGTGGGTTGTTATAAAGCCAGGATGCCCCTTGTGTTTTCTGCATACACCCCTTGCCCTTCTTCTTGTTCACCATGTTATGACAGAGTCCAAAGGTCTTGCAAGATGTAACTGCCCAATCTTGGAATTCTGACCTACAAAACAGTGAAATTAATAAACACTTTCTCAGTCTTAGGTATTCTGTTTTATTAAATTAAAGTGGACTAAGATACTAATTTACCCAAAATCTCCCCATGAACGCAATTTAATCTACATCTAAATTCCATATACTTTTGAAAGTTAAAAACTGTTTTCAAAGTTTTTAACTAAATGCAAAGAGCTCTCTATAGCTAAGATACTCAATGAAGAACAAGAAGTAATGGTAGGAAGACTTGCTCTATATAGTCTAAAACTGAGTATGATGTCACACTGATCAAGACATTGTGGTATTGATGAAAATGAAATACATAGACTAATAAAATGGAATATAGGTCATCAAAACTGATATCATGTATAGATATCAGAGATGTGGAAAAAGAATAATCCTTTTAGTAAGTAATACTAAGAAAATTGGATTTCCTTATGAGAAAGAACAATTTTGACCATATCTCATGCCATCCTCAATTGCAGGTCAATTATAGAACTAAACATGAATAACCATAAATACAGATTTTAGAAAAAAATATTTTTAAAAAGTATTAGAAAAAGTTATCTTATAAAGGTAGTACTTAAAAGGCAAAAACAGATTTTAGAAAAAAATATTTTTAAAAAGTATTAGAAAAAGTTATCTTATAAAGGTAGTACTTAAAAGGCAAAAACTGATGAATAAGACTATATTAAAATTTAAGACTTTATCAACCATCTTTACTATATATATATATATATATATACTGTTCATTGAAAGTGCATATAAAGATGTTTAATATGAAGAATGTAATCTGCTTATAATTTTGTGCAAAGTTAGAAAAATTATGATTGTAACAATTTTTTTTTCTATTTGCCTCAACAAATGTTTTCAGTGAAGAGTGTGTACAGCTTCTGAAAATTTGGTTTTTTTCTGTTATGTTTGATAACATGTATTAAAATGCAACTTTTGAGGAAAAAAAATAAAGTATAAAAAAAAATTTAGATACTAAAAAATAGACTTTAGATACTAAAAAATACCATTGATAGAGTAAAGGAAAATGACAGAATGTTAAATGTTTGCAACATATATAACCAGCCAAGGGCTCATATCCAAAATACATAAAGAACACATTTACATACACAGTTAAGGTAAGGATCGGTAAGAGACTTGAGTAGATACTTCAAAGAAAAATATCCGGTCAATATACATATGAAAATGTGCACTTGACTTCATTAGTCCTTAGGAAAATATAAAATCAAATCCATACTAACTGGAAAGTTTGAGATTTAAAAGTTAATTACATATATTAGGGGGAATTTGGGATAATGAGAACATTCATACTATCAATGGAAATTCAAACAATACAGAGAAATGTAATGATTGACATTATTTCCCAAAACTGAATATGCACATACCCATTGACCTCATAATTCTAGCTCAAGACATATGGTCAACAAAAATGTTTCCATATACTTGCACAATAAAGTTCATAATAAGCTAAAGCTCAAGACTGGAAATAATCTAAATGCCTATCAACTATAGAATGGAAAATTAGATTGTATACTCTTACAATGGAATGCTCTATAGAAATAAAAATATACTACAGTTGTGTGAAATACAGTGAATTAATTCCACAAAGTTGACTGAAATGCAAATCATTAAATATTGGATTATATTTTTTTTGAAGTTGAAAATTAACCCGCATTGCCTTGATTGAGAATAAGGGTTACTTTGGAGCAAAGGAAAAAACCTAAGGATTATGAAGGAACCATGAGAGGTTTCTAGGGTTACTATCATACTCAATTGTTTGATCAAGATGGCTACTGTCTTCTCATGGTGACAACTTGTGGGGCTATACATGGATATTTGGTGTACTTTCCTATGGATTATTCTTTAAAATAAAAAGGGTTTAAAAACATAGAACAATCAGAAGAGAACACATAGACTTCCCACAACCACCCCAATCTGCTTCTCAGTGAATACATCATATGTTCTGTCTTCCCACTGAATACTATTGTGAATTCCAACTCCTCCGTCTGTACATTGGATTTCACCCCTTCCTATCTCATTGAAGACATCACTCTAAGATGTCTTTCCTATCTCTCCCACATCATTATTTTCATCTTTGATGAGTCATTTTCATCAACAGCATCCGAATAAAAGCTATTTATTCTATTGAAAAAAATACATGAAATTGACCCAATTTTTCCAATAGCTAATGCCCTACTTTTTCTACCACTCTTTGCAGTACAATTTCTATGAAAGTACATATACATGTTGCCTCCACTTTCTCTCCTCCCATTAAAAACCTTCACAACCATGTTGTTTCCTTGCCACTCTAAAAAAAACTATTCTCTTGTCAAATTCATTAATGACCTCCCTGTTGACCCTCCAATGACTTCCATCTTCATCTTTCTTGACCCATGGGTGGCACTGTATAAAATTGATCTGCTTCACTCTCCCTCATTCTTTCATCTATTGTCTTTCAGTGTACTGAACTCTGGTTTTCCTCTGCCTTCAAGGAGCTTCCCTTCTTAGTTTCTTTCTCTTTATCTACAGCATTAGATGTTAAAATTTAGACCTGGATCATTGGTATGCACATGCATATTCTCTTGATGACTTCATCTATTCACATGACTTTAAATACCCTCTAAATGTTGACAGTAACTCTTGAATTTAAATCTTCCACTCAGGCTTGTCTTCTGAATTCCAGATTTATCAATATAACTTCTGTTTGACATCTTCTCTTGGATTTATGACATCTTAAATTCAGCATTTGAAAAACTGAACTTTTGATTTCCTCTCCTAAACTGTTCCACTGACCTTCCCTTATCTCAGTGTCAACTTCATTCTATCCATTACTCAACGAAAATCTTAGAATCATCCTTGATTCCTCTCTGTCTCTGAAACTCCACATAAAATCCTATTAAACTCATTTTTAATAAATCACCTACAGCCTAATTCTCTCTCACTCTGCATCTGCCTAACATACCATCATTTTTTACCTGGATTTCTTCAGTGGCCTCCTAAACCACGTCCTGTCTCTATCTGCCTTCCTCTATTCCAAAATGGTATCTAGAGTGGTGTTTTTAAACTATTTTCCATATTACATCACAGATCTCTTTTACCATGACTTCTCATCTCGCTAGCGATAAAATCCAAAGATCATGGTGCTACGGAGCTGCCTCATCTTATTTCTCTGTTCTAGCCACCCTGGCATTTCCCTCTCCCATACTCATCCTCTCCTCCAATGGCTCCTTGCATTTGACCACACTTACATTGCACAGCAGCTGGCCAGGTCCATTCCAGTTGCTCTGCTCTCTGTCAGAAATGCAAATTTCCAGATATCTGGAATTATTTCCCTCACTTACTTCAGTCTTTGCCTATATTTAATCCTAATGATACTCAAAATCTTCTATTTCAAATTGCAAACCTGATTATCTCTACCTCACATTTCTGGTTCCCTTAGTCCTATGCATAGCACTTTTTATATTTAAGATGCTAAATCATCACACTTATTTTGTTTGCTATATATTCTCTGTCTCCACTACTAGAATGTAAGGCTACAGGGCAGTAATTTGTTTGTTGATGTATTCCAAGTGGGAGATACATGATAGGGATTCAGTACTTGTTAGATAAGTGAATAAATATGGGACCTTACATCTCTTTTACAGGCTTTGTGAATAAATCCAAGGATGAGAAAATCTTCTGGAAAATTATGAACAAAGGAATATTTTTTCAAAGAAAAAAATTAGAAAAAGAAAATTGATATTGATTTTTGAGAAAGATGGAAATGAACCAGTTATAGCCATGTGCCAAGAAATAAAGAGGTCTACTGGTTTGAATTTTGGGGGGGAAAAAGAACATTTTATTTCCTTCAGAAAATATTGCTCCAGATTCTGTCAAGGAGAAGAGGTAAGGAATAAATTCAAATTTTGATGAAGAAAGGGAATAAAAACTGCACAATCAGGTGGCATTCAATAAATGGAAATACAGAAATTAGATAGTTAAGACAGAGAACTGCCCATCGTCTTTCACTGGGTGAAGAAAGAAAAACCTCTAATCCAAAGACAACTTCCTAGCCTTACCTGTGAAGTTCTCACTGAATATACCAACATGATACATGGTATGCACATTTTTATTAACTTTGGAATGTTCGATTTTATTTAAAACTCTCTAAATCTAACTTATTTCCCTAGAAATATTCATGCATAATGATAAGCTATTTTATAAAAATAATTTCTGCTTTACACTAGATATTTGGAAATAAATGACAGGAAATAAATGACCATTCTAAAACCTCAGAAATCTCAGACCTCAGGCAAGCTGAGGACATCTCATAAAGTGAACTTACTTTAGGGAAACCTTAATTTACCAAACCATGAGAATTCCCCTATTGCAGATTTTCTCAAAATCTTTACTTAACATCTTCGTCACCAAGGGTCTTCTCTGATCAGAAACATAGAGTGTATAGGCAATACAATTAGTGAGAAAATTAAAGAGAAATCATTGCCCTCTATGAAATAAATAAATAAATATTACATCAAATTCTTTAAATTCCCCAAGATAGTTTTGGGAAGAAAATAGACTTCTGCTATCACATTTGAAAGAAAATTAAGATAATTCCACTGAGGCATCTAAAGAATGAACTCACATCATATAGTCATTTCATAACACTATAGTGAATCCCTACTGTGTTCCAAAGACAAAGATAACAGCTTATCAACAAGCCAATAATCTGTCAGAGAGCACCAAGTTCACCAGTACTTGGAGTAAAGTATTGAAATATTATACTAAAATGTAAATAAGGAATAAAGAAAGGACCATATGGTCAAAGAAGTGAGAAGAAAGAATCTATCTCAGATTAGAGGACAGATCAGGTCCAGCTGTCACAAATATAAATGAGTTTGCAGAAATGGAGAAATGGGGGAAATAGCAGTCTAGAGGAAGGAAAGAACTGATCTGAACATGGAGAGATCACATCCATAGTGCCTTTAGCAGCAAGCAGTCTGCATTCCCATTTGTCTGTGTGTAGTTTTGTTATCAGAGAGAAAAATAGATACAACTAGAAATAAAGACCCATTTTTGAAGGGCCTTTTTGACGAGCTCAGCAATTTAGACTTTCTTGAAGGTTAGAGAAACCCACTGAATTTAATCATGAGAATGCCATGATTTGATTTCCATTTAATATCCATAGGAAACTCCTGGGAAAGATGAACTGCAGAGAAAAAAGTCTAAAAATGGAAAACATTCAGGCAGTCATTGCAAAGATTAGATGAGAAAGGATAAAAGAGTAAACTAAAGCAATACCATATAGATATGGAGAGGAGAGTTCATGTTCTTTAAAAAATGTAAGAAGTAGACTCAAGAGGATCTGATGATCCATAGAGGATGGGAAGGGGATTTGGAGGAAGGAGGGGGCCTGAGGCTGATTCGAGTTTTATAGTTTCACTGACAAAATAAGAGAATGAGCAGGTTGAGAGAAAAAGGTATAAAGTCCAGTTTTGACATGTTGATTTTGAGATGTTGTAGGGCAGGTCCAGAATGGCTATAGTTAGGCTCCCTCACTGAGGCATCTGGTGGGCTGTTTTTAGTATGTAGCCAAGGTCATGAACACCTTGATTCAGCATATGTACTCAAGGTCACAAATATTTACTTGTGAGCATGTGCCCACTTATGTAACCTGTTGGCAGTGTGCCTTCTTGGTGGGCCTACATATATAAAAAAGCCATGGAAATGGCTCTGAGGGCTAAATGGAACTAGCTGGGGGAACATGGAGCTGAAGCTGGAAGCTGGCAACTGCTGCTACCTCTGAATAAAGAATGTCTACTATCCCAACTGTGTCTTGCTGCTTCTTCCACCTGCCAGGATCCTGCATCTCTTTCCTGAGTCTACTCTCTACCCAGACAGATGTATACAAAACAACCAAAAGTAAATGTCAGTCAGTAGTTACTCATATAATTTTGAAAGTAAGACATCTGGATAAAAGATTTAAATTTTGGCATCATCAGGTTTAGGTAAGGTTATTGATGGTGTATACATAAGATGAGAAAATCAAAAACAAAAACCAAGACCGTACAATGGCAAATACTGATATTTCGCAGTTGAATCAAGAAACTAAGTCATCAAAGTAAACTGAGGAAAACACTGGAAGACAGGAGAAACAGAAATCAGGAGAGGGGACAACTCAAAGAGGATAGAATGATTCACAAGGTCAGATATTTCGAAATACATAAGATAGACTTAGAGGAATCTGCATTATTTGGTGACTGTGAAGTTAATGATAACTTTAAATACAGCAGTTTCCATGGTGGGAAAAGAATAAGGTGTTCTGTATAAAGGGGTGAAGATGTGAAGAGTTGGAAATGAAAGTTCATGATTTGAAAAAGTGTGCATTCAAATGGAAGGACAAAGATGGGGTAGCTAGTGGGACTAATGTGATTTTTTTAAAGCAGCTTTGTAATGGTCACTGAGATTTTAATACAGTGGCAAAAGCAGATAGAGTTTTGATGCCACTGACAGACAAAATAAAGGACAAAACAAGGTTTCTAAGAAGGTCCAAAGAGCGCAGAAGGTGCTAGTTTGGAAGTGAACACATTGAAAGCTCAGATGTGTGTCTCTTATACTACAGATACTTCAATAACCATTGCAAGAGCAGATGGAATGAAAATATGAATGAAACACAGTGGACTTAGTCTTTCAAATTCTGTATTTCTTAACAGAAAAAATAAGAATATAAATAACTACTTTGGAGCAATGAAATAAATTATGATATGATGTGAAACAGCAGAATTACTGGGCCAATAGGTTCTGATGGGTGGTAGGTCTTGTTCTTGTTATTGGAGCCATCTACTAGCTTTTAGTCCATTGTATTGATTACTGCCAAAAGTGCCCCTTTGCATTTTCTACCAGCCCAGGATTGTAGCTCACACAGTTGAGCAAAAGCAACAGCAGAAAAGGAATGAGGCAGTTATGGTGTGTCCCAGGGAAAGTAGAGTAAGCAAAATTTGTCCCCATTATCCTTATTGTCACTCTAGGGGACACAAAAAGTGAAAAACTCAGATCTTCCATGAATATTGGCAATTGTCTCTATTCCACATCCAACAGATGTCTCCCATGGCAACCTTAATAGCTAATTGATAGCTGGGTAAGTGTAAAGCCAAGAACAGTATGGACGTCACAGTCTTCAAAAACTGCTAATCAAGGGCCCTTGGGCCCTTCCAACCCACAGCACAGATTCCAGCATCTTACATTTACTCTTCTCTCTATTCCAGGACTACACAAGTGAATAGTTGTTATGTTTACTTTAAAAAATATATATACCTACATTTGTAATGCATATTTTTTCTCCTCAGGGTTAAAAAAGATCTTTTCATCCTACATGTTATTGCCAACTTGCATATAAGCACACATATATATACACACACATTTATATATGTACACATAGATATATTCTCCATGAAAAATTCTATGTATATTCTGCATACTCTACATATACATATACCATAACAATTTCCTAGCTGTGTAATATGCTGCAAGATTTAAAAAAACTACCCAAGAAAATTCTTGAATAAAAAAGACATTTTAAAACATATATTAAATGATTCTATTGTGAGTAGTCACTGCAATATAAAGTTATCTATTTATAGCTTGTGTATATTTAACTGTGTGACTTACTACTGTCATTGGTTTCATATTTTATTTTTGTTGTGATAAAAATTGGAGATGTGATCATATTATAGATGTGATCATATTATTCACATCTCTCAATCTTGTACTAACAATATCATGAGCTGATTTCTATACAAGAGAATACTTCTTCCTTCAAAAATTCCTTTGGCTATTGACATCCAGAATCACAAGAAATAGAAGACTTTCAAGATGGCCGAATAGAGAGGGTGGGTCACGTTCCTGGCTGCTCCATAGCATAAAGCCAAGAAAGCAGACAAGCAACTTCTCAGCAAGGTAAGCGAACAAAAAAGTGAGGGAGGACTTTACTAGAATTTAAAACTGGACATTTGATGCAGATCAGGGACTCAGGATGCTGGGTATAATAAAATAAAGAAGAAATCCCCAGAAGCATAGCCACTGCTGCAGCTGGAGACACAAGCCAGAGTTGTCCTTCTGTGAGTACAGGGAGATATAAAGGAATTAAAGAAATCCACATTTTTTAGGAGGCTTGAAATATAAAGAGTTTAGAGGTCAAAGACACTGCCTGACTAAACTGAAAGTCTCACTCCACAATACCCTTGTATGGGAAATAAATTGTGGCATGCAAAGGAGAGAGAAAGGAACCATTTTGCTGCCCAGGCACAGGGACTTAGCAGCTGAGGGAGCCAAGTCTGGCCTGAAATACAGGCCTGGCATACCCATACTGTACAACACAGAGTGTGCCTAAGTGACAAGAAGAAAATCAAATGTAGAGAGAGGTTTACACAAGGGACAACTGGTCATGGAAACCTACCTGGCTCTTGCCTTCCCCCTTCAAGGAATAAACCCCATCTCCAGGAATTCTGCCTATGGAATTACCTCTCTCACTACAGCAATCTGGAGAGTGGATCATCATACACCAGATAACTCCACCTAACACTGATAAGAAGCTGAGAATCTATTGAACTCCAAGGGAAACAATTCCTTAACTATCCATTGATATTTTTTTCTCTCTCTTTTTGTAATTTTTATCCTTTTTCCTTTTCTTTTCTCTGTTTAATTGTGACCCTAATGGTACATGAACATTTATACATAAGTTTGAAGTTTTTCTCATTTCTATCATTTTTGAAGCCAGATAGTCTTCATGGCTTATTTTTATTTTTTTATATTTTTTAAATTTTCCTTTTTATATGTATTTTTTCTCTCACCTGTTTCCCTCAATTATCTTTCTCTCTTTTCTTCTACTAGCAGATGATCTCTATTATTTTCTCTTTCACTCTTTTTTAAATTTTTTACTTCTATCTTCTCTCTTCTTCCTCATAATCATCACAACCTATATCACTTATGTTCTCTCTTTATTCACCATTCAAAATTGTAAATCCATTTGCAAACATACTTTTTTTATTATAGACAATAACTGGTCATATCATTTCTATTTATTGTGACAATTAACATTGTAGGTGTCATAGCAGGGAACATTTAATTTTGTTCTGTATATGATGTGAATTGGTTATCTTTATTTGTCTCCCCCTAAATGGTGAGGTACTGAAAACCTTCAGAGACACTATAAGTCCACGGGGTAGAAACTCTACTGCCCCAGATGCATTCTATTAGATGGTAGACACATACACACACAAAAAAAATATTTAAAAAGCAAAGGAACAAACTGCCTCAAACAAACCAAGATACTCCACTAACAGAATCTATCAACACTACAGTGGAAGAAATGTCAGAGAAAGAGTTTAGAATGTATATAGTTAAAATAATATGTGAGATAAAGGATAATGTTAGAAGTGAAATCATAAAATACAGGAAGTGGAAGATCATTTTAAAAAAGAGATAGAGACTGGAAAAAAATCACAAAGAAATCCTCAAAATGAAGAAATCAATAAACCAAATTAAAAATTTATCGGAAAGCATCACAGACAGACTAGATTACATGGTCACAAGACAGAGTTTCAGGCAAAGAAGACAAAATATATAATCTTAAAAACAAAGTTAATTGTGGAGAAAAGATGATAATGGATTATAAATAGAACTTCCAGGAAATATGGGATAACCTGAAAAGACCAAATTTAAGATTTATTGAGATGGATGAAAGCTTGGAGATAAAAAGGAAATGAATACACAAGCTTTTCAATGAAATAATAACAGAAAATTACCCAAACCTGAAGACTGACATGGAAAACGAAATGCAGGAAGCTTACAAGACACTAAGTACACAAACTTACAACAGTCCCACACCAAGACACATTATTATGAAAATGTCTAACACATAAAATAAGTATAGAATTTTAAAGACTGTCAGAGAAAACTGACAGGTCACATTTAGAAGGAAACCATTCCAGATATCAATTGATTTCTCAACCAAGACCCTCAAAGCTAGAAGGACTTAGAATAATGTATACCAAGCTCTGAAAGAAAGTAGATGCCAGCCAACAATATTATGCCAAGCAAAATTAGGCTTCAGAATTGATGAAATAACCTTTCATGATAAACAAAAGTTAAAAGAATTCACAACTAGAAAGCCTGCCCTACAAAACGCACTCATAAGATATTCCATGATGAAGAAATGAAAAATAAAAGTGAAAACAAGCAAAGAGAAGAACTATGCTAGAAGAATAGTCCATCAAAGGAGAAACTAATTCAAATTAAAAACCAGAAATAAATCAAAATGGCAGGGAACAAAAATCATATTTTAATAAAACATTGAATGTAATTGGTCTAAACTCATCAATCAAAAGACAGAGTGGCAGATTGGATTAAAAACAATACCCAACAATATGCTGTCTCCAAGAGGCAAAGACATCCACAGACTGAAGGTAAAAGAACAGGGAAATAAAACATATTCACGTGGATCTCACAAACAAGCAGGGGTTTCTATCTTCATATCGGATAAAGTGAACTTCAAGCCAGAGTTGATCAGAAGAGACAAAGATGGACATTTCATACTGATTAAGGAAATTACACATCAAGCAAACATAATAATAATAAATATTCATGCCCCACAAAATGGAGCATCTACATACATCAAACAAACTTTTCTCAATTTCAAGAATCAAATAGACCCCAACACAAAAATGCTGGGACTGAATGACTTTAACACACCTCTCTCACCATTGGATAGATCTTCCAAACAAAAACTAAATAAAAAAGCTAATAGAGCTAAAAAGAATAATTCATAATTTAGATTTAACAAACATATACAGAGTATTTCATCCATCAATGACTGAATAGACTTTCTTATCAGCACTACACAGAGGTTTCTCTAAAATAAACCATATTTGAGGCCACAAAGCAACTCAGCAAATACAAAGAAACAGAGATAATACCTTGCATTCTATCAGATAATAATGGAATAAAATTAGAAATCCCAATAAAATAAAAACTAGAAGCTACTCTAACACCTGGAGACTAAATAACATGCTATTGAATGAACAAGGATAACAGAGGAAATTAGAGATGAAATTTTAAAAGTACTTAGAGGTAAATGAGAATAGTAATACAATATATCAAAATCTCTTGGACACTAGGAAAACAGTGCTAAGAGGAAAGCTCATTGTATCAAACTCATTTCCTAAAAAAAGTAGGAAGGAAAAACATAAATAACTTCACATTACATCTCCAAGCTCTAGAAAAATAAGAACAAATCAACACCAAAAGCATTAGAAGACAAAATAATTAAAAATCAGAGCTGAAATCAATGAAATTGAAATCAAAGAAACAATCCAAAAAAATCAACAAAACAAAAAGTTTGTTCTTTGAATAAATAAATAAATTTGATAAACCCTTAGACGATATAAGAGAAAGAAAAAACACAAATTACTAAAATTCATGAAGAAAAAGGAAATATCACAACAGACACTAATGAAATACAAACAATAGATCAGAAACTATTTTGAAAATTTATTCTCTAATAAAATAGAAAATCTTGACGACATAGACAAATTTCTGGAGACATATGATCTACTCAAATTAAATCAGGAGGACATTAAAAATTTAAACAGATCAATTTCAAGCAATGAAATTGAAGACACCATCTAAAGCCTACCAACCAAGTAAAGCCCAGGACCAGACAGATTCTCAGCCAAGTTTTACCAGACCTTCCAAGAAGAACTAACACCAACCCTAATCAAATTATTCCATGAAATGGAAAAGGAGAAAACCCTTCCAAACTCATTTTATGAATCTAGTATCACCCTGACCATCGATCGGACAAAAACACTTAAAGGAAAGAAAAATTCAGACCAATATCCCTGATGAACATAGATGTAAAAATTCTTAACAAAATGCTGGCAAATCACAAGCAAAAACATATTATTATATAGTGACAGTGCACCACAATTAAATGAAGTTTATCCCAGGGATGTAAGTTTAGTTCAACATAAGGAAATCAATAAACATAATGTGTCATATCAATAGACATAAAGACAAAAATCATATGATTATCTCAATAGATGCATAAAAAGAATTTGACAAAATACAGCATCCATTCATTCTCAAAATACTAGAAAAACTATGGATAGCTGGGCATAGTGGTACACCTCTAATCCCAGTGGCTGAGGGAATACCAGTGGGAAGCTGAGGCGGGAGGACCACTAGTTCAAAGCCAGCCTTAGCAAAAGCAAGGCACTAAGCAACTCAGTGAGACACTGTCTCTAAATAAAATACAATATAGGGCTGGAGATGTGGCTCAGTGGTCCAGTGCCCATGAGTTCAGTCTCTCATAACAAAAAACAAAAACAAAAAACTAGGGATAGTAGGAACATATCAACATTGTAAAAGCTATATGTGCTAAACCCAAGGCCAACATTATTCTAAATGGAGAAAAATTTAAAGTATTCCCTCAAAAAACTAGAATAAGATAGAAATGCCCTCTTTCACCACTTCTATTCAACATAGTCCTGGAAACCCTAGCCAATTAGACAGAAGAGAAATATTAAAGAGATATGAATAGGAAAAGAAGAACTCAAAACTATCACTTTTTGCCCAACCTTATTCTATATTTAGGAAACCTGAAAAACTCCACCAAAGAAATTATAAAACTCATAAATAATTTCAGCAAAGTAGCAGGATATAAAATTAACACTCAAGCCGGGCGCAGTGGCACAGGCCTGTAATCCTAGCACTTTGGGAAGATGAGACGGGAGAATCTCAAGTTCAAAGCTAGCCTCAGTAATGGCGAGGTGAGGAGCTAAGCAATTCAGTGAGACCCTGTCTCTACATAAAACCCAAAATAGGACTGGGGATGTGGTTCAGTGGTCAAGTACCCCTGAGTTCAATCCCTAGTACCAAAAAAAAAAATTAACACTCATAAATCAATTGTATTCCTATATATCAGTAATGAATCAACATTAGGAAAACTATTCCATTCACTATAGCCTGAAAAAAAATTGGGAATTCAATCTAACAAAAGAGGTGAAATATGTCTTTAATGAAAACTATAGAACTCAAATGAAAAAAATGGAAGAAGATCTTAGAAGATGGAAAGATTACCCATGTTTTTGGATAGGCAGAAATAATATTTTCAAAATGGCCATACTATCAAAAGCACTATATAGATTGAATGCAATTTCTATTACAATTCCAATGATGTTCTTCATAGAAATAGAAAAAGCAGTCGTAAAATTCATCTGGAAAAATAAGAGGCCCAGAATAGACAAAGCATTCCTAAGCAAGAAGAGTGAAGCAGGAGACATCACAATACCAGAGCTTGAATTATACTACAGAATTATAGTAACAAAAACTGCATAGTATTGGCAACAAAACAGACATGAAGACCAATAATATAGAATAGAGGACACAGAGACAAACCCACATAAACACAGTTATTTCATACTAGACAAAGGAACCATATATACAGGACAAAAGATAGCCTCTTTAACAAATGGTACTGGGACAACTGGAAAACCATATGTAGCAAAATGAAATTAAACCCCTATCTCTCACCTTGCACAAAACTCAACTCAAAGTGGATTGAGGACCTTGGAATTAGAGAAGATACCCTACACCTACTAGAAGAAAACGTAGGCACAACTCTCCATCTTGTTGGCTTAGGAACCACATTCCTCAACAAGATTCCTAAAGCACACAAAGTAAAATCAACAATCAATAAATGAGATGTATCAAACTAAAAAGCTTCTTCATAGCAAAGGAAACAATCAAGAACATGAAGAAAGAGCCAACAGAATGGGAGAAAATCTTTGCCACCTACACCTCAGATAGAGCATTTATCTCCAAGATATATAAAGAACTCAAAAAACTTAGCACCAATAAAACAAATAACCCAATCAATAAATGGGCTAAGGAACTGAGCATACACTTCACAGAAGAAGAAATATGATCAGTCAACAAACATATGAAAAAATATGCAACATCACAAGCAAGTAGAAAAATACAAATTAAAACTACACTGAGATTTCATCTCACTTTAGTCAAAATGGCAATTATCAATAATGCAAGTAACAATAAATGTTAGTGAGGATGTTGGGAAAAGGTACACTCATACTTTGCTGGTGGCACTGCAAATTGGTACAACCACTCTGGAAAGCAGTATGGAGATGCCTTAGAAAACTTGGAATGGAACCACCATTTGATCCAGTTATCCCACTCCTCAGCATATACCCAAAGGACTTAAAATCAGCATACTATAGTGACCCAGCCACCTTCATGTTTATAGTATCTTAATTCATAGTAGCTAAGCTATGGAACCAACCTAGGTGCCCTTCAACAGATGAATGGATAAAGAAAATGTTGTACATATATACAATGGACTATTACTCAGATTTAAAGAAGAATTAAATTATGGCAATTGCCAGTAAATGGATGGAGCTGGAGATTATCGTGTTAAGTAAATCAATCCAATCCCAAAAAACCAAAGGCCAAGTTTTCTCTGCAATACGTGGAAGCTGACTCAAAGTAGGCAGGGGAGAGAGAGGAGTAGAGTTTCACTGGATTGGACAGGGGTAAGTGGGGGGAGGGAGGTGAGATGGGAATAGGAAAAACAGTAGAATGAATTAGACATAACTTTCCTATGTTTATATATGAATAAATGACCAGTGTATCTCCACTTCATGTACAACCACAAAAATGGGAAGTCATACGCCATGTATGTATGATACATCAAAATATGTTCTTCTATCAGAAATAACTAAAAAGAACAAACAGAATTATTTTAAAAATATGTAAATTACATAGAAAAAGGAAAAAAATATCCCAAGAAATAGAGCACTAGGATTCAGTCATTAGCAAAGGATTATTATTTTGCAACTTTAACTCTTATTTTCCTTTTTCCTTCCCCTCTTTCTTACTTTGTTTCTTTCTTTCTTCCCAAAGATAACATGCTGACCCTGACTGTTGACTAAGACTATGCCAGTCATCAGGATAACTACGAAAAGTGGTGAAATGCTGCCCAGCCCTCGGGAGGTGCAGAGCTGAGAGAGGCCAGAGGCTCATGAAAACATAGGCAAAGCCCTGACCATAAAGGGAAGGTGGGGGAAGGTAATGGACTTTATGAAAGCTCAGGAAGAATCTACAGAGGACTGTTATTTGAGTTCAGTCTTTAAAGGTAACTAGTATAAAATCTGATTAAAAAATACAAAAGATACATGAATATTCATGAAGCATTATGCAAAACAGCCAGAAATCAGAAACAACTCAAAGGTTCTTTACTTAATAAGTGGAAAAATACAATTTCAGTATTATTCAGTCATAAAAAGGAATGAAGTACATGATACCACATGGATAAACCTTGAAAACATTGTTAAGTGGAAGAAAGCAGTCACCAAAGACTGCATAATACATAAACTCATTCCATTTATATGAATTATCCAGAAAAGAAATAAAAAGTAGACTACTGATTGCTTAGGGCTAGAAAGTGTCTGCAAATTTATTTCTAGTGGATGTACAAATTTATTTCTAGTGGATGAAAATATTCTATAATTAAATTATGGTAATATTTACACATCCCTGTGAATTTACTAAAAATATTTCACTAAAGATTTTGGACAGGTAAGTTATATGGTAAATAAATTATGCCTCAATAGAGTTGTTATTTAAGATAATTCAGAGATGAGAGTATATTTTTTAAAAGGAGCAATCTGTAGTCAAATCTGGTGGCATAAATTAGCTGAGGAAATTATCCCTCTGGCTGAAGAACAGTGTACATAGTGGTGGATGGATGAGGAGTATGCTACTGGCCCCATCATTGAGTTGTTGAGATTGACAGGCAAAATGGAGACATTACACATCCTTGAGCAACTATGTTCTATGTGCATTTGGGAATCAAAATCTTTGCAGCAATTTGAAGGAAGATATGAAGAGGAAAAGAGGCCAGTAAGAGAAATCAGAGTTTGCACAGTCTTCATTAACTGTGAACCAGGTAAAGGTAGGACTAACTGAAAACACAAGTGTCTTAAAATCTGCACTTCTAGGAATAGGAGCACAGAAATCATGAGCCACATGTAGTTGCTATTCATATTTATTATCAATACTCAAATTTTCACTGGGTATACATGACAAATGTTCACAAATATAAATGAAGATATTTTAAACAAGGAGTCACACCTAAATGTGTTCATATTTATATAATCTATAAGAGAATGTATATTAGTTATGTTAATCATATAATTGAGGACCAACAACCTATAGTTAGAAATATTCCAATTAAAATTTCATTTATATATATGAATCAGATTGGTTTTTAAGAACTACATATGATTGCAACACCAGCTACTCAGGTCCTGGGTCATGCAGCATTCTCTGGGATTTCTACTGGCATGACAGGATATTAATGATGATGATAAGAAAAAATTTGCATAAGAGACAAGAAAAAGAATTTGCATAAGAGGCAACAAATAAAACTTTTGTAATATAGTAGGGTTTTGCTGGTGGACTATATGCATCATAGTTTCTGAATATTTAAAACTCTGGATTCTAGGCCTCCAGTGAGATTGTAATGAATTGGGATTTCTGGAGATGAGGCATGGAAATCTGCATTTTAATACCTTTCTCAGGTGCTTCTTGTGCCCCCTAATGTTTCAACAATGTATGGCAGATTAGAAAGGAGAACATTCAGGATGGTAAATATTTAGAAAAGTTCATTTTTTCCTGAATGTTCCCACAAAAACAGTCTTCAACCAAACTCATCTTGTGCCTGAGGCAGAGATTTATGTCTTCTGTACTAAGTGCTATACCTCCAGCATGCAGAATGGTACTTTGCACCTGATGGGCTTTCAGTAAATACAATTGTCTCTTGGTATCTATAGCAGGATGGGTATCAGGGCCCTCTTGTATACCACAATATGTAAATTCTCAGATTCCTTATGTAAAATGGTTCAGTATTTGTATATATCCTATGCACATCCTCCCATACTTACTTATGTCAAGATTACATATAATACCTAATACAATGTAAATACTGTATAAATAGTTGTTATATTATATTGTTTATGGAATAATGACAAAAATAATGAAATAAAAGTCCATGCACATTCACAACCATCTAGGCCAACCATCTAGGCCACAACCATCTAGGCCAAACTATATTTTCAATCTAGAGTTGGTTGAATATGTAACTATGGAGTCCATGGATACAGGTGTACTTATTTAATGAATAACTTAATGTGGCAGTGTGAGAATATGTATGTGTATTATAATATTTACACACATTAAATGTAGAAAAAATAAAGGAAAAAGTTATAGAAATGGCTTTTATACACAAATTTTTATTCCATTTAGAGAAAATTGACACAAGGTTCCATTTAATATGTCTTGTATTCTTATTTTTTTGTTCTGAAAGTAAGCACATTGCCTGTAAGCTAAAGATAATGAGGGAACAAGGGGGTCTCTTTACACTGTTAAAAATCAATGTGTAACTCTCTTTCTTTGGCTGGACTGCATTTGTCCTTTCAGAATAATAAAGTCAAGTATGCTTCCAAAGAGAGAGCAACCCACTAGGGGAAAAAATGGTTATTTTCGTAACAAAGAACAGAATTTCCTTCTGGATGTACAAGTGCAAACTAATGAGATTGTAGTTGATTGAGTGGGTGGAAATTACAATTTGAAGTTTCTAGAAACTTCTAAAGAGTTAGACGAAATTTCTAATATTTAAAACCATAGTTCAAAACTTCAACCCAGTGGTCCGTCCTTCAAAACAGATTTCCCAGTGAAATTTTCACCATGTTAGGCCCAACACTAACATGCACAAGGGACCCAATATGCTTTTCAGATTCTATAAGACTATTTTTGTAGTCACTTCTTCCTCATATGGGCAAAGATTGACAAACCAAGAATATATTTTATTAATTTCACTTGAAAATGTGTATTTTATTTTGATAGTATTTCAACATCACTGATAGTAATACCACCATGTTCAAATAATGTTACCACACACAATTAGATGCCTAATTTTTTAAATACAACAATGAAAAGAAGTTCAGTATTTCATTCTGCTCTAAACTCTTTCACTTCCTTTATTCTCTTTCTTAAGTAAATTAATCACTATTCTTTTTCTCTTATCTCACACATATAGGCATTGTCAGATCTAGTTTATTATTCACTCTGTTCCTCAAATATTTTTATTTCTTTGAAATTCTACTGCCAGTTTTCTATTTTAGGCCACCATTATATCTGAGCTAAATTTCTACATATTGTCCTTGATAAGTCTGCCTTTGTTCTGATTGTGTCCCCACTCATTCTCTGTTCTGCTGTCCACCTCTTCCCAGTCTCTGTGTCAGGACGATCCATCCTGTTCTGTCATCCCACTCTTGAAAATTCTGCTTTATTGTTCAAGACCCAACAAGAACAAACAATCTATCTAAATCACAAGTGTAAAAGTGCACCTCCATAACTGCTCAAAACCATGCAAGAACTTCCTCTGCCTTTTGAATTAATCCATGTTATTTTGCAAGGTTCAAAAGGCCTGTTGTAATCAAGCTCCTAATCACTTATACAGTTGTCTCAACCTCCACACTTCCACTCCACCGTATCTGCTCAGTTTTATGGGATGTAAGGTATTCCCCGCTCTCCCTAAAGGTCTTTGTATAGCTATGTCAGTTGCAAGAACACTTAAAAATGAGTTCTTCCACCAAGTGTTTCCTAGGGTTCGCTTGAGTGTCTGTGACAGGTTTTATTTTCCAGTGATGACCACAGCAATGTCTTCCATGTCAAACGCTTTTCTACCATGTGATTTCAATAATCCTTTCCATGAGACCTGGAATCTATGTCCTCTCCTCAGTATCTGGTAGGGTCAGGACTCATTTACAGCCAATAAGACGTGATAGAAATACATGCACAGCTTTGGAAGCCATGTTAGAAAAGATGATGCCACTCTGATCATTGAAAGATTTGTGCTCAGAGACTTGAGCTGCCATGAAAGAAACCCATCTCCTCCACGATTTTCCTGCTATGAACAAGTTGTGCCACACATAGGAGACAGTCACGTGTAGCATTGAGCTCTGCCAGCACAGGGTTCACACATGTGAGTGAGAGTCTTCATGGAATTCAGCCCATAACCAAGGGGTCATTCCCAGCCTTCACATCTTCCCAGTTATAGTCCCTGACATCACTGAGAAGAGACCATAAAATCTTTTTTTCATAATCACATCAAATTGTGGGTTTTTTACTACTTATAAGTGGTAAAATGTGAAATGCTAAAGGAAATAAGTAAAAATAGAGTGAGCAGGAGCAATGAAATTGAGCTGTGTGATGGGGAGAAGGAATACTGAAGCTGGAGCATTTGGTCCCAAGTCCAGCCAAGTCTCACTTCCTAAAGAGTCATTCCAGAGTTGAGTTGGTCTTTGGCACTGAAGGACTGAAACTAGGGAGATGAAAGCATTTGCTAGACTTGAGAAAGCAGTAGTGTCGTGAATTTCCTGGATCTCGAGTTCTCCTCTGCCAATATTGTTGAGTCCCAGAAAAGGAAACCTTACAACAATATCTCAGGATACTGATTAGCTCCAGCAACCCACTAAAACAAAACTTACCAACATGTCACAAATGTTACCTAAAATGTGGATCTCTCATCTCTTGGAGATGACAGATGAGGCTGGGAGCTGTGGAACTGGCCTTCTTCAGTTTTGATGAGACTGACCCAAGCACTATGACTCACACAGGAATCATCTATCTGCAAGGTCCCAAGACCCACACAGCCCACAAAAGTTGTTTAATCGTTTATTATGTATGAGGTCCTCTGTTAGAGTAGTTGGATCCTGGTGAACTTCTGCTCAGCCTGGTTCCTATCATACTCCCCTTTAATTCAATGACAGGTTTCTGTGGGTGGTATGTACGTAGCTAAATGGCAGCAACTGTTTTCAGTGGGGACAGCCCACAGCCACATAATATTTGTCCCAGGATCACAGTTTTGCTTGCTTTAACTTGTTTCTGCACAATCCCTTTGTATATAAAAGGAGTAATCAGGCTGCAGAGGAATTGCAGAGACAGACCATAACATTCACATACTTACAATTTTGTACCAAAATTCAGCTTTTACCAAGGAAATGAAAACACAAGGCCAAAATCTTTGGATATTTGCTCACAATTAAATGAATGTCTTGATATTTTTTTCTCTTTACACAAATACTGAACTAATGCATGTTCAGAACCTGTAGAGAAATTCTTAGAAATCTGGACTTGGAACATTTTGACTCAGATTCAACAACCAATTAAGTGACCATTAACTGAAAGAAATAAACATGTACTTCTTGGTTTAAGACTATGAGTTTAAATTGATAACTGAAGATTGTATTTTCAATGGACTGTGTGTTCTAATTTCCTGGGAAGATTAGCATCTATTTATACTCATATTTTATGTATGTGATCACTGTCTCAATAGTTTTCTTAATATTTATATTCTCTTCTTAGTTTAAAAAAAAACTCACTTTGCAGTCAACTTTACTGAGATACAATTAACATATAATGAAATGCACATTTATTTTGAAGGTATAAGTAGTGAGTTTCAATAAATGTAGATATACATGTTTAGCTAACATCCAACTCAAGACACAGTTTCAAGAAACTTCCCAAAGCCTCCCCTTCCAGACTCTTAGAACTAATTCACTGCTAAAACACTAGTGTGTCCCAACCATGACTTATGACAAGGAGCTCCCAGTCTATAGAATATGCTCAGAAAGCTGAGATGTTAAAAGCTCTCCTGCTCAAAAAGTGGAGGATTACTTGAATAAACTGAGGTTTCCTCTTACCTCAATTTCCCAATTTCCAACAAAAAGATCATTTAAAACTTAACACTGGGGACCAAATATATCCTGAGCATAACCACTACATAATAGAAAGAGCTGTATCTTGGCAATTAAGGTTTTTGGAGGGAGAAGAAGACATCAGTTTTTGTCACTCTAGAAAATTCCCTATGGCCCTTTTTCAGTCAATGTCCTCTGTCCCCTGCTGAAGGCCAACTGTAAATCTGGTTTTAATGAATAGAAGCTAGCTTTACCTGTTTAAATACTATATATGTATATATATAAAATTATTCCATAAATTCATTCATTTTTACATGTAAAAATAAATTAAATCCTGTCCTTATCCCACTGTGGTTAAAATAAGGATTTTTTGTGACATAGGAATTATAGAATATAGACATATTTGACCTTTTTTGTTTCAGTTTTTTTTTCCTGAAAATCTAGTCCATTTGCTGCAAATATCTTATTTGGAGATTATAGTTGCCCCAAGTTATAGGTGATAAATCATCTAAAGACTTTTTTCTCTCCCTTCCTTTCCAAAATTTGATCAAATTTTCCACTTCTCAGCCAGAAGAAATATTTATAGTAAGCATTTGCAAACTGTTTAAATATATAATGGTACTATGATATTATTAAAATTTTAATAGATTTTTTTGGTCTGACATCTCCAAAGCACATAAGAACACTTGTGCTGTTCATCTGTCTTTATGTTTGTAGTCATTCTTTTTTAAATTTTTGAAACTTTTTCCCTTTTGACTCATCTTATTAACTTATTTTTCACACTTGGTTTTTTTTGCTTTTTTTTTTTGTCTTTTGAGGGGTTTTTTCACAGTTACACCAGTGGAAACCTAATAAAGTGTTTCTTAAAATAGAAGATTCTGAAGTACACTTAGCTTCATCAATTCTGATATGCACCTCAGTAATTTGTAACTACAAATAAGGAATAAATAGTGTCTGAAGAGGGAAGGAGGAACAGAGGAAGAAGGAAAACGATGCTTATTGCAATGTGGTTAGAATCTCCCATCCCTGAACTGTTTGAGAACTAGGAAGAGACACAAACAGCAATGTAAACACGACTGTCAACAGTACCATCCAAATCGTTCCCATATGGCTAATGTGTGTCAACAAAGCAATCCCTGTTTAAGTAACGCAACGTAAAATTACAGAAAGATGCTGCCAAAAATCTTGCTGAATGCAGTCCGCCCCCACACTTCAGGAAACAGACGCTGAACACGTGAGAGGAAGAATGGAAGCTTTGGCCTTGGCAATGTGCCTTGGAAACCAAGAATATACCTGGGATAAAAACCTGAATTACTGAGTGGCAGTACCCACTGCAGAGATATGCTTCAGTCAGGAGGCAGAGACAGTGGCTGTTAGGGTGGCAATTGCCACTGTGACCATATAAGAATCCTATTCTAGGTACTCCATGGGCAGCAATCCAAAGAGACATCATACACTTACTTGCCATGCTCACTCAGCCAGTACATGACTAAGATGGGTTCAGCTTGTATCATGCCTTCTTTCAAGGTGTTTACCATTGGTGAGTGTTCACCATCTGCCAAGCACAGTACTGGGTCCTTGAAATACATTAAACCATGTACTACTCACAATAGCAAACATTATCATCATCACTTTATAGAGGAAGAAATGGAGGCGTGTAGAGGTGAAATCATGTCTGTGAAAGTGCCAGCAAACAGCAGAAGAAAGATTCAAGTCCAAGTCTATCTGAACTTGAAAGTTGGGTCCTTTCACAAAAGCACATAGTCTGCCATGTGGCCTATGGTTCTCTTTACCTGGGAATTAGTTATCAAGTAGAAAGTGAGTCCATTCTCATACTTCAGGATGAATAATGCTCTTACCACCCTCATCTGCTATAAATTTATAGATGAATTTTCTCTGTAAGTTTATGACTGCATGATTTATGTTCTACAAAGAAGGGAAAATGGTAGATCATCATTGAGAAAGTTCTCTATCCTAGACTATGAACATCTGTTGCTATAAAAAAAAAAAAGAATTAGATCCATGTAGTAACACTATTTTCTAAGGATATATTTTTATGCAATGGCAGATATTCTCCAATTAAGAACACAGTCAAGAAAACAAAATTTGTCTTCTTCAAGATACAGGACTTTGAATTCAAAGTCTATGACCTCCAAATGGAAAATAGGAAAATGTTATTCTTGTTAGTGAAAATAGTGATTATCTGTTTTTAAACACTCAAGTAGATTATTTTGCTAACATAAAATTTTCATGAAACAGTCAACACCAACCACTTTAAGAAATGCTGAACTAGATTCAGAAATGTAATTATATATAGAATGTCAAAGGTTCTTTACTAATAAGAAAGGTAACCCAAGAACTGGAATTTGAACCTAATACCATAAATCTAAGGTCCTTGATGACAATGCTTTCACCAAAATAAAATGTGAAATATCATAAATTCCTTAATAATATCCACTTGAAATGTTCTATGGAAAGAAAAGCAATTGACCCAGCTGAGAATTTGTACTTGTTCTGCATTTCTCTGCATATGTTCAGAATTGTGGTCCCTAGCAGGGCCCATGTTCCCGTGTGATTTTCAGTAAGCCACCTTAGCTCAAGTTATCAGAAACAGATGACAAAGGGCTAAAAATATTTCTAAATAATGCTAAACCAGCAACAGCCCAGCTGAGGACCAGCTGACTCATCAAGTTTGATAAATCCTGCCAAGAAATGCTAAAATAATCTAACCTTTGGATCAACTGTCTTGAAATGCTGTTTCATCAGAACCAAGGCTTTTGCCCCAAATAGGGGGACAGAAAGACAATCCTTAGAACATCCTGGAGAAGCTCAAAGACCTGGTGTTCCTATCAGCAAAGCTCAGGCCCCTTTTTCTCTTATAGGAGCTCTGAAGGATGAACTGAGATGGCGGAATAGGCACCCATCCCTTGAAAAATAAATTTTCCACTTTGAATCTTACTTTTTTACATGGTTCTTAACTGAATTATTCTGATATGTTTGCCTGAGAATTAAAAAGAAAAATAAACCACAAAATCAAGTGGTTATCATCTGAAACTTTCAGCCCTTTTGTAAAATATATTATCTTTAGGAACAGGAGCTCAGGTCATCGCTTGATTTAACAGTGCTCTACAAAGATTGGAACAGGGCCATCTTTGACCTTCACTCATCAGGTACTGAGAGGTAGGCTGAAAAAGCTGACCACAAACAGACAACAAAGAGGGACTGGAAGACATCAGATCATAACTGTGGTGCTACCGATTAACCAAGCAAAGCAATAGGCTGTGTCCAAATAAACAAGTGAAGTGACAGCTTCACTGAGACCTGGAGGAAAGGAAAAGAGAAGGAAGACAGCTCTACTGCCTATAATTTCCCCCAACTGATAAACTGTGAATCTACCCCAAAGGCTGGCACTGTGTAGAACAATCTCTCTACTTTCTGCTACTAATAATGATACCTGCAAGAAAGAAGCACAGACATTTCCACCTTATCAAACCACAGATCTGAAACTGTCATAAAAAGTGCTGAGCCAACAATATTTAGTATGGGTATTTCCAACAGTAATCTTTTGTGAAAGTAGGCACAAACTTATAGGAGAAAAACTAAAACTACTTAAACAAATATTTTAAACCACTTTGATTTTTAAAAATAAGTCTTTAATCTTGTCTAAATCAATCTCTGAGCCTTCCAAGATCTATACATTATTTAGTTTGTGTCCCATCTATTATTAGCAGAGATTTTTCTCTCTGGCTTTTTCAAGGGACAATATTGTTGTTTAATATTGACCTTATTTTTTATAATTAAGCAAATTCATTATATGTGTTGATTTTATTTTTGATATTGTCATTTTCTCTTTAAATTTTCAAACGTTGTGTCACAGTCATTGCTGATTTTTTTTCTATTTAGCAAGTAAAATGTTCAATTTGGATGAAATAAAAGTGACAGCAGGTCCTGTGGATTCCATCCAGGTGAGACTCAGTCTCCCATGCAAGCCAAGAATTCCTCCTGAAAATCTAAGCTGATTCCTCATTTCTTGGTTCTATTGAGATATAGGCAATGATTAGACTTCAGATGACAAAGCCAAACTCCTTCTTCAAACTGAAAATCTTTAAATTAAGGAATAGCAGTTACTCCTGACTCTGTCTTATGTTGTAATATACATCAACAACTCTGGAGTACAAGCTGAGATTTTCAGCAAAATGGCCAAAAAAGGAAAAAAGATTTTCCTGCTTAAAATTAGTTCACATTTGGGGAACAAGATGACACGTTTTTCCATCTGGATGCCTCAGGTCCGGTAGATGTTTGAAAATGAAAAGAAAGTAATTTATCAAACCATAGGGTAATAATCTTTGAAATTCCATAATCAGCAACTCTACCTGAGAGGTTAAAGAAATGAGATGCTGCCGTGTGTGACTGGCATGTCCCAAAGGTGGCAGCAGCACAGAATGGACGTTACAGAATGGTTGTGGTTTCTACACTGAGCGATAATGTCAAAACCTTGACTTTCTGTGTGTTTACTGTGTGACTCTAGGTCAGCTACTGAATCTCTCCGAACTTCAACTGTTTCACCTATAAACTGGGGTAGTTATGCCCACTCGATGGCCCTATTGTGAGGAATAAGCAAAATGATCCTCATAAAATACTGGCACATTCATGTGTTGAATCTTCTTTCTACTTCCTTCTATGTGAGCCAAATGTATTTGCTGTGAGCTAAAGTGAAGTAAACAGAATGTAATTACTGTGAGGGAAACTGCATCTCCTACCAGTCTGCTTCTGCTTCTCTCTGCTCCAGCCACCTTACCCTTCTTACCCACGACACCTCACCTGGGGGCTTTAGGTTGGCTCTTCCATTCTAGGAACACACTTGCCCCTGGACATCCCTAGACATAGCACCTTATACAAACCTTGGCTAAAATGTCATCTCAATGAGGTCCACCCTTGTAAAACTGAAATACCCCAGCTGTTGAGAGCCATCCATGAGCTATCTGTGGACTGCATCAGTCTTGCAGCCTAGTGAATAGGAACATCTGGTATTTGGGAACTTCCTGTGGCAATCCCACAGTGTAAGATTGCCCAAATACATGTGAATTTCTATTCAAGTTCTGCCTGGTCCCACATAGCACTGAAGATGGGGTGACCTGCTGTAGCTACACAGCATCTCAGACATGGGTGTGACCTGCCCAGATACCAATCAATCTGCTGACTGCAACACATCAGGAAGCAAGACTCCACCCCTGAAACCTTATCCCTACCTCTGAAGTACCCCCTTAAATAAATCATGGGAGCAATTTTTTAATTGACCAGCTCCAGCTCCTATGTGGGCTCAGCCTATCAGGCACTCTACTTCAAAACTATAATTCTGAGTTCTTTACTAATTATTTTTGACTTATTTTCTCTGGTGGCTTACACCCTCCTGGGCAGAAAGGACCCCCTGGCAAGGTACGGGCATCCTCTGCATACCCAGCACCCTGAACCTCTCTGCCACATATTTCTGATTACTCCCACCTACCTCTGGGTTTGTTTTTTTCCCGTAATTCCTCACATTCTAATTCATTCATTCATTCGCTCACTCCTTAGGCTTATGCCTTATTGTCAGTCTCCGCTCTACACTAACAAGTGTCCCAAGAGCAGAAATTTTCGTATGCTTTGTTTATTGATGTATCCCAAGTGCCTAGAACAGCACATTGTATGTGTTCAATAAATGCTTCTCCTATTTTACACTTTATAAGCTTATATAAAGTTGTAGAAGACAGGGTTAAAACTAGATATCTCACTTAACTACCATATGCATAGATATTTTTAACAGTGTCTTAAGTTTTTCAACGTTTTAGAATAATTTTAGATTCAAAGAAAAGTTTCAAAGATAGTGCTGAGAGTTCCCGTATGCCTTAAACCCAGTTTCCCCTAATGATAACACCTCACATAACCAACAGTACATCTGTCACAAGTAGGAAATTCAAATTCAACAAATACTTTTTTAAACAAATGAATAGTTATAAAGCACCAAAACATCTATGAAGTTTACTGACCTATGTTTGTACCATCGACCCAGAATAGAGAGTGACATGAACAGAATGTCCTAAAACTGTTTCACTTCCTCTCTGTTTTCTTTCATATTTTATCATCTTGGCAATCCTTTCTGTGCAAAAAATAAAATAAAATAATAATGTCTGTTGAAGAACTTGTGTTGGTAGATTTGCAAAAGATTTTTCATAACAGAAATGTCTAGAAGACCCCTGTAAAACCTCCAGTAGGAAATCCTTGACAACTCCTCTAAGAACGCCCAGAAAATGCCTACTAAATCACCAGCTGAAAAGAAATGCTTCTTCATTTCTAAAATAGCAGGATAAAGCGCACTGAGAACATATAACATTATTCTTAATGAGAAGCTTGTTTTGTCTCTAACATTTAAATGTTTACTCAGTGCCCTGGGAGATGGTTCTAGAACGCCAAGGTGTTGACAAATTGCTAAGGACTGTGCTAAACATTCTCATTAGCTTAAGCTTAGATAAAGTAACTCACAAAGCAGCTCCCACGCTTCACAGTTTGTCGGCAGGGGATCTGTGTACTACAGCTATAACTTTCCCCAGCCCACGGCAAAAGCAGCTGGGAAGAGACAAATGCGTGATGGCATTTGATCTGTGACTAAATTAAGCTTGATGGTACAGCTGGGACTTTTGCAACTGCAAGACATTCGACACTCGGCATCTACAAGAGCTGCACTCCTCTTCTATGAACATCCACGAATGTCCTAATGATGCCTGGATCTGTCTTTACCCTGCTGCTGCTGTCCTTCTACTAATTCTCCATCTTGCATGGACCCTAATGTGGCTCCGGTTCAACTCACTTCATTCACTTTAACTCAACAAACATTTAGACACCATTTGCCAAAGAGATTTACACGTGTTATTTCACTTCATTCTCACTGTGACCCTAGGAAACATGACCACATCACATAATAAATGAAAAAGCCGAAGTTTAAAGACCTTAGGAAACTTGCCCACATAAATGTTGCCTGTAAGTGACACAGCCTGTATTCATACTCAGTCCCAAGTGACTATGAAGCTATCAACTTTCCTTCTATCATCTATTTTCATTCTGCTTCATTTCCAGAAAAAAAAAATCAGAATAATTAAGGACTTCCCTTCTCGTCAAAGGATTTCATGAAACTAAATTCATTGGATAAATTGACATTTATTGGGCTAGAGTACATCATGATTGAGGCTGAGTCAAATTAATGGATTCTTGATGTCATCATTTTATCATTTTGCCACAATGAGCTGGTAGACAGCTAAAAAAAGAGACATTTTGCTTTTTCTTCAGTGGAGGATAGGAAACTCAGAATGAGAAAATGGACCTTGAATTTGAATGTCCATCTGACAAAGAGGTGATATCCAAACAACAGATTCTACCAACGGAGGGAGTGTCGTGTGTCCAGGAAAATGCATGCCTCTAACAGGGCAGCACACTCACCTTACCTGTTCTTGGCACCGTGCCAAGAAACTTTGGGCACTAGGAAACTTTGTGCCCAAACCTTACAATGGGCACTTCCACACCAGAGCCTTAACTCATGTGGTTCCCCTGCCCTTCTGTCATCCCCATTCCTGGGACTTGGATTTCTAGCTCTCTGCTCTGTCAGAATGGAGTCCTCCTGAGAATAGGGTTATGTATTTTTATATTTGTATGATTTTCATGCTTACCAGGATGTCTGCATGCTAAGTAAATTTTTCTAGATCAAAAGAACATGTTTCAAGTTTCCAAGGTGGAAGTCCTAAGGTTAGCTTGCACAGACATACATTCGCTCGGTTCACCTCAGGTAAAGCCATGACCCTCAAGGTAGGGACACCTGGGGGGAGATATTGGGAGAAAAGAAAGAAGCATTTTCCTATTTTTTGGAATTTTTTTTTTTTTTATAAAAATAAAGGAAATTTATTTCTTGTAGTTCTGGAAGCTGGGAAATCCAATATCAAGGTGAGAGTGTCTGGTGAAAGCCTTTTTCTTGTGTCCTAATATAGTGGAAGGCATCACATGGCAAGAAAGCAAGGGGGGATAGAACTCCCCCAGTCCTGAGATGATGACCTTAGCCCATTCATGAAGGAGATGCTCCCGTGACTAATGACTTCTTTTTTTTTTTTTTCTGTTAGACTTTTGTTATTTTATTTTTTTTCCCAAAAGTTGCATTTTAATACATGTTAGCAAACATAACAGAAAAAAACAAATTTTCAGAAGCTGTACACACTATTCACAGAAAATATTTGTGGAGGCAAATAGAAAAAAATTGTTACAATCATAATTTTTCTAACTTTGCACAAAATTATAAGCAGATTACATTCTTCATATTAAACATCTTTATATGTACTTTCAATGAACAGTATATATATATATATTTTTTTTTTTTATATATATTTTTATCAACCATCTTTACTATACCCATTCCCCTTTCCTGCCCCCTGGAATTATTTTTAATCATAATTACCTGTTCTGAATTTCAAATGTCACAAAAAAAAGGACATAAAATTAGTACTTGCTTTATTAAACTGAATCACAAAAATGATTTAATCTATCAGTTTCAACATCTGGTAAACAAGAATAATACTCTTACCTGAAAGGATGGAATAAGATATGTTAATATATTGAGGACATTACCTGGCACATAGGAATTACTGAAAAGATTAGTCATTATCGATGTTGTTATTATGGTGGTTAACATTTTGTTATCATTATTATTGCTATTTTCTAAGTATTAACAACCTTCACTAAACATCTGGGTCTCAGTTTCTCACCTGAACACACCTTTGCTTTCTCTTTCAGATATTAACTTCTAAGATTTTAGGATTCTGAATATTTAAATACTTGAAATTCACTCAGCACTTTAAGAGAATTTTAGGTCCCCAATGTTTTCGTCCATAGAACTTATATTACATTACATTACATTATAATGTTATGTATATGTATGTATGGTTTATGTGATGTGGAAAGGAAAAGTATGAGTCAACTAAAATTTATTCTTTAAACATTATAAATCAACCATCCAATCTTCAAAAATGTTAAAAAATTATTCTTCCTTGGCTTTAAACTGGTAATGCATTAAGTTTGAGAGAAATTAAGGTAGTTTCAAAGGAATTCAAATAAGTTATGTACTTACCGATATTTATTGCCTTCCTGAGATGTTTTGAAGTTCAACTTGTTTTCAGTCTATAATGACACTAAATTTAACCCAAAACTCAATATGTTGATATAAAAAGTAATTTTTGATATAACATCACTTTTCTGTTGTTCTTAAAATATGATATTTTCAGCTTATCTATTTTCAAATAGTTCTTAAATAATGGTTTACTTTGGATGATTGATCATAAGAATTTTGCTTATATAGTACCTCCAAAGCATGACATTTTAAATCACATGCTCTTTTCACTTTTAACATTTAAGGTGAATTCCATATCATTACACAGTTTATCGTTTGGAGATAAAACAAGATATTTACACAGATTTTATCTATACCTCAGCAACTCAAAAAGTATGGCCAACTCTTATTCACATCACACATGCATGGATATCACAGCTGTATAGCTGTGGGAGGGAGGAATTACATTGAATATGGACATTCAAGGGCACATGCACAGGAATCCACACCCAAGGACACAGGATGCACACAGAGCAGGCCACTCTCTTCCATGTGACTTTTCAGAGATCTCTGTGAGAATTTACTCCATGGGCTTCTCACTGCAGACAGCACCCTCTTCTAGTACCACCTCCCTGACCGAGGGCCTTCTCAGTCACCTTTGTTCACTTGCCTCCTCCAGCCTCTCTGGAAACTTATTGGTGATCCCCAAGATCCAGTACTTGTCCCTTTCCTACTTCTAAACATTCTATGGGCTCTCTCAAACACTCTCCTAGATGCTGCTACCACATCTAAGGTAGAGAAATTAAAAACCATATCTCTTGCCGGGCGGGGTGGCACATGCCTATAATCCCAGCACTTTGGGAGGCTGAGACAGGAGGATTGCGAGTTCAAAGCCAGCCTCAGCAATGGCGAGGCACTAAGCAACTCAGTGAGACCCTGTCTCTACATAAAAACACAAAATAGGGCTGGGGATGTGGCTCAGTGGTTGAGTGCCCCTGAGTTCAATCTCCAGTACCCACACACAAAAAAAAAAAAAAACATATCTCTTGTCTACAGATCTGTACAGATTCTGCAGGTTATCTGCACAATCACCAAAATATTAAATGCCAATGTATTTGCAAATAAACTTGTAGATAATTTTGTAAATTCTATTTGGCATACCATTATTCTCCCTTGCGTTAGTATTATACAAGTGGCTTCTATTCTCCCAAATGTCTGTTTGAAATGAGCAGTAACAATAAGTATGGAATACAATCAAGAATATGATCACTCTATCTTTTTTGTTTTAGCAAATAGAGCCTGGCTTACCTCTGGAGTCCTTAAGTTGAAATATTCACTGGCTACACATATAGTAAGACAATGGATATGGTTTTAGGGTTCTCCACTGTAGAAATGGAAACAGAATCCATAAGAGTGATTGAGAGAGCCCAGAGAATGTTTGGAAATAGCAAAGGGACAGCACTGGATCTTGGGGGTTGCCAGTAGGGTTCCAGAGAAGTTGGAGGAAGCAGGTAAACAATGGTGATCAAGAAGGCCAGGGTGGGTAGTGAGGTGGAAGCAGGAATGTGTACTGCCCTGTAGTAAGAAGTCCATAAAGTACTTTCTCTCAGAGGTCTCTGAAAAGTCATTAGTTATAAAGAAATTGTAAAACATGTACAAAATATAAAAATCATGTAAAAACTGTAAAGACTAGACGACCAGAAGGAGATGAATTAAAGCCTCTCAGCAAGGCTTTATTGAAAATACATGCTCTCCCCGGCTGAATCCTCCAGTGCGTCAGGGAGAAATGGCGCTGGGGCTCCAGTGTAGGGAGAATTCGAAAGGCCTGGTCAGGAAGGGGAGGGCTTGGGGGCAGGAAGAGAAGGCCAGAGTCCTTCCTGGATAGGTCAGGAAAACCCGCTGATTGACAGGAGGCGTGTCTATTGGTGACTGTCAGCGTCTGGCTAGCCGCTCCTTTTCGCAGCTGCTGACTGCAACTGCCCTGACCGGTCCCTTTAATTGGACATCTTGGACCCTGATCCGACCTTACAAAAACATGTATAAAACATGTAAAAACCTATAAAATCATAAAACATCTAAAATAGCACAGACTGAAATCATATAATATGAAAAAGAATATTTTGAAGGAAGTTTATATTTTGAACTCTCAGAGCAGAATAATAATAATAAATGAACAAAACTTTCAAGAAGCAATAAAGTCAACAACAAAGTTAACTTTTTTAAAAAGGGAGGCAAGATAAAGATGAAAGAAAATTTGTATTGAATACAAAACAAACATACCAAAATAGTGAGTATATTAACAAAACAGAAAGTTAGATATTTGAAAAAACAGTATACAAACTTCTGGTAAGATTAATCATGAAAAAGATAGTATTACAAAGGAATAGAAAAAAAAACCTTAACAGACAAATTTAATATTTTTATTCAAAGTAGAATACAATAAATAATGTCTCACTAAATCCAAAACCAGGGGAAATTGACAGTTTTCTTAGAAATTAAAAAAATCTAGAAAAAGTAGAAAATAGGCATTAAAAACTATCTATCTCCAAGAAAGTCATTAAGCCTAGATGATCTTAAAATATACTCAGTCCTCAAAAATTCCCTTATACAAAACATTCCAGAGAATGAAAATAAAAAGCAACAAGGAATAGAAGAAAAATATTTATGAATCTCATTCAACAGCATAGTAAAATATAAGACGCCATGACCAAGTAGCACACATCCCAGTAATTCAACTATATTTTAATATCAGGTAGTTAATTTGTGTTAATTTTTAGATTACCAGATTTTTTTAAAAATCATTTCTAAAAATAAATCAATAACATTCAATGGGTAATCATGATAAAATTCTTGCAAATCAAGTTTTAGAAGGGAACTTCAATAGCCCAATGAAGAGGATTCACTTTGTATTTATTTAACATCACTCTTAATGGTAATATATTAGACACAGAAACATAATTTAGGTAGTCAGAAATAGGATGGTAACCAGAAATCCTGATATTCAGCATTTACCAGAACTACTAGCTGTTGTAATAAAACAAGTTAAATAATGAAGAGTTAGAAAACTTGAAAAAGAAAGGCCAAAACTGCCATTATTTGCATATAATAAGTGTGTTTGCACAGACATTCAAAAGAATCAACAGGTAAATTAAAACTAGTTTGAGTACAGAGACTGCTGACGCCAATCAGTGTGAAGAAAAAAGCAACATTTCTACATACCAGCTATCATTGTACCCAAATAAAAAAATGCAATAAAACTGTTTTATTCAAAATAGCAATAAAATCTATAAGGTACTCATGATGCCAAAAATTGCCTTTACACAATGACTAGAAGTGTAACCGAAAGCTCAGTCCCAAGACAATTTAATAATGAGAACACCGCACTGACAAAAAAGGGGAAAAAAGGTTTATTGCTTTGCTTGCAAAGGAGAAACACAGGGGACTTCTGTCCCAAAGGCTATGACTTTCCGGATCCAGAAGGACAAAGGGGTTTTAAAGGAACTCTTCAAGGGTTACATTCCAGGTGTGCTCTGGTAGGGGGTCCTAGGGTGCCCTGATGGCATATTAGGATTCACTTGTTAATGGGGAAGATATTCACTTCCCAGATCCTCAGCAGGCATCTCCTTCCTGGAGTGGGTGTGTTCCAGGGCAATTAGCTAGGGGAAGAAAAGATAACACTGACTCCCTAATCTTATTAGAGAGCGGGAGAAGAGAGAAGAGAGAAAACAACATTTTTTTTTTAAATAAACCTTAGAGCAATGAGGGTAATATTCAGAAGGTAAAGGGACTACTGTTACAGAAGCAATAAAGTCCTCTTCCATCTCTCCCTCTTCTTCCCATTATCAGACTCTTTTCTATTAAGAATTCATCCTCTTTATCACAAACTCTTGTATTTCCTAATTTAAAAACAAGACAAAACAAAAACATCTTTTGATCCCACATTACCCTCTAGTTACTACCTATTTCTCTAGTTAACTTCACAGCTACCTTAACCCAGTCAATGGATCCCAAGCTAGCTTTTGTTCCTCGGCTTGTTCAAATGTAGAGTCAATCCCTTGCCGTCTACAATTTAGCTTCAATCAGTTCACGCAAATAACTTTGAATAAGGTCACCAATCCAGATACACACATCTAGCCTGTGAGTTTAAATAATATCTATGTACAGATGTGAAGTATCTAGCCTGGAATCGGTGTCATTACCCCATGCTGCAATGTACAGGTTTCCCTCATTATCAGAAAAAGGTATTGGCAACAACCCAGATTCAACTTTGATTCCTATTTCTCCCTTTCTCCCTCTTCATTCATATCTAGTCTATCAACAAATCCGTTTTTACCCTCTTGCTCCCTGCAATGTATTGCAGATCAGTCTGCTATAATCATGGTCACTGCCATAGCCTTCCCTGGGCACCACCCATCCCTTGTCTCCATCAGTTCTAGTCTCCTCACTGTTCCCCACAGCAGTCCCTCTCACCAGCTCTGACCTCACCTACTATCACTGTGTCTCTTAGCAAGAACAAAAAGCAGACATTTCTTCTGCTCCTTGAACTTGTTCTCCACCCTGTAGTAAATCCTTTCTACTTGTTCTTCCTTCTGCTTGGAATACTGACTTTTATTTTTACTTGCTTATTGTCTCTTTCCCTCACTAAAATATAAGTTCTTTGGGATCAGCATCTCATCTGATATATTCACCACTATATTCTTCACAACTCAAATAGTGTTTGGCATACTCTAGCATCTCAATAAGCATTTTAAATAATAACCATAAAACTTGCTCACCAAGGTTTCCATAGGCAGTCCTGCTGTATGTAGAAACCCCAGATAAAATGAATCAATATTTTTAAAAAGCTCACATTTTAATTTCTCATTTCCTTACTTTTATGCTTACAACATATTCTTTGATTTTCAAAAGAGAAGTCCATTATCATAGCAATAACCTTTGCTCATCAGAAGCAAATATTCACACCTTCCATTCATAACCCACATCTGCAGAAAGGTTAACCTTATGATGTGAATGCTATATGGGGGAGATGCTTTATCCCTGATGGAAGGGTAACACATAACTCCTATAATAAGCACCACATATCCACAAGTAAATCTGGTGTGTCAGCTTTTCATTGCTGTGACAAAATACCTGAGATAAATAATAAGGAAGAAAGGTTTATTTTGTCTCATGAATTCAGAGGTTTCAATCCAGAGTCAGTTAGCCCTGTGGCAGTACAGTATATCATGGTAGGAAGTGAAGCTGCTCACCTTATAGCAGCCAGAATGCAAAGAAAGAAAGGAAGGACAGGGATCTCAACATCTCTATCAAGGACACATACCCAATGACTTAACTTCCTTGCACTAAGATGAACCTCCTAAAAGTTCTACCACTTCCCACTGTGGCGACCAAGCCTTTAACACATGGGCCTTTGGGAGACATTTCAAACCCAAACAGTAGCATCTGGAGAATCAGAACCAGATTTGTATTGCTATTTCGTTTTCACTAAGAAATGGAGTGAATTGTGTTTTGTTTTGCTACCTGCATGATGAAAATTAGTTTCCAAATAACTCTCTGCTGAATAATAAAGGCAGGATCATTCCAGAGAGTATACTAATTTCATACTGATTCATAAATATTGTTAACATAACCATATCTACTTATAAGCCTTAACTATGACTTCTTTTCTTGTGGGCCAAATGCTACAAATAAAAGAGGAGCAAAGATGGACAGCCAGCATGTCCATCTGTCTTCGGCAGGTTCCTATCATCTTCCACTTAACAAGAGGCACTGTACTTTAGCTTTTTCCTTTTTATTATGAAAGATAAATCCAAAAGCACTTCTTCCAGTTAATTATCTCTCATATTCTTTTCCATTGAAATGAGGATTTCATGTGATTCATAGCGAAAGGTGAACCCTAGCAAAAACAGAAAGCTTGAGCAATTGTTAAACGATGTGGATTTTTTTGAACAGTTAATACTATTTTCATTCTAATAAAATTCTAACTCTTTCAAAAGAAAGGGGGGCATATGCCAAGAAATACATATTCTACCACTTTTACTTTTATGATTTTGGAAACCATTAAATACCTGAAAAAGAAAGAGTAAACTGTAGCCAAGTAAGAGAGAAAAGGGTACTCTGTGTCTTTAAGCTAGGGAGAAAAATAAAACCCAATCATTCTGAATGTATTGCTTTAGTCATCTGGTTTCATTCTATTAATGACCTTTAACATCTGCAAAAATATTGTGAAAAGCTAATTTTGTTTGTACTGAGGTGGTGCAGAACAGTTTCTGGCTGTCACTCTAGGATATGCTATAAAATAAAATTGTCATTCTGGGAGTCTGACAAAAACCTACTGTACAGATCCAGCTTATTTACAACATCCAGGAATGAAAAGAAAACAGAATTTTACAACACGCCAGTATGCAAAAAATGAATAGTACTTACACATTTGTGTGTGTGTGCATGTGTATGTTAGCAATCCACTTACAGATAACTTCCAAGATTAAAGATTTTTAATAATGTTTTATGGCATTCAACAAGAATTCCTAATCAGCAAAACCATTTTTCTGTAAGTGTTGTGCTACTAAAATGTAAGAAAGCATTTCTCAACAGTGTATGCTTTGATTTACTTCAGGAGCTCTTCAGAAAGTAGAAATAGCCTCCTTTCCTCATTTTGACAAGTCTTATGTTTCCATTAATTAAATAGGAATCTTTGGAAAAAAGGTATGTCATCAGGGTTAATGTATTGGCTTTACATTCTTAGAGGTCAAGGTTAAAAATATACCAAGTAACCATCAAAAAGAATCAATGTAGTCACACCAGCCTCGTCCTTAATACTCATTCACCATTGCACTATCCAATTTTGTTAATGATTTGTGGACTCTGCCGTAGAATTTAAAGGCCCAGTTTTGTGGGCCTAAAGAATGCAGGAGCTTCATGGTTCAGGAGTTTGATGAGCAGCACATGCCCACCTCAGAGATGAGAAAATAATGGATCCAAATAGTGGCTCTTGGAAGAACCTCACGACCATTTAGCCAAGGCTTCCATCTGATAATTAAGTCCTCTTGACAACATGCCAGCCATGAGTCTAAACACTAATGTGTGATACTTGTAATAAAAGGGAGTTTACATCTCCTAAGGCATCAGCTATTTTGAGCAATTTTGACTTGTAAAAGTTTTCAGTGTTCTGTCAAAACTTTTCTTGAGTGTACCTTTTGAGACCACAGAGAATTTTCTTCTTTATCAATTCCTGCGGTATATTTGAGGATAGGTGAAATATGTTCAGTTCCATTAATATATAGCCTGTGGCATGATTTAAGGTCCATTCATTACTAGGAGTTTGCAGTTGTTTATAAATAAATAGCAGAGATGGAGAGGAATGGATGGATAGATGATAAATAGATGATAGATATGTTGAGAAAGAAAGATACACTTCTGCAGATATCCTGAAAATGATCAATCACAAAAGACTATCACTTGATTTTCTGAATATTAATATTTTTAGCAATAAAGAGTATCATTTGGAAGATATAGTGTTTTGCTCACACTGAGCTCGCCAGCTTAAGCAAAATTGTGAAGTCTTTCACAATTTTTTATTTTATTCAATTTGACCTCTAATTTCAATCTTTTATGACTTAGAACCACAAGAGAACATAGACTTTCTGGCCATTCCATTATTCTGCCTCCCTTAGAACGCTGTCAAAACCACCCAAAAAAGACAAAATAAGCCAAACCTTCCTATGTGGACTTACATAAGAGTTTTACCCTCTTTTATTTAATTAGTTTTACTTTAGCCTCCTAACTGTAGTTATAATGGAGGAAGTTACCAACTTGCATTAACAGTGCCAAATAACACATGATAAGATAGAATTTTCCACATAGCTGGATCTATAAGCAGTCTTCAAGTCAGTTGACATGCTTTCAAGATGAATAAAGTTTTATTTTAACCTTCCTTTTCTGGTTGCTGACTCTCACCCCACTCAGTTATCACACCTCAACTCTCCTACAGCAGCACAATGAATGGGCTTCAGAGTGATGTATTTTCTTTTCATCTCCAAATATGTACAGTTCCATAACGGACCATCTGTCATTTTGTGATACCATGTAGATTACAATGACCAAAAGTTTTGTTGTAATAGCAACCACACCAAAGTCTCCAAAGCAAACTCTGTAATCTTTCCTACTCTCAAATTCTATCCAACATGTGGTGGAGGCTAAAAATTCCAGGTAATTTAAATCCCTAATATTGTTACCTGTTTAGAATTAATGCTTAACCTAGTCACCTTAAATTTCAATAAAGTGCATTATAATGTTACTTAAAAGGAAAAGCAAAAGCTTCTTCTATGAGCTGTGATTTTTCACTTTTTAGGTGAGTTTTGTTAGAGGGAAGTTAAGTCTTGGTTTGAATTCTAGAGAGATACTCAGATGTAGCAATCAAATCTTCCTTTTCACTTTGCTGAAGACCAATTTTAGAAGAGCTGAGAAAAAAATTCAGCTCATTGTTCATATTCTTGTCTCCTATCTCATAGTATTCCAGAGCATCTGTGCCACATTATTGCAGGATAAAGGAACCAAAAGTGTATTCTGTGGAGAAGGAGAGAAAAGCAGTTTTTAATCTTGATTTACTTTATTTCTTCAGAGACTATCTTTTACTTATCGTTAACTTCTTTCCTGTCCTGTAGGCATGAAAATGGTTCATTTTCTCTCTTTTATTTTCCATCTTGCACAGAAAGTATGTCCGCATGGCACTAGCGGATACTGTCTCATGGGGAAGCAAGTCAAATCTCTTTGCACTCCCCTCCGCTGCCTACTGTCTTTCAAGTATTTTACAACTTTTTCATCCTTTTATTTTTTAAAAAATTAAGAAACTAAGATTCAATAAGTTCATTTACTTAGGAAACAAAACAGTTTGCCTGAGCACTTGAAGGAAAAGAAATGCATTGTATGGACATTAGTTAGGGGCAGCTGCAAAAAAAAAAAAAATCTAAGACAGGAATAGAGGGCAGGAGCTATGGGAATGAACGGGAAAATAGAGATGGAAGAAAATATCTTACGATATCTGTGCATTTATTCAACAAGGTGGTAGGCGTCATCCAGTTTGTTGTAGGAGAAAGAATAAAAAATGAGTTAGAATATGATCCCTAAACTGAGGGTGTGAGGAGTGGGCTTTCATGCATGGTTGGTGGGAATAAAACAGATTACAACTACTTAGTGGGTTGATTTAGCTATATAAAATATACATATATTAAATCAATAAAGCTTATATAATTTTAATTCATTTTTATAATACTGATACCAAGTGTTCATTATTTACAATATTGACAAAGGACCAAATGATGTTAAAAATATTCATAGTCTCACCACCTGAACATAATAAGAATTCTTAAATTTTGGCTATATTCTTCTAGGCTTACTAATGAAAATGTTACATAGCTCTTATTCTACACAAATGTGTGCATGTGTGTATTTAATTCTGGAACATCTGCCCTACAATGATGTTTTCATCACTTTGCATATTAGTATAAATATTTTATAAACATAATTTTCTAAAATTGTACAATTGACCACAATGTGGTTATATCATAATGTTACTAAACCATATGCCAGACATCAAAGAAATGGTTTGATAGCTTTACCACTTTATAAATAATGCTACAGAGAACATCTTTGAATCATTTCCTCAGAATATAGTCTCCATATAAAACAAATATCTCTAGCACATAAAAATCATAAAAAGCAATGGGTACAATAAACAGTTTACAGCATTCTTCATTTTTGCTTTCCAGTGGCTGATGTGTCATACATTGAGAATTAGAACCGAGTGTCTAACTACATTTTCTGGGGTCTCTTGGGTCTACTCTTATACTCTACCATCAGTCAAATGTGCCTTAATTTTGTTGCTTCCTAACACTTTTCTCAATCAGGCCACTGAAAGAATAAAATAGTTCCATTGTTTCATCTTCTAGAAACGTCACAAGCATCCCATGAAAGTTCCTTCCAGGTTGGCTATTCCAAATAGGGCATGAAAACTGATGGAATGTCTGATATGCCAGGCATTGTGTTATTTTAGGCCAATTTAATCTTCATACTTCCCAAGTCTAGCCCCCCCACCAATTTCCACTGATGATCTATTAAAACAATCCAGACTTCTTAATAAAGATGTATCCCCTGTGGTGAGTCTGCACTTAGTAAAATGAAAACAGTGTTATGGATTAAGTTTAACTCCCCCAAAATCCATGTGTTAAAGCCATAAACTCTCTTCTTGGAGATAGGGCTTTTAATGATGTTGCTCAGGTTAAATGAGGTACAAAGGGTGATACCCTAATCCAATATGACTGACATAGGAACAATAAGAAATGCCAAGGGTACATGCACAGAGAACATGCCTCCCATGGACACAGTGAGGAAACAGCCATCTACAAGACAGGAGAGAGGCCTCAGGAGAAAACAACCCTGCCAACACCATGATCTTAGACTTCCAGCATCCAGAACTATGTGAGAATAAATTTCTGTTGTGTAAGCCTCCTAGTCAGTGGTATTCTGTTATGGCAACTCAAATATACTAATAACAGATGGTAAGGCAGGCTCAGTTCTCAAGGGATTTAAAACCTAGTTGTATGGAAAATGTATAATCCATTTTGCCTCAAGTCTCATAAACTCAGACCATACACAACATCAAGACAGCAGTCCTTTTCCAGATGAACATCCTTCTACAGAACATGACCATCCCAGCCTACCTTATAGCCTTCCATCTATATAAGGAAATGTTCATGTTGTACTATGATATCAAAAGAGTGCTGGGAAATCTGCTTCTCCTGGATACTATGTGGAATGCTTCACATCTGTGCTCTATGTGGCCACATGAATTCCATTCAATTCTTTAAAATCTACTGGTGCCACAGTATATAAAGTGCTGTATAGCATCAAGGTGCCTGAGACCCAGAGACAGTTGTGGCTTCCCCTCTTCTTATGGAAAACTGTTTGCAATAGACAGTCCTCTCTGCTCTGCCTGTGCATGGATAAGTTTGGGTCTGGGGGACACAATTCAGCCCATAACACTATATTTATTTCATTAAGCACAAGCTCACTGCAAGAGACACATCTTTAGTAATATATCGGGATTGTTAGAGAAGACCATCAGGGAAAATGGGTTGGGGACTGAACACTGAAAGTATAAAGATTAAATTGGTCTAAAACAACAGGTACTTCAGTAAACTAGATGAGAAAATATCCTCCACCCAGTAGAATCCTTATGCAGCCTAAGCACAAAATAATGCTGACACCTACCTTCATTTTACAGAAATTTCCTTGACACACTCCTCTTATTTTTATGAGCTATTCAGTGGAGCCTATTTATCCAAAGTCTTAGGTAAAAACCTTGGGCATATGGGCCAAGGAACCATTTAAGAAAAGTGGAAGGATCTCTTGAAATTTGCCTTTAGACCAAGTTTGCCTCTATAGCTTTCACCCTCACAGGTACATTTCTTTTCTTGAAGGTACTGACTTCACATCCCTCATGACCAAATCCTTGGTCATGTCTGTCCCATTAGGTGCATGTTTGGGTTCCTGCCTATGTTCTCTGCAGCTTGTCCAGATGGAGTAACTGAACCAGTGTTCAAACTCAGATCAGCTGACCCCAGAGGCTGCATTGCTAACCTCCATGCTCTGCCTGACATTTATGAAAAAGAGTTACCATGAGAAGTTCAAAGAAATGAGGAACTGGTATTTCTTAGGGCAATGGTCTGTTGAGGTGGTATAACTGAAAATAGCCCTTAAAAAGGGGATAGAGCATAGAGCATGAGGTAAGGAGACTTAGAGAAGATTTACATTAAAATCGTAAAGAACAAGTTTTCTGAGGGATGTTAAAGGAACTAAGGACCCTAGGTTTTGTGCAGAAGAAGTTGAGACAGTCATAAAATCTTCCTTCTCTCCATAAAGGGAACTAACTCAGAGTGTCAGAAACAAGTGGCCTCAGTTAACAGATTAGAGATGTGAGGTTTTCATATTGGTGATGAGACAGATGAATTAATGGTATGTTTCACGCTGTGAGTTGTCTCCAAAGTTTTGAGGGAATCCAGCATTCTCTAATTCCCATGGAGACCCAGAAAGTGTCCTCCCTGTGGGTTTTCACAAGCTCTTGCCCTTTGTATGGAGTGCAAGTTTCTTTGGATGTAACACAGGAAAGTCCATTTTGCATCTGCTTGAAGTTTCACAGTCCTGAGACCTTCAAGTGATGTAAGTCATGTGCGTGTGTGTATATCTATGTGTGTCTCTATATTTTTGTGTGTGTTACGTATTTACATATATATGTTTGCAACTGAAAAAATCCTAAGTTACTCTATCTTACACTGATAGTGAGGTTAAAAAATAAAGTGATATAGACATTAACCATTGAAAAAAGCACCTCTCTCCTTAGAAGTCTGTGACTGAGGTGGGCAATGATGAGCAACCAGTCAAGTCACCAGTTAACATTCATACCTAGCTCTGCATTCCAAAAGAGAAAAATAAAGGCTGCTCAACACATTCATCTTACTGCTTCTATTACTTGAAGTGGATATTCAGCTGAACACTGCGAGGATGATGTTGAATGTGTGTTGATTTCTCTTTGGTATTGATTGCTGTGCTTTGACATACTATTCTCGTTATTATGCACCAAGGCACCACCTGGCATCATTGTCTGTCTTAACGACTCATGAATCAGGTGATCATCCTTTCTGCAGTTTTTCTCATTGTATACAGTTGCCCATGTATATTCCTAGATCTCCAGACATGGCTTATTGGCTTAAGTTACCTTTATCTATTTTACAGTTTGGGTAAAATAGAAATGAGCTATTTCTATTTCTCTTTCTATACAGTTTTGGACAGAAATTTTCCTGAAATTCAATGACAGATTTTTCTAGAGTATGTTTTACTCAACTGCCATTTCACAGTAGCTTCCACTTCAGTTCCTAAGTAGGGAACTGTCTAAATGTAAGTAGTAGATATACCATGACACATATGTGGGCAACCAAGAAAGCATGTCCATCCAATAACAATTACAGTGAGCATTATTATTGTCTGCTTCCACAAAGAAGCATATGCTTACATAGGACCCTTCCTTCTATTCTGTCTATTCGCCTCTCCACCTGGCTCAGAATGGCAAACCGTGGCACCCAGACAATCAAGAGCAAAGCTCATCACCTACACTTGGGACAACTGAGACTCTGATATTCCTTCTGTAGCCCCAGCACTTGCATGGCTCCTGAAAGAGAGCACCCTACAAGCCTTATAGTTCTCCTTGTGAGCAATGCTAAGGAAATTACTCCAGAAATAACTCTTCCAACTGATTCTCTATCCTCCCTGTGTAAGTGCAGGATCATGTGAACCTTCTGTTTTCTCAGCTCACCTTTTATAAATGGATCAATGGTGGAGATAGTTCACAGTCAATTGCCTTGCCTGTCCCAGCCCCACCAGGGTACCTGAGGCATTGTATTTTTATGATGCTGAGGGAACAAGAGCCAAAACTTTCAAGGTCCTGGATGCCCCTAACCCAACATCACTAAGCACACCTCACTGAAATTTGTCTGTGCATCCTCACCTGATGTCTGAGGTGCTTGGAACTAAGCTTCTGAAGACCACCATGTTCATGGACCTTCCACCTCCTCCCGAACACACTGGTGCACACAACTCTCCCTGCCCTTGGTAATTAGCTGAATTATTCTTCCCTGATAGCACCACCATCCTTCCCTGTAGCTGAGAGCCTGGACTCCACATTCCTTCTGCAATGAGCCACTTACCCAAGTGGCTAACTAATCCCCAGCTCTCTCCAGAAAGCACTGGCTCTTTAGCTGTTGGCAGAGGCTCTCATCTGAGAATTGGTCTTTAGAGTACCTCAACCTTGACATGCGGCAATTGCTTCTTCATGGAGAAATTAAAGCTAGCCCTCTCTGGAGACTCGACTTTAAGACTGAAGTAATGTCCAGTTTAAAAATGGAATCTGCTGATGTGTTACAGCTCGGCACATAACTCCATGCCGTTTAAATGGGACATGTGGGGTAGTTATTCATATATTTCATCTGAAATGAAGACACTTAAAGAAAGGAATCTCACTGGTGAGTCTAGATAGAGCACATTTTTGTGTGCTATCAACATGATGCAGCCAGATGACTCGCCTATAATAGTTGTTGTTATCGATGAATGATAATTTTACAGGATAGTCAGTTTCTTTGGGGCATATTTGTACATGCACAGAACATAATTTAGTCAATTTCATTTCCCTTGCCCTCCCCGCTCCTCCCCTCCCCTGATCTTTTTCCTGTACCCTGCTGCTTTCTGTTCGTTTTCATGAGATCCCCTTTTCTCTTTAATCTCTCTAGCTTCCACATGAGAGAAAACATAGGACCTTTGACTCTCTGAGTCTGGCTTATTGCAGTTAACATAGTGCTCTCCAGTTCCATCTGTTTCTACATGTGTCATAATTGTGTTTAAGAGTAATTTTGCCATGCTAAATGTTTTGAGGAACCTCCACATTCTTTTTCCACAATGGCTGCATTAATTTATATACACACCAACAGTGGATGAGAGTTTTTTGTTTTTTTGATAAGTCATTCTAACTGGGGCTAGATGACGTCTCATTGTGGTTTGGTTTACGATTCCCTGATGATTAATTGTGGTGAGGGAAAAGTTCATTTTAAAGAAAAAGTTTCACACTATACATCCCTTTCAAAATATATACACACACACATGTTTCAGTCCTTTTAGGAACTGGCCAGGATGGGAAGATTTGGAATTTAAAATAGGCTAATACTATTACTTTATTACTTGATGCTTAAAACAGATACAACCAGTGAACTGATCATATTTTATTTTCTTATAAAATGCTTTTTGGCACCTGGTGCTTTTGTAGGTCTTTATCATTTTGCTTCTCTCAGATACCACAGAAGTTGATTTTTTTAATATTTGGACTTCTTGTTTTCCCCAGCACAGTTCATAGTCTCTCAAATAATCTGTAATTACAAGATACACAGCAAGGAGGAGGCATGTTCATAGAAGGCCCCACCTTGAGTGACAGGGCCATGAGACATCCTGAACTCCTGGTGTCTATTGGGCACTTAAAATGGACCAAAAGTCAGAAACTTGGACTGCAACTGAAATGCAAGGGAAAAAATACCAAGTAATGAAAAGGATGTTGCAATGGACTTTCTGTCGTCTTCTTTGTTCAAAGATTATCACACTTTTCTTTCTTACACAAGTAGGTCTCAGGCCTCACTGTAGCTATGCTTATCCCCTTCCCATCACATCACCAGGGCGTCAGAGCAAGATTCATGGAGGTGAGCTTTGAGCTTCTGCCTTAGATGGGCAGCATGGTTACATCAGAGCAGTCAGCTACAGAGCAGATGCCAGGGGGACTGGAATCCAGTGCTGACTTCAACCTCCTGAGCCCCACACTAATGTGTTCTTACACTCAGTCTTACCAAACTAATTTATTTTCCCTTTTTACTCTAATTTATTTTCCCTTTTTACTCCTCATATTCACACTTTCTGCAGATAGTCAAGAGATAAGGATTGACTTCCTGGTTATGTCTCTTTTAGCTGTGTACACTTGTACAAATCACATATTGTCTCTGAGCTTTAGTTTTCATGTGAAAAAAAAATTGAAGGAAAAAATGCTTACTTAAAAGAACTGTTCTGGGTGCTGGGATTGTAGCTCGGTGGTAGAGCGCTTGCCTTGCATGTGTGGGGCCCTGGGTTCCATCCTCAGCACCACATACAAAGCAATAAAATAGAGACATTGTGTCCATCTACAACTGAAAAAAAATAAAAAATAAAAAACAGAACTGTTCTGGGAATCAAATGAGATATTTGTATCTGAAAGTGTTTTAATGAATGGTATAAAATGTGTATATGCCTCCCACAACTGGGGCTACTTCCTCAAATAAGCAGGCACCCTCTTTCCTGTGCTCTCTCAAAATACCCCGATAAACCTCATCTTTTGTGGCATGCACAGGAGCTATATTGTCCCCTGTGAATGTACTGCCTATGAGTATGCAAAATGGGGGCCAAATACTTATTTATTCAGATTTTTAAAATTTCTTTACTTAGTTTCATAAGGAAGTGTCTTCCCAGAACTAAAACTACATATTCACAAGCACTCACTAGGCCTTTCCCTTTGGTCCCATGGTAAGCAAGAGATCTGAGTCCCATCTTACCTAGCATAACCATGCACTTAGATTAGTAGCAATGCAATTAGAAGATGTATAAAACTCAAAATATCGAATTGAAGTACTGTGATCATGCTTAATGTTTGAAAGAATGCTTTTTGGAGAGTAAAGAGTCAAGTCTCTCCCCTGCCTGAGCTATCATCCCAGCCGTCATGGTTCCCTCTTGCTGCTGTTAGCCTCTCATAATGTAAAACATTTCTTCATTTCCAGCAGATAATACTTTCAGTGAAAAGGTAATTTTTGAAGTCTATTACTTGCATTCTTAGTGAAGAGCACAATGTAGCATTTTGTTCTAATATGCCATTGAAATTGTTTGAGTAGGTACACCATAGAATCAAATACAAAATGTCAAAATGGTTTCCATTAACTATGCACATTTGCACTGCTTCCGTTAATGGCCATGTTTTTGTTCTTTTCCTTCATCTTTGCATCTATAAGATGAAATGATTCAGTTGATGTAACTGAAAAGTACACTGAAAAGGTAGAGAGGAAATTACAAAAGCATCAAGCCACAATTCCACCCACATACTTTATTTCATAATGAAGTTTAATAATGATAGAAACTGTCATTGGATTTAAACATCAGTCATTTCAGCGATTGTACTTAATGTGAATATCTCATACCAAGTAATGTTTTATAAAAACACGGCAGGGACTGTGTATTATATTGAACTGAAATGTCATAATGAAATCTTAACTAGATGCTCTTATTGTAATACATATTATGTTAAGAGAAATTTACTTCAACCTGAAAAGCTAAAATAAGTAGTGTTTCTTTCAACAACATAAATTCAGACAAAATCTTTTTACTTTGAAAGAAAGTTTTCTTTCCATATTTTCTAGACTTAACATGAACACATATATACACCCATTACTTATTACAATAGGTGCTGTGATGATGTATGTTATTGGAAAATACATAACAAAAATATCATTGTTCAATTTTCTTTGACACAAAATTATCTCTGGAAAGAAATTTGTGATTCTTATACATTATGGGTTTTATTTTTTGAACACAAATACTGAGTTATTCCTTTAATCTGTCTTAAAAAAGAAAGGATATTCCCAATGCTCAAACTCTAGATCTAATCCTTCACAAACTTTCTCAGGGCAAGGCTAAGCCCTCAATGCCAGGAAGCCTAGCCTAGGCCGCCATATTTGCTGAGTCATTCAGCAGCAACTTGCTGACTTTGCTGTGCTTCCTGATAGTCTGGATCCTGCTGATGTGTGCAAAAGACAGACAACAACATCAAAGGAAAGCAACACATGAAAACTAGTATTTTCTGCAGCCTACCCACTTTCTACCTCACTCACAGCAGGCTTGGCCCACATCAAAAAGGTTTAGTAAACCTCTAAAAGTGCAGAGGAACTTTTCACATTTCAGGCTCACTTGTTGAAGAAAAGAGAACCAAGCTCATAAAGTTTTCACTTCTGAGTATCATGTCCTCTTCTTTGATGTAGGAAAAAGGATGAGAAAGAAAGTAAGTGGCTTGCCATAGCATAGGATCTCCCTCGAGCCCACAGCATGTTCAAGAGTGATCACGAGGTTAAGAGCAACTGACCAAAGCAGAAAATCCTCCCATGATGCTTGCATAATCACTTGGGTAAGTTTCATCATTTTCCCCTTGGAAGTGCTTTTCCTTGTCAGTTTTGGTTTCTTGGGGTTCTTTGTGTTTACATGTGAATTTCTGCATTTTAACGGTTTCACAATGTATTAGATAAATGCACCAGGTTCCATGGAACATCCAGAATATTTAGCTTTGCCAGAAGATGGCAGTGTAATATCATTCATGCAGGCCTAAAAGGTGGGGGGGGGGATGGGCTCAAGGGACTTTGGATAAGTACTACTTATTACACTATTCCCTGAACTTAGCTATCATTTCCATTATACATTTAATGATGATAAATTTATAAAGGTATCAATGGCTATGGCAAAAGAATTTCAGTTATCTGCTAATGGGCAACAAACCACACATCAAAATGTACTGGTTTAAAAGTGTATCGATACATTATTTATCTCAGTACTGTGAGTAGATTGTGATCAACTAGGCTACTCTTTTCAAATGATTTTCTGTTACACGGGATGGAGCTGAGGTCTCTCTTGTATTTATTTTCAGTTAGGACTGTGGCCAAGACTGGAATTTCCAAGATGGCCTCTCATGCTCCAGGACCTCTCTCTACATGGTCAATCGCTATTCAAATCTTGCACAAGCTTCAATATATAACATGGCAAGTGGCTGCTGAAATATAGCGCATCCAAGTGAACAAGCCCCATTGTTCAAGTATGATAAAAGCCTCCTCTTGAATCACACTTGCTAATATTCCACTGGCCTAACCGCCCCATATGAGAGGAACTACATGTGAGCATGAATGTCACAAGGTGGGGCCAGCAATTGGACAGCCCACCACAGATACAAAAAGGATCCAAGCACAAAGTCAGAAAGCTCTCCCAGTATGATTTACATTAGAAACCTCATGAATCTACTTCTCCTTTTCTCAGAAAATCATAAATAAAACAAATGGTGCTGACACAACTTGTAGAACGTCAGAAAAACAGACCATCTGGCTGTTCCCCTGAGCACTTCACTCTGTATAGAAACGCACAACCCAGACTCTGGCCCTAGGATTTGGAGAACTAAAACTCAACATGTTAAGGACATGATGAAGCAAGCTAAAAAAGAAAACTAGCAATAAATAAACTTTAAAAGGAAATCTTCAAAACCAGATGTAAATTTAGTCGTTTACAGAGACAAGCCTACCTAGTGTACAAATGGAAGCCACTTTTAAACTCAACCCTTGTAAATAAATCCTCCCAGGAAAACAAATTATGAAGACAGTGGTTTCTTATGAACACAAATTTGGAAGAAGGGAAGCTGGATATTCTCAAGGGATATTTCCATTAAGGCTTGATGAATTATCCTTCCCTGTTCTACAAACATCGCTATTTTAAGAACTGACTCAGTTCTGTTCAATTACAGCAACATTGCCTCTTAATAAGACCAGAAAAACACTGACAAAACATTATTTTCACTAGCCAAGATTATGAACAGGATAAAGGAGAAAAGTTAACACCTTTTCACAACATTTTGTATTGCATCAAGTCAGTTGTTTTTCTTCATCCAAGATAATATTCATACTTATGATGCCTAACCCAGAAAGCATTGTTGACACATGATGTTGATTCAGTAATGAGTGCACTTCCATTTTTAATCTGATAATCCCCATGGCTAACAGATTGTTGTAGCCAAATGATGCTTTTGTAGTTCAGTTAACATCTGCCAATAATTGAACCTAAGAACAGTATCCATCAACAATTCCAAATTTACTTCCCAGAATCAGCATTAAACTAAACAACAAGGCCTTGCACCTTCTAAGGCAATTTATTAAATTCATTTACATATAAAATTTATACACTCTGCAAATGTAACTGATATAGGCTGGCATTATTCCTGATGTTTCAGTGAATTAGAAATAAAATGGGGAAGGAGCATTTACTGAAACTCTTTGGTAAGGATTTGTGTTTTCATATGGGTATTAATATTACAAACATGTAGTCTGGGAAATGAACATGTGAATCATGCAGGCAGAAATTTTTTGTAAGAACCTTGTAGCCCAAATTTTCAAAATTCAGCCTTTATGAAAAGAATGTGATTTTTCTAAAATGATCTTCCTCCTATGGCAAAATATCATTATAAATGCATTATAAATGTTTTATTAGATGAGAATAGAGAAATATTCCACTCATTGACCAAGACTGGGCAATTTTTCCTCATATGTAAAAGAGTTTTGTCTCTTTAAATATTAGATATCTCATATGTCAATATCAAAATGCCATTTCACCCAGACTTGCTGCTACACAGTACTTTCTCAGGGAAAGTATTTATTTGAATACTTATTGAATGGTAATGTTCAGTGCATAAAAACCAGTACATGACTCCATATTTGGAATCACATAAACTGTTTTTGGAATTTAATTCTTAAATTACAGCTCACAAGAAAACATCTATTCTTTGAAAAGTTTGTTATCATCTCAATCTCAACATGCTGGGTTGGAATTTATCAATAATGTTCTCAGTGTGCCCTGAAAAATGCTAGGGGGCTCTCAGAGCTCACCAAAAGGCCATAGTCGAGAGGGAATAAGGTAAACTTCAAGTCTTCTCTGACTCTCATCCAGCAGAGAAACTCTTCTTTCTTTTGTTTTATGTGATTTCCTCTTAACAGTTTTGCTAAAGGAAAGTAAATGTTGAGCATGTGGTAAGTGCTCAATAAACGTTTTTCTTTACTCTCTTCCCTCCTCACGCTGGCCCCAATTAAATATGACTTTCCCAACTCAAATATTTCTATCAGCAATAATATTTTACCCTATGTAACAATCTTGAGATCCTGGCTTCCACCTAAGCGCTTCTCTTTCACCTGCAATAGCCCTTCTTCACTATGTCCCATTGGTGATAGTCCATGTCTCAGAATTGCCCCTTCATTCCATTCCTTCTACCACCAAGTTCCAACACTATTGTGCTAGAAGTCCACGCAATGGCTTTAGGTCTCAATGACCTGTCCATAGTCTTTTATTTCATCCTGACAATGCAGGTAACTTCTGCAACTCTCCTGCTCTGATATACTTCCCACGTAGTCCACCATATGGGCTCAAAAGACTACTGAGGTGTGATCTTTTATGTGAAGTAACTTTTCAAAAAATCTGAAGTCATGCCGATTTCAATACTGTTCTGAAACTAACCTTTGTAGGGAACCTAGAGAGGGTTAAAGGGGTAAATGATCAAAAGTTAGGGCTGATATTATCTGTTCATATCTTCAAAGCATATCTTAGTAGACTATTTCCAAGGTATTTCTCTCTGGAGATAAGGAAGGAAGGGAGGAGGGAGGGAGGGAGGGAGGGAGGGAAGGAAGGAAGGAAGGAAGGAAGGAGGGAAGGAAGGGAGGAGTGGAGGAGGGAGGGAAGGAAGGGAGGAGGGGAGGAGGGAAGGAAGGAAAGAGGGAAAGCAGGAGGGAGGGAAGGAGGGAGGGAGGGAGGGAAGAAGGGAGGGAGGAAGGGAAGGAAGGAAGGAAAGAAGGGGGGAGAAGGGAGAGAGGGATGTGAAGAGGGAGGACAAAAAAGAGAGAAATTGCATGAGTTGTTAAAAAGTTTGAGAATTTTACATAATATATTAAATCCTTGTGTGTGAAAATGAACATTAACATACTGATCGTTCTGATAAGTACTACAGTTAAGAAGCCCACTTAACTTTTTAAACTTGTGAATCTGCATACTTATTTAAAAATTAAGTGCTTTTTTCATTTTTATCTTTAGCACAGTTACTAAAATCCTGTAGAATTTAGACTCAAAAAACGTTTGATAAATATTTCCTTAATAGTTACTGTAGGAGATACAAATACTCAATACAACAAAGAATTATTACAACATTACTACCATGCGTAAGTGTTGGCAGACTAAGCCCAAAGACCTTATTCTATCATTCAAGGTCATCTGCTATTTACTGCTCTTTTATCCTCTCCTTATACTGATAGCAGTGGAAGCCACTGGTTACATTGTGAAATTCAAATCCTACCTCTGCTAAATACTACCCTGGGACTCTGGAAAATACTCGATTCTCTCTGTGTCAGTTTTCTCACTTATCAAACAGATGATAAGTGCTTTTATTTGCTGGGTATAGGAAATGGGTGGATTTCTAGATGCTAACACAGATCTGCTGACCAATGCTCTAGGAAAACCACTTGCTTGTCACTCTCCCTTTATCCTCATATAAGAGCAGCTAGTAAGAGACCCTGAGCTACAGGGACCAGAGGACAGCACTGCTATTTTTGAGTATTTATAGGGGAAATAAGCACATGAGAGGGTAACTGATGTGTCTGTGCCCAAAAGACAGAGGTAGGACTTGGTAAAAGTGAGAGGAGGCAATTTTTAGCTCACCATGAAGACTTCTCAGCAATCTCGGTTGTATAAAGTTTACATATACTCCTTCGAAAAACATCTGCCCCTGGTGCCTAGGATTTTTTCACTGGAAATTTTTCCAGAATATTGGAGGGGCTTTCAAGCCTTGGTGTTCTTAGACTACGTGATTCTATATGACTCCTAAGTTTCCCTTCCAACCACGAGGTGTTACCATTCTGGACACTATAACACACCTAGGAACTGAAATTTATGGAGTAACATCCATGAGCTAATCCACTTGTTTCTTTCCTACCTTCACTCTTTTTTTTTTTTTAATTTTTTTGTTTTAGATGGACACGAATATCTTTATTTTATTTATTTATTTTTATGTGGTGCTGAGGATCGAACCCAGTGCCTCCCGCATGCAAAGCAAGCACTCTACCATTGAGCTACAATCCCAGCCCCTACCTTCACTCTTGATGCATGTGTTTCAGGAAGAGTGTTTTCAAAGATTTTGGTATTGGGAGTGTTCTTTTGCAATGTAACTTCAAATATTCTCAGTGCAGAACACCAAATCACATGCACCAAAAATGGTCTGAAATGACAGGTACAGGCCTTACAAGAACACCCCCGGGGGGTTGAACTTAACAGGATGTTCCAGAAGAAAACTGAGGAATTCCCTCTGTGTCTTCAGCTCCTCCAGTGAGCATCCTCTAAACAGTGAGGCCGGGCTCACAGAGTTCTTGTAATTAATCCTCGAATCCTGAAGGGACTATTCTGTTCCTTCTCACAGCTGTTGCTATGAGTCATATAAAACACCATCTTAGTTCTAAGTTCTTAGTTGAATCATACATTAAGACTAAAAACTCAATCTAAAAGGCATAAAATCCAAATTATTTCCATGCTGCTGTAGCAAGTATTTAAAAAAAAAAACAAAACCTGCATACTTTTATAATATAGATTTTTGCAGTGATGAAAAGGCAGCTATCATTTATAGTTCCCTTTCAGAATGGACACTTATTTATAAATGAATGGTTCTGTAATAACACAATGGCACCTTCATAAATCTCTCCAATGTATGGCGGTCTGGAACACATCTGATGAGAAATGTGTTTACTCTTTCAGGATTAAAAATAGAAAAACACAATAGAACAAGTTCATTGGTAGGTTCAGGTGGCCACTTAGCTTATAATAGAATCAGGAAATGAAAGTGCCCTGTGGTGCAGTCAGAAATCCACGAGAACCCGTCTTTAGCTAACACAAGCAAAGCATTCTAGTGAGTTCCCTCAGTTGTCATCATTAAAAAAAAAAAAATTAACTGTATACCTCCTTTCAATCAGCTAAATATTTATTCAAATAGTCAGTTTGTTATTTCTTCATTAACAAAGTTTCCCCTGCTGCTCAGCAGAATATGGGAGGAACTTTGCAAATGTCAGATGCACTCAAGTTGAATCAACCAGGGGAAGTGATAAAAAGGCTCATAATCAAGTGGAACTACAATAGTGGCACATTTCAAGCTGGGAAATAATAGATCAATACAGAAGGCTTTTTCCCATGGGATAATACTGCTATTTGTTCTTATTTTTGTGACTTGTTTTTACTCATCACATCACAAGTACAATGCTTTTCTGTGTTAACCTTCAATTTGTAAATGATCGTTTGTATTCTAATCCTCAGAACACTGCAACAGAGAAAAGAGGGTGCGATTTTTTGAAAGAAAAACTGTCTTGTGAACAAAGGAGAGTAAAATAAAATAACCAAAGTATTTTAGGGAAAGAATTAGTGGTTTATGAGCTCCTGGTTAGCATATGAAGATCTCGTCCTAATAGATAAATCAAGCCTGATGAGGCAGGGTTTGTGAAACAGGGACAGATATAACAAAGGTCCTCATGGGATAAGTTTTTAAAAGCTTTAGTTTAACCTGGCATTAGGGAAGTCTAACCTGCTTATTTGCTTCTTGTGAAAACCCAGTGCTTATTGTCTTCAAAACACAGATGTTTTACCCTTAATTTTGTGGTTTGATAAGGATCTTAGTTTGGTAAAGATTTTGGCTCATGAACACTTCACAGTGAACATTAACACAGTTGCTAATATAAAGTTTTATCAAATTAGCTTCTTTTATATAATTGTGTGTTATCTTCCTCACCACTGACCGATAAGAAAACATGCCCTAGTCAATTTATCTTGTAAGCCAATTTGCTTATATCATTTCAGATACATATTATAATCCAACAGCTCACTATTATAAAAAAAAAAACTATTCATAACCCATGTTATGGAATGGGTTATATAAAAAAACTATTCATAACCCATGTTATGGAATCAGCTTATAAAGATTGTTTTTCTTCATAAAAGATAGTGAGATGATATCAAAATATAGAACTTCAAAATATTTCCAAAATCACAAAGAAAAAAATGTTTCAATGTGTAGATAAGTCAGTGAATCCAGCAAAATTTTATGCTAACAGTGCACATCTTTCTTGTTTAAGAAAATTCTGTACGTATGCTTTTCTCTTTCCAAATACAAACAGACATTTCATTTTAGAAACATAAGTGAGTGACCCACCATGAAAAGGATCAAGTGGCTGGTCACCCAAGTGCTCTTCACCATTAACTGATAATAGTGATTTGATTGTGATTTGAGAACTTTAACAACCTTCCAGAGGATCCCAGGCAATTTTGAGAGCAGAAGCATAGAAATTCCTGGAAAATCCCAAACTCAGCATATCAATGTTTAAATGGACCTTTCATATCTTTAAGTACAAAAAGATAAAGAGACAAGGTAGGTAAAATAATTTAACAATGTAATAGTCAGTGCCATGTTCATCCCTTGCCTCTCCAAGAGTTACTTAGTTCCCAGGACTCAGCACACTTGCCTTGGAGGGGTCAGCACAGTGTAAAAGAACAAACTATAGAAGAAGAACATGAAATGAGATCAAATGTTTACTGCTCCCCACACTGCCATCTGAAGACCTGTCAGTCATCCTTGAACTAAAGTGACCATTGATGAAGTCATCTGGGCTGGAGGTAAGGGAATTGTGTGAAGAAGGGAGTCATGGCTCATAAAGAAAAGAGGAGAAAAAGGGCAATTTAAGGAGTGGGGTTTGGTTTTCCCCCTATATTACAGGAATTGATTTTTCATATCAAACAAATGGCGTGGTTAACATCCACCATGAGGGAAATGATTGCAAAGCCTTCTAAGTACAAGGTTGTCATAAGGGCTGTAGGTAAAATCAAATAATGCTTAGATTAATGTCACCTTTTTCTTTGCCTGTATACTTTGCCCCAGGATATTCCATAGGAAATATCAGTAACTGTGTAATTTTCGCCTGATATTCCTAAGGAAAACAAAAATGTGTTACTGGAACCCAGTGTCCATGGACATCTGCCTTCACACAATATTGTGAGTGGTCGTGTAGAAGAAGCTGGTTTCTTTTGTCAAATGAGCTCTCCTTCGAGCTCGCTGAGAGTTTATCTTTTACTTTGTATGGAAATTCTACGGAAAGCCTAATAGTACAGAATGGAATCGAGAATCATGTGTAATACTCAACTGCAACATGGATTTTATTTTATGCCTCCTCCTAAATAAGCCTTTTCTAAATATATTTTTGAAGACTGACGGCACATAAAAGGGAGCTATTAAGGAGAACCGCAGGGTGTCTATGATGGGAAGAACTGATTATCCCTGACAGCCTCCAACTTTTGAATTCCTGGAAAGGCAAACCACGAATGTTTCAGCGAGCCTTGCATGCAGATAAATTTTATGCCACATTGCCCTCCAACCCTTTCGCTCCTCTTTCCTCTCCCCTGCCTTCCCAGGCTCTTCTAAAATGGTACATTTGTTACAGGGTGTTCTTGGTCAGCTTTCTCATACGTTATCTGAACCAGCATCAGATCAGACCTACCAGCATTTTTTAAACGTCAGACTTGCTTAGTTCTATAACCACCTTCTAATTAGAACATAGTATATTTATTTGTACACTCCTTTGCATTGCATTAGTAGGATACTCTGGGAAAAGCTCCATGCTTTCCAAACACTGAATTTCAGGGAGGTCCTCAGCAAAACCATGAAACAAATTTGAATCTTACCCTTCGTTCAGTTTTCAGTCTGTGACCTTGCACCCAGATTCCATGAATAGAACATTGTCCTCGGAGGGCAGAGGCTCAATAACTGGACATTTTCTGGGTCCCTGAATTTGTACAATGAGATATCAACTCCAATCTGAGAGCACAATGCTCCAGTGATGGCCAGGAATGGCTGCAATATTGATGCCTTTCAATGTAGATCACATTCACTGAGCAGAACTCAATAAAATGATACTGTAGTTAACAAGTTTTATAACACAAAGTTACTTTAAAACATGTAACTAATCAGAGGCAAGCCTGTTTATGTGTGTCAGCACCACATTTAATTGTCAATAAATAAACAAAGATTTGCTTCACCTATTGTCATGTATATCAAGTAAGTCATTAATCTAAACTAATGAAGCTTAAGATATATGACAGACAATGTTTATGGAGCGCCCTCTTAATGATATGTTTGCTTTTCATTTCAATGCCAAGAGAGCCCATTATCAAGAAAGCAGCATATTATGGTCCAAACACATTGAAATCTACAGCACCGTTCTTTGTTCCGAGTTCACAATAAGCAGCGCTTGCACTTACATATTCATGCACTCTCCGAGATGAAAAGCATTAGTTAGACACGAATATGGGTGGGGTGGGGGGAGGGGAGACAATGAAATCCATCTGAGGCGCCTGCTCTGTTGTGGGTTTCCCCCTTCGGATTTTTAAGCTCACCTGGAAAGAAAAAGGAGACTAAATCCAGCCCCATTCATGCACACATCCATTTTGAAAAACATTAGTGAATATGTATCATAAACACAATGAGTTCTGATCACTAAAGAACATCCTGAATCTCTAAAGAACGCAAACCCAGGATGCCAAGCTGAAAATAAATAGCTACTAGGTAATAAATGGGAGTATTCTATACTTATTCCAATGTTCACATTAGTCCTAAAGCTTTGATGGTTTCCAAAGAAAAGTAATTATTTCTTATTCTGGTGTAGAATAATGTGGACAAATTAACATCAATCAAACCTTAATGATTCTTATACCTAATGACATGACAAATGGAGAATAGCTGACCCTTTGGGCCAATGCCACCAAGAGATTTTGCTGGAGGTTCCAACAACCAAATTAAAGACTAAATCATATTGCAGTTTTATTTACTTAAATCTGGAGAAATATGCCTTAAATGGAACCAAAGCACAAGTGGACACAGCATGTCTGTGCAGAGCACGGCAAAAGACTATTATTAAAAGGGCCAAGGATCTTGACTGTCTGGTCTCTCAGTGTATTTCCAGACTCTTCCACAGCCCCTGGGCCCTTGGTTTCCTGGTGAGAATGAGATGATTACTGGCTAAATCTATGAAGGAAACCATGATATGGAAACAGAAGGATTTTTTAAAGCTTTTCTAGAAACACCTTGTTCTCCTCTTCCTTTCCATTCTGGCTGTCTCCTCTAGTCAAAACATGAAGCTCTCTCCTTCAAAAGCTTTCTTTTCTCTGTCTTCAGGATCATGCAGGGAGGTCACTTATGAAGTCATGAGTCCATTCCTTCACTTCTCTACTTGTTCAAGTTGAAGCAAAGTTCTATTTATTTCTTCAAGACATATCTACACAACGAGACGCATAGAGATGTTGACCCTCCTGGAAGTCAGAGACACATTTTGTTAATTGAAAATTGGTAGGCATCATTCTAGAGCTGTGTGAACAAAGTCCTCCCTGCCACAGGTGCACAGAGGAGGTTGACTAAATGGCAGTCCCCAGAGCATATGCCACATAAACAAGGCCCTGAAGTGTAATTTGGCTTTGGGCAGTCATATAAGTGGGTAATCCGTGGGGCAAGGGTAGAATCAATGATCAAATTAGAATCAATGATCAAATGAACAGAGTATGATACAGCACCGAGTGTTCAAGATCACCCAGTTGTTGCAATATGTCTAAATGCTGGATATCATGAAATGAGACCATAGATGTTGTTGTCTCTGTGCATGTGGGGTGGGAGAAGATCCTGGAACCAAGCTCCTGTACATACCCAGAGATAACTATGCGAAAAATATTTAATATCCCCAATCTCTCTAGCTCAGACTGTGTCAAAGACATTCTAGACAGAAATAATCCTCTCATTACTTAGAGCTCTAAAAAACTGTGCCCTGTATGATTTACTAATCATTTATTCATTCCAAGTCTTCTTTGTGATTAAGAAATAATTCCTAATGTGTAAATATGCACAATATAACAAGTGTTAATTTTTCCAGCAGGATTGAAAGAAAGGGCTTCTGGTTAGTAAAACACTGTGTTTGGAAGACAGTTTCTGGGAACATAGAAAACTAGTTATAATTACTCTTCAAAATTTATAATATATTAAAATACTCTAGACCAGGCTTTCTCAGCTTCAGCAGGATTGACATTTAGGCTATCCTGTGCATTGCAGCATGTTTAACAGTATCCTTTGGCTCTAACTACTAGATTCCAGTAGGAACCTCCCCAGTTGTGACAACCGAAAATGTCTCCAAACATTGCCAAATATCCCCTAGGGGTATAATCACCCCTAGTTAAGATTCCCAGCTCTACACATTCATGTTTAATGAACATAATTTAATCTTGTTTGGTGACTCAAAAGGCACATCAGAATCCAATTATGACTTAGGGTGGACACCAATGGCAGGAACAGAGGCAGTTTAATGTTCTAATTAATGGAACATCAGAAAACAGAGCTAACAGTAAAAATAACAAGTAATAAATATCAGTCTTTTACATTGCAATAACCACTTATGAGGAAAACATTCATTATTTACAACATCTTGTAAATCAGAAATCTCAAAGTTTCAAGAGGCAAAGTGATTAGTCCAATGACCTACTAAAAATACTTCAGTGGATTTGGGCTAAAGTTCTAGGCCCCCCACTGGACTTTTGGGGAACTGCAAACCTATTGCTCTAACGACATTAGGGCTCTTTGACCTGCATTTCCTCTTTTTTTATGTTATTTTTAAAAATTTGTTCTTTTCTGTTATACATGACAACAGAATGTATTTTGATATATCATATATACATAGAGTGTAACTTCTGATTTTTGTGGTTGTTTATGATGCAGAGTTACACTGGTCATGTATTCATATATGAATGTAGGAAAGTTATGTCTCATTCATTCTACTATCTTTCCCATTCCCATCTCCTCCTTTCCCCCACCCCTCCCTTTCCAATCCGGTGGACCTTCACTCCTCCCTTTTCCCCACTTCCCACCCCCTGCCTATTATAAGTCAGCATCCACATATCAGAGAGAACCCTCAGTCTTTGGTTTTTTTGGGAATTGGCTTATTTCATTTAGCATCATGGTCTCCAGTTTCATCCAATTACCGGAAAATGCCATATTTTCATTCTTCTTTATGACTGAGTAGTATTCCATTGTGTATGTATACCACATTTTCTTTATCCATTCATCTATTGAAGGGCACTTAGGTTAGTTCCATAGCTTAGCTATTGTGAATTGAGCTATAAGCATTGATGGGGCTGTGTCATTATAGTATGCCAATTTTAAGCCCTTTGGGTATATGCTGAGGAGTGGGACAACTGGGTCAAATGGTGGTTCCATTCCAAGTTATCTGAAGAATCTCCATACTGCTTTCTATAGTGACTACACTGATTTGCAGTCCTACCAGTAATGTATGAGTGAGTGTACATTTTTACCCATACCCTCACCAACATTTATTATTACTTGTATTCTTGATAATTTGATCTGAATTTCTTTAACAATTATGTGAAGCACCTCATGATAACCTTCACTTACATTATCTTAAATTGTTTTTCAGTTTTCCCATTGGTACCATATTTATAATTCCACCCCAAGATATGTGGATTCTTTGAGACTATGAGGAAGGTAAAAAAAATTAAGGAGTCAAAACTTATCAAGATAAGGGCTGGATTGAGGCTCAGTGGTAGAGTGCTCACCTAGCATGCATGAGGCACTGGGTTTGATCCTCAGCACCACATAAAAATAAAAAAGGTATTGTGTCCACCTACAACTGAAAAATTTATACTTAAAAAAACTTATCAAGATAAGCACTTGGACTTCCTTGAGCAATAGGCAGGTGTGTGCAAATCAATATAGAAAACATATTGGACTATTACTTAGCAAAGATATCACAGCACTGTATATGAGAGTTTTTGAAAAGCATATATATGTAAATACACACACATACATGTACATATATGTATTTTATTTACTTATTTATATAGAATCTTGCTAGGTTGCCCAAGCTGGCCTCAAACTCACAATTCTCCCACCCTGGTCACCCAACTAGTTGGGATTACAGGCATGTGCCACCATGCCCAGTTTGACTTTATTATGGAAAAAGATTCATTCTCCATTATCTTCTTTTATCTCACAACCACATGATGTAGCCAAAATCCATCTCCCTTGTCTTAAGTAGGTATCTTTACAACAGCTATTTCCAAATCTCTGTACTACACACCACTATTAAGTCATTGAAGTCCTGAATTTATAATATTCATAGCTATAGCATTTAGTCATGATCCAAGAAAAATTTATGCTATAGGCTGAATTGTATCCGCTCAAAATGCATATAGTGAGGCCCTTACCCCTAATGTGTTGATATCAGGAAATGGGACCTAGGGAGGTAATTATTTTTAGATGAGATCAGGAAAATGGGGCCCCATCATTGGGACTAGGTACTTATAAGCTTGCTCACTTTCTTTTCACATGAAGACACAGCAAGAAGGTGGTTATCTGCAGAACAGGCAGAGAGGCCTTGCCATAACCCAACCTTACTATCACCCTGATCTTGGGCTTTCAGCTTCCAGTACTTGGAGCAAATACACTTCTGCCCTTTAAACTACCCAGTTAGTGGTACATTGTTACAACACCTCAACTGACAAAGACAGTGTGTCAGCTTCCATGACCACAAATGGAGACCAAGGTCATCAGGGCCACTTACATGTGCACAGGTAATGAATACCCTGGAAGTCCTTTCCCTTGGCTCCTTCCCACACAGAGAAACTGCTCAACCACCTATCTCTTCTATACACTCTGATGCTTCTATTCCTCAAAACTCACTTCCATGTAACCTCCTAAGATATGCTTCTCTCAAGAGATAATAACCCAAGAAGTAAAAGCTTTCTCACTCTGTCTCTAGGAGAATTTGCTCAGAAGAAAATATCCCTTCTGTAGAACCAGTCAAAGCAGGGATCATCACGCCCAGGGAAGACTGATGTCATCAAGACTCACAAGGTTCCTCTTGGTTGCAAAAACTGAGCTGCCTTTTTTACCCAGATAAACACTCCTCCTCAGAGATCTCCACCACCTTACTTACACTAGGTGCTGTCTACATAGATCTCCCAATCTATAACCTATGGAATGTGGGAAACAGTGTGAAATCCCTGTCACCAGGGCTCATCTGCATATAGAGTCTCAGGACGTTCCCACCCCAGTTACATTCCAACAATTGCTCCCACAGGATCTAATAGTTCTTTATCTTTCCCTGATCAAGAGGAAAGCTAAACCATCAGTTCCTAACTCATTATTTTATTCCAGAATTTTTATGCCATTTATTCTATGCCAGTCACCTTATGTACTTTAATATGTATTAATTTATTAAATGTAACCATATTATCTTGTAAGTTTATCTATTATTCTCACTTTACAGAGGCAGAATCCTTGTCCAGGAGTTTTCACTGTTTTATTGCACAGCTAGTAGATGTTCAAGGTAGGATTCCAACCCAGGTCATCTGGGCCCAGAGTCCACAATCATGCGATAGGTTTCTCTTTGTTTTATGGGCTTCTTGAATCTCAGTACTATGGGCTTTCCATCACCCTTGTATGAAAGTACATTATATTCTTTCTCCAAAAGACTAAAAGAGATAAGTATGTCATTACCATAGACACATACCTGAGAGAAGAGAGGGACCTACCCCCAAAACACATGCTTCCTGTTCTTTTTCCCCTTAGTAGATTAGATCTGGGTTGCTGAAAACTTCTCAGGTTGCCTCCGTGTATTCAATCAGCATACACTAACTCTACAGAAGGGAATCTTTTCTTCTGAAAAAGTTATACAATCACACTTTTGAGGTCATAAATGAATCTTTGCCTCTTTCTTTTTCAAGAAACAAGAAACCATACCCTTGAACTCTAGTTTAGCTTTCCCCTTGACCAGGAAAGATAAAAAAAACTATTAGGTTCTTGTGAGAGCAACCCCTGGAGTGTAGTTTATGCTTATTTCAGGTTCTAAAAGGATTAACATAGGTATCTGGTGAGCTCTATCCCTGGAGATGGTTTATCTTACTTGATCATTTGATCTTTATAATAAAGCCATGAGGTTAGTTTCATCATTATGCCATCTTTAAAATAACTAACTGGAGTTTGGTAGACTGGGAAGTTGGTCAACCTGGAAGTAGCAGGTTTGAGGTGCCAAGCTCACCATCTTACCCACTACACAATTCCACCTCCTTGTGAACCTACTAGGTAGAGTCAGAACTGTCTTCATAGCACTGTTCAAGTGTCTCAAAGACATGATATTCCCTGTAATAGCAGAGTGACCAACAATAGGTAAGCAATAAATACTTGTTGAATGAAATAGATGGATGAATACCGAGAAAAGGAATTTGTTCTTTCTTTGAGGATTCTGGGCTCTAAAGGTAACTCCTAATTGGAATCATTCTCTGTCTCTTAGTAAGAAACTCTAGGTGAGTCACTGAATCTTTATGCCCCAGAAGTTTCCTTATTTGTAAAGTTCTTATTATATAGTGGTATCTATCTAGTAGAGTTAATGTGAGGCTTAAATGAGTTAGTCCATGCAAAGTACTTACGAAACAGACTAATATGGTATGATGTGAATTAATTATTTTTATTTAATGTCTATTAAACTTTCTAATTATTATTCAAGTTGCCTAAATTTCTGTGCATGATATATATGTGTGTGTATATATATATAACCATACACATATATATGTATGATTTCATATGTATATAAATTAGATAATTAAAGTACTTTTGGAAGACAATGTAGGTCATACAAGCATCCAAAAATAAAACAAAAATTAATATTTACAATTTTTATGGTAAATCTCAGTTTCTGAAGCTAAATTCAAGTCAAGTGCCCAATAAGATCAAATCCTCAGGTGGAAATGGGTCAATTTAAGGCAAAATGATGACTCTCTCCTTTAGTTCCTCTGTATTCTTTGATTTCCCCTTTCTTTACTTTTTCCTCATTGGTGATTCCCCATCAAAAGTCAAATTTCACTGCTCTGTGTTTTTTAATTCGTTGTCTATCATCCTTCCCCTAGAAGTGCTTCTCTCAAATTAGAAAGCTTTGGAGAGCAATCAATTATAATTCTTCATTGATTTACTAATTATTTTCCAGTGTGAATGATTTTCAATGTGTAACCTCATTCAAACCTTCAACTTCAACTTGTAGAGATCCATCTGTGGGCTGTGTGTGGACCACCACACAAGAGTCCCACACAGCACTAGAGATAGGGCTGACCTGCTGAAGCTGCAGCCTCTCTGGGATGGGTGTGACCTGCGAAGATGTCAATCAACCTGCTGACTGCAAGACTCCACCTTTTCCTACCTTGGGAAAGAATGTTAGATGGAAGGTCTTTGAAGTCTCCCAATATAAATAAAGCACACACGCGGGGGCCATTTTGCCTTTTTGCCATCTGCCAGAGGCCTGGAGGATTATCTGGCTATGGGCCCATCCTACCCCCACGTTTTGAAACTATTTTGTTTGTTCTGTGGTTTTTTTCATTGCCTAACTTCTTTTAGTCTTTTTCCGGTCAGAGAATATTTTCACTACCATCCACGTGGGACATGGGCAATATCAGCTAATTGAATGAAAAGCCCTTTCCCTTGTCAAAATCAATTCACAAAAAATAACATCAGTATTTATGGTCTTGGTGGTACATGACTACATTCTGAGTGGCTCCAGAGGCTGAGGCAGAAGGATCACAAGTTTGGGGCCAGCCTTAGCAACCAAGGCCCTAAGCAACTTAGCAAGACTCTGTCTCAAAATAAAAAATAAATAAAAAGGGCTGGGATGTGGCTCAGTGGTTAAGCATCCCTGGATTGAATCTCTAGTACCCCAAATAAAAAATAATACAAATGACATTAATAGATAGAAAGCATGATCAGAAAACTTTCCCCAGGGTGGGAAAAATAGTCATCAGAAAACTCCTCCCATCCCTTTCTACAGCAAGTGTCAGGCCAAGATACTTAATGGCAAATTCTATCATCCTTCAAGGTGAGATGACCCTAGTGTTTCTTAAATTTTCCAAGGTATATAAGAAAAGGAATATTTTCTAAACCCTGTTGTTAAAAAAAATAAATAACATAGCTGAACCTGTTAAAGATAGTATACTCATAGAAACCTCTAGAACAATTCCACTTAACAAGTATCAGAGAAATATCCCTAAAACACATTTTTAAAAATAATGCATTATAACCAAGTAAAAGCTATTCCAAGAACATGAAAATTCCATGAATGTAATTTGCTGTATTAAAATATCTGCATAAAATCATATTATCACCATGATTGCCAAAAGATCTTCAACAAAATTCGACACCCATTTTAAAGCCTGATTTTACATATATATAAAATAAGAAATCACCAAATGCCTTCACACTAAAGCAGGAATAAAGCTAATACCTTCTATCTCCAGTATTATTTACACCTGTTTTGGAGGCATGAGCCATGACCATCTGAGAAAGAAAAATATCTAAAAGCGTAAGAAGTCGGGAGGCAGAAGTAAAATTCTCTCTATTTTGCAGACACATTAGTTCTCAAAACCTAGAGAACTAAGGATAAAACTAGCACACATTAAAGAAACTCAATAATGTATCTGGATATAAAATCTGCATATAAAGTAAATAGACTTCATACCACAAGCTTGTAACTAACCAGTTAGAATATATACTGGAAAAGAAAAATAGCAAAAAATAAAAAATATTAAAACATTAAAAAGAAAAGAAAATAGCCCTCCCATGAAACACAAAAAGGAGAGAGAGAGGGAGAGAGAGGTGGGGGAGAGGGAGAGAGAGAGAGAGAAAGCAATTGAAAAAGACAAAAACAAATGTAATGACATTATCTCTTCTTGGACAGGACAATTTAGTATCATAAATGGGCCAATTCTTCCCATGTTAGAGTACCAATTAATGGAAGTTCAGAAATATACCCGAAAGTATTTATTTTTCTGGACCTATATGACTTAATTCTCAAGTACATATGAGAAAAATACATTTTTAAATGGTTGGAACCCCCCCACAAGAACAGTAATAGAGTACTACTGCTACTAGATATTAAAACTATAAAGATCAGTAATTAAAACACTATGATATAGACACATCAGTAGATAAACTAATGCGAAAGAAAAATTACAAGTCAAAACTGGAACTTCTTTTAACCTAAAACAAGGAAATGCTCAATTAGACCTAAGAAGGACCTGAATGAACTTACAGGGGCTTCCACTGTCTGATTTTGTATTGATTTGAGCAAATAAAAGGAGTAATGATTCTAACAGATGAACTCATAAAGATATCTAAAGGACAATCATTTGGGAGAAGATCTTCATCATGGAAGAATGCCAACTCACTAAGAAAGAACAATAGAACAATAAAGCTCCCATTTTCCAACTCAAATGGAGTTAGATAAAAAGTCTTTTACATTTTTCTACATAGTTCCCATTTTGGGCGTTCTTCATTTCTTTATAAAAGTAAATATGCTTCCATTTGGTTTCATTTCCCTTAAGCCTGAAGAATTTTCTTTAACACTTCTTGTAGTACAAAATCGTTGGCAATGAATCCTCTCGGCTATAGTTTTATTGAAGTAAAAAAATGGAGTTTTAAAGGATATTTTTGAATAATATGCAAGTCTAGCTTGACAGTCCCCTCCCCTGCGCTTGGCAATTTAAAGATGTTACACCATTGTCTTCTCCCTTGTAAATGCTGATAACAAGTCTGCAATTATTTTTAACCTTGTCCCTATACACAGAGATTCTTGATGTGGAGCAAAGTCTCCCCCCAAGGGACATTTACAATATGTAGAGACATTTTAAATTGTCACTGGGGAAATGTGGTTCCTGCCATCTAGTAGGTAGGGGCTAAGGATGAAGGATGCTGCTAAACACCCACAGCTCCCATCACAAAAAATTCTCCAGCCCAAATTTCCCATAGTGCTGAAGGTGAGAAAGACTGCTCTGTACAAAGTGGGACTGAACCTCTATGCCCGTTCCTGGGGCTCTTTTTCTGAGTAGCCCCTTTCTCTCTGGAACTCTGTGCAACTTTCTGTGCAACTTCAGCTAGATCAGTCCCCCTGGACTCTGAACTCCATCTCCTCTCTACTCAGTTAGTTTGGGTGATTTTATTTGAGTTTCCCTTGCTGTGCCTCACTGCAAAAATATCTTCTGGGCAGAAAACCTGGAGTGATTATCAAGCTCATCTTATTTATTTCCCTTTTCTTTGTAATCATAGTCATGCAACTTATTGCCCCATGTCTGAAGCAGTTGTTTTATATATTTAGTCCATTTTTTTGTTTCTTATGCTAAGAGTGTAATTCTAGATTTTCTTAGTCCATTACAGCTGGAAGTGTAAATCTGTGTTAATATATTCTGAATAAAATGTTATGGTGGCTGTAACTTTATTTTCAAATGGTTTAGCATAAAGAGTCCCAAAGAGTAAAAGAAAAAAAGACAGCAAATGTGACAATATTTCAACAATGAGTAAATCTAGTTAAGACTATAAGAGTGTTCTTTGTATTATTTATTTATCTCTTTTATAGGCTTGAAATTTTTCCAAATACAAAAAGTAGAAAAAGAAAATGGCATGAGACTATAAGCCCCTAGCACAATTTTCTGAATATTTTCCAAAAAAAATTAGAAGAATTTCCTATCTATAATTTTAGCATCTCTACATGGAGAGTAACATCTGAAAATTTAACTATTGTTAAATTCCACCTGCAATGAACAACACAAGAAGACATTTAGTGCCTGGGTTATTGTTTGTCCTCTAATAAAGTTATAAGTCTGCATCAGTTAGAAAACTCTGAAGTCTTATCCCCACTTGGTAAATGTAGAGATAGGGGGGTGGCACTGTAAGCCAGGTTTCTGGTATTTTTCTCTTCTTTTTTAAAAATATCGTTATTTTATTTGTTTATTTTTATGTGGTGCTGAGGTTCAAACCCAGTGCCTCACGCATTCGAGGCAAGCACTCTACCACTGAGCTACAATCCCAGCCCAGTATTTTTCTCTTCTTAATCATTCATCTTTCTACAATTCATAGACCACAGCTCCCAGAAATCAAACAAACAAACAAACAAAAACAGCAATAAAGGAGATTCATTGGAGAGAATTGCATTGAATTTCATAAAGCTAAAGCATTTATAAGTAAAATCTTAAAGATTTTTAAATGAGGTTGGCAGTCTATTATAACAAATGCACTTTTACATTAACTCATTGCTTCTGCATTCCAGAAAACCCAGATATCAAAAAGGATATAACAGCCAGAGTGGTGGTGCCTGCCTGTGATCCCAGCAGCTAGAGAGACTGAGGCTGGAGGATCACAAGTTCAAAGCCTGCCCCAGCAACTTAGTGAGGTCCTAAAGCAACTCAGTGAAACCATGCCTCTAAATAAATAAAATACATAAAAATGAGGAGGATGCTGGGGATGTGGCTCACTGGTTAAGCATCACCTGGTTCAATCCTACTATTAAAGAAAATAAAAGGACATGGCAAATGCATACTTCATCTTAAAACTGAGATGATTCAAGGAAAATTGCTAAACCTAAACATCCTGGAACTAGGTCTTCAAACTGGCTGCCCAGACAAATATGAGAAGGGAGTTCATCCTACAGTCCAGAAGAGGGGCAGAAGTTAAGATACATTGAACAAATTGCTTCACATTTTTGATATATACATTAAGAAAAATCAGCAGAGACCCATGGAAAAATAAACTATAACAAGAAAAAAATATCATTGTGGTGGTCCAGAGGATAGAATGATCTTTGAAAATACTTTATCACAGGAACCAGAACTGAATTCTTAACATATGACATCTTCAATAAAATATAAGCAACATCATCTCCATAAAGAACAGCAGAAAGTCATAAGAGAACAATGAGGTGATGTTATTAGAAAGCAAGTTGAAGTTAAAACACCAAGAAATAAAAAGAAAACAGCCTGGGATGAGATAAAGATGTGTTTAGAGGGCATTAAATTATCAGGCTTTCACCCACATTGGAAGTTGTTTAAAATAAAACGAAAATAAAAGACAAAATAGTCATCTAGAATACAAACCTTAGAAGTGTTTTGAAAATAGAGATAACAAGAAAATAAGAGATATTATAAGGAATAAAAGAAAGCAATAGATATTGAGGAAAATAAAAAGGACAATAGGGGAAGAAGTAATAAACAACTGAAAATGAAATGAGACCTGAGGATACAGATCAAAAGTGTTCACAGTGTTCCAGAGAAAATTAGTGGTAAGAAATATCTTCATGTGACATTGAAAAACTTTGAATTTCAAGAATAGGAATAAGCCTATGAGCATTTCAGAGGTGGAAAAAAGTGTGCCCCAAACCATAAGATAATTTTGCACATATCAAATCTGAAAAGAATTGTAGTGTGCCCGGGTCAAAGGCATAAACCTTGGTGGGATGCAGGTATGAATTCAAGCACTGGCTCTGTCATTTCTAAGCCAGGCGATCTGGGTAAGCCACTTAATGTCTCTGTGCCTTGACTTCCTCATCTGAAAGACAGGGATAATAATAGTGACAATTTCACAGGGTGGTTTTGCAGGATTAAATGAGGCACTTGGGTCAAGAAGGAGGTCTGTCTGCAGTAAGCACTCTATGAAAGGTAATGATTATTCTACTTAAGCGTGAAGAGCTTGTGGTGAAGTAAGCCTTTCATACGCTGTTGGCTAATATGTATCATAAACCTCAAACTTTTGTATTCTTACAATTAAGAGTTCCTTAAAAAATATGTCTAGGAAATAACAGAAAATGAAGGAAGATTATATACAAAGATATTCATCACAATATTTTTATTTTTTCGGGATTATATTTAAAAGGCATAAAAATAACAGAATCTGCTTCAAGTACAAAAATTGTCATACTTTCTGAAAGTTTTCTTTTATTTTTTATCTTAACAAATAAGATATGTATAGCTAAAGCTCCCCATAGTTCCCCTTTCCTACATCCTCAAAGGTACCCCTCTCCTAAAGTTACTGGTCATTGTGGTTTGGATATATTTGCTTTCTTCATATAAATCCTTCAAGAGTAAAGATTGAGAATCTAATATTTGACCTGGAGCTTATTCCAGGTGTCTGGGATACATCAGTGAACAGAAAGAAGCAATCCTTGCTCCAGAGGAGGAAAAACTTCTTAGAGGGAAGGCAGATAATAAACAATATGCACTTAAATAAAAATATTCTATAGTATTTTAAAAGGTAATGGACAAAGCACAGCAGGAGGAAAGTAATTTAGAGAATGTTCTCTTTTATTTTGTTTTTGTAAATGATGGATGTGATCCAAGAGAGCAGAAAAATTGACCATATGGAAAAGAGTGGGGAGAATTACTGGAGCCAATCTCTGAGTAGGGAAAAAGGCTTTGCACATATGTTCAAATGGAAGGACTGGCTTTAGATAAGAACATGGACATTTCAGCTCTAACATCAGTTGGGAAGGCTATTTAGGTGAGTACAGAGTGAGTATCTATAAATAATATATGGTATGCTTGTGTTTTTAAGATTTTCATAAATGATATATTATGAAATCTTTTGCCATTTTCTTTAGATCCTGACCTTAAATTTGAAGCACTCATCTAGGTTGACTTTTTATGGATCTAGTTTATTCAACATATATATGTGATTTTATACTTACCTTCAGTGTGCAAATCTGTACAATATTCCACTGTATGAATACAGCACAGTAGATTATACAAAACCCTTTAGACAGATCAATGAGCTCTTGTAAACAATGCAACTATGTACAATTTTCCTTCAACAACACAGGGAAGAGTTTCTCTCAAATATCCAGTTCAAATTACACTTAAATTTATGTGACATACACAGCTTCTACTCCACTAGATCTTGCCAAGGTGCTACAAAAATATAAACTAAAGCATGGCTTTGTATAGCCAATAACCATAAATTGTGAAAGTTTCCTAAAATGACAAAATTAAATAAAATACCATGCAGCCATGATAGATGTTTTTAAATAATATTTAGTTTAAGAGCACTATGTATTATATAACTTTATACTTAAAAGTAGTAAACACAACCATAATATGTATGATTCACAGATTGATTTTTAAATGTATTTTTGCATTAAAAAAACTGAAAGTAAATATTGTCAATTTTTAACAGTTATTTTTTCTAGAGAATGGGATAAGTATCAATTTTTCCTTAGTTTTACTGAGTATTTTAAATTCATAACAAACATACTCCTTTAGCCATTTCTATTGTTATTAAAATAACTTTACATTGGGATTCTAATTGGTATTGCATTGAATCTATATATCACTTTGGGAAGTATGGCCATTTTGACAATATTGATTCTGCCTATCCAGGAGCATGGGAGATTATTCCATCTTCTAAGGTCTTCTTCTATTTCTTTCTTGTAGTTTGCATTGTAGAGGTCTTTCATCTCTTTTGTTAAATTGATTCCCAAGTATTTTATTTTTTTTGAGGCTATTGTGAATGGGATAGTTTTCCTAATTTCTCTTTCAGAGGGTTTATCACTGATGTGTAGAAATGCAATTGATTTGTGGGTGTTGATTTTATATCCTGCTACTTTGCTGAATTCATTTATTAGTTCTAAAAGTTTTCTGGTAGAATTTTTTGGATCCTCTAAGTATAGAATCATATCGTCCACAAATAATGATAGTTTGAGTTCCTCTTTTCCGATTGATATCTCTTTAATTTCTTTCATCTGTCTAATTGCTCTATCTAGTGTTTCAAGGACTATGTTGAATAGCAGTGGTGAGAGAGGGCATCCCTGTCTAGTTCCTGTTTTCAGAGGGAATGATTCCAATTTTTCTCCATTTAGGATGATGTTGGCCTTGGGTTTAGCATAGATAGCTTTTACAAAGTTGAGATATGTTCCTTCTATCCCAAGTTTTTCTAGTGTTTTGAGCATAAAAGGGTGTTGTATTTTGTCAAATGCCTTCTCTGCATCAATTGATAAAATCTTATGATTCTTATCTTTAAGTCTATTGATGTAATGTATTACATTGATTGATTTCTGTATGTTGAACCAACCTTGCATCCCTGGGATGAACCCCACTTGATCATGGTGCACTAT
>CM053400.1:117178918-117308411 GCA_028644305.1 Xerus rutilus
GGAGATTCCTTAGAAAACTTGGAATGGAACCACCATTTGACCCAGCTACCCCACTCCTTAGTCTATACCCAGAAGACTTAAAAACAGCGTACTACAGTGCTGCAGCCACTTCAATGTTTATAGCAGCTCAATTCACAATAGCTAAACTGTGGAACCAACCTAGATGCCCTCCGATAGATGAATGGATACAGAAACTGTGGTATATATACACAATGGAATAGTACTCAGCAATAAGAGAGAATAAAATTATGGCATTTGCAGGTAAATGGATGGAGTTGGAGAATATCATGCTAAGTGAAGTAAGCCAATCTCAGAAAACCAAATGCTGAATGTACTCGTTGATAAGTGGATGCTGATCCATAATGTGGGGAAGGACATGAGAACAATGGTGGATCTCTGTTCACAGGTGTGTAAGGGGGGAAGGGGCATGGAGACAGCAAGGGTGGTGGAATATGATGGTCATAATAACCCTAACTTTATGTATGACTGCCTATATGTTGTGATTCTATACAACTTACAACTAGAGAATTGATATGTTATCCTCTATGTACAATGAATCAATTTACACTGTTAACATGTAAGCCTAAATAAAACAAAACAAAACAAAATAACTTTACAATATATTTTAAATATATAAACTAAGGCTTACAATTAAGAAATTCAATAAAAATTGTTTTATAAAAGTCTCATCAGGAGGAGAGATTAATCAAAGGATATAAAGTTGAAATTATCAAAGGATATAAAGTTGCAAAGAGGATGTCCTAATGTTCTACTGTACAGTAGAGTGACCATGGTTAACAATAATGTAGTATATTTTTAAAATAGCTAGGAGGGATTTCAGATAGTCTCACCAGAAAGAAAAGATGAGTGCTTTAGGTTATGCTTATGCTGATGATATTCTGGTCATTGCCTAATATATGCATGTGTAGCAGGACCACATTGTGCCACATAAACTTGTACAATTATCATGCGTCAATTAAAAAAAAATTTAAAGTTCATCAGTACTTTTATCCACCTGTTTCAACCTTCTTAGAACACTTTCATCATACTCCACTAAGTGAGTATAGCATAGCCAGTCAGCCTTTTGGTTTTATAGTGTTAGGGAACAGCCCTAAAATTACATCTAAGAAACTAAAATGCAGCTTTGTCTTTCAGGAAATAAACACTACCTACCAGAAACCATTACTGTGTTATATTCAGTTGATTTTTGTTTTGCAAGTGAGACCCCAGTGTGTCAAAACTTCAAGTAACAAAAATTACAAGTCACCTGGTTTAACATGCTAGCACTTCACTAGAAAATGGGAGCTGGTCAGAGTGTAGTAGATTCAAGATGCCTTTTTGAAAATCTTGTGTGATAAAGCTGCCCATTTACACTCTGGGGGCCAAAATAATTGAGTTTTCATTCTGTTCTGAACAACAGAATAACCCCTACATATGAAAAGATACCAGGGAATTGGTATGGTTCTGCTGTTGGAATACTTCTTTTTAAAAGTATTCTGTCCTTTAGTCGTTTATGAAAATGTCATACAAACTCACCATCCACCAAAAAAAAAAAAGTAAATATTACTACTTGTATCTCAATTCTGTTTTTGATACCTGAATTAAAACCATTTTTAAAAATCATCTTTGGTTTGTCTGGCAATTTGCTCTCTTCACCTTTATTTCCCACTTTCCATGAAATAATAAAAAGAAATCTCCCTTATTTTTACAGAAGCATTTACATACAATCTTGAAGTGAATAAGAAGGCCACAAAGTCTATTTCCATTAGTGCAAGAAACAAAGAAGGGCTTTCAACCTAGAAATGTCAGGCGCCATTACTTTCTGGATGGTATGAAAATGCTACATCTGTTGATGTCAAAGATGGCAATATGTCTATCTACATACGAACACTGATGACTACGAGATGCTTCAGCAGCTTCCTGGCAGACCACAGAGAGTAACTGTTTTCATAAATGACCAGCATAAAATCCTGTGCAAGATAAAAATAAAAGTTGGATTCTTTGTGACATAGTCTATGCTGACTTTTAAAATTTTACCAGTGAGCTTGCCTTTATTATGAGAACCTTTTGCAAAAAAAGAAAATGGTGAAAAGTGGAGATGTTTTTACCTTCAGTAATGTCAAATTGCAACACTGTGGGTTTTGTTAAGGAGTGTGTGTGTGTGTGTGTGTGTGATATTTATTTTATGTTTCTACCTGATAACAACTATATGTGGTACAATAAAAATGCTCAGATACAGGTCTAAATCCTTGTTTCTTATCAGAGAAAGAAATTCCCTTCATAAAATAAAGCAATATAGAGTGAGAACTAGTAATACCAAAAGACACACAAAAATTCAAAAGTCTTATTTTAAGCTAACTTCAACACAGCCTGTTTGTAGTTTCAGCTTCTGCCTAAGAATCTACTATATATGAAGCTTATTAGTTGCATCTGATTGAAAAGTAAACATAAATAAGATATTTTAAGGCATCTTTCATAGACACAAATGAACTAAGTATTGGACTCAATACTGAAATTTATCTTTGATTTTTTCAAGATTTTTGAATATAAAAAATAATTTCCAGCCTCTATGCATCAGATACAATAGGAGAAAGACCAAGATTATTGGCCTTTCTTATTCCTAATCTCAGCCAAAAGAACAGTGTCAGCCCCAACTACTGCAAAGAACATGGGTAGAACTAGGTGTCAAGGTTAGCTGGGACCAGGGCTAGATCAAGTTCAAGACTCTGACTCTGTTTCTCCTCTTACCTAGCAATGCATCTCTTGTCTCATACAGCTCTACCTTTCTCACACAGATCACCACTTTCTACCACCTCTGGGCTCCAGGAGAGAATACTATCCTTTCGCTAGTTCCAATTTTTTTAAAAAATGGAGGAAGACTCTGATTTGGATCAGTTTGGGTCATATATGCCTATTCCCAAGCCAAGGCTATGGCTGTGGGATTGGACATCTTGGCTGTCCTAACCTGGAATAGTTGTACCTACTCCACATGGGGTCAATGTGGCAAGGAAGAGGATTACTGTAAAAAGATGGTGGCCCCCACTGGATCCTGTGATAAAGAGCTGAGGGAAGATGCGCTTCCCTAATGAGAAGGACAATGTTTTCACCAGAGGCTGGGAGGAAGGCTGGTCAGCCTGACAGTATATTTAAATACACAAATATATTTTTCCCAATGTCAGCTCAGCAGAATAAATGTTCATACAATATGTGAATTATATTTCCTTACAATTAGTCAGGCTTTAAAAATAAGTGAAGAAATTGAAAAATATCTAAAATCCATTGAACACAAATTAGTCTCACCTAGGCAACCTGTAAAGGACCTGTTTTCATACAGTTCAATTTAAACTGAGTCTGATCATAATTATCTGGTCTGGAAAAATATAAATCTCATATCTTCCCTGCTCTTTAATCTCATTTACTTTAATTTTCTTTTTTTATCAAGCTATTTCAACAAGTATCTTCTTCAGTTACCTTGAAAATGTAAAAATCATAGCTGCATTAGAAACTCTATATGATTTTTCATAGATATTACTAATAAATGTGTTTATTTTGGAAAAAGTAAGCTATGATTTCAGGGATGTTTACTCCCTTTTTATTGCAAACACATTTGGTGAATGTAATTGCCACCATGACCATGAGTCATATCATGAAAAGATTATTTATAACTGTGAAATTTATCCTCTTCAACTGAATTATGGATTATTCGTTTTAAATATACTCTGCACTATAAAATTCTTGGAACACAGTTGCGACAAAGCAGTCAATAAGTCTTATTGTTTTGCAAGGGAAAAAGATAGTGAGAAAAAAGTAGGCATAAAAGGGAAAAGATGAGATGATGGTTAATCAACCTAGTCATCAACTTGACTAGGCCGCAGGATGCCCAGATATCCATCAAATTATATTTCTGGGTGGGTCTGTAACAGTCTTCAGGGAAATTTGCATTTAATTGGCGGACTGAGTAAAAGAGATGACCCTCCCAGATGGACGTTAGCCAATCTATTGAGGGCCAAATAAAACAAGAAGACAGAACTAGGTCAGATTCTTCCTCTCTGTCCCTCCCACCATGGGAACTGACACATCATCATCTCCTGCCTGAGATGGACTGAGACTTAGACCATCAGTGATCCTGGTTCTCAATAATACAGAAATAAACTGGGATTCTGGGATTTATATCACTGTCTCTAGCTTGCAGATGGAAGGTGATGAGCCAATTCTTTATAATAAATCTCGCACATGTCGCATGTGGGCGAGGAAAAGGGTTCTCCTCCAGAGGGATGGGCTGGCTGAGAAATAAAAGCTAAGAAAACAGTGCTAGGGAATAACCACTGGACACAGAAATATAGTTTCAGAGCGGGGGCAGCAACAGGCCCAGCTGACCAGACTGGTGCAGCTTCTAACAAAGATGGAGCCCCTGCTTGCTTTGTTTATAGGGAGGGTACAGATCAAAGGGGATTGGTAGGTATAAAGTTTCAGTGTGGGAGGAGTCTTGACTCTGGGCTTGCTTCTTCACGGAAACACAGGATATAGGTGGGGGTAGGCAGGCTGTTTGGCTCTGAACAGGTCACACCCATCTCCCCTGTTTCAGGGACCTTTTGGCAGAGCTGGGTAGGAGTTCAGCTGTATTGGGCCATCTCACCAATAGGAGTGCCGCTGTGAGTTCCCAGATACCAGATCTTCCCACTCAATGGCTTCAATGTTGATCTGGTCCACACACCTTTTGTGGGTAGCTTCCCGGAAAATCTCATTTCCCACTTACGTGTGTGTATGCACATACCACACGTATTATACATGTGTGTGCTTGTGTGTGTGTGTGTGTGTGTGTGTGTGTGTGTGTATCTTCTCTTCAGATTCTTTACTAATACATATGGTATTAATGGGCACATTTTAAAATAAAGGACTAAATTAGGTTCATGTTTAAGAACTCGAGTAATCCTCAAATAGTAAGACTCAAAAAGAGCAAGTGTTGGTTAAGAGCCTTCCTAAAAACAAATGTGAGGAAATAGAAAAACCACATTTTACTTCACATCTGGTTTTTTGTTTGCTTACTGTATCAAGGGGGTTTTTAAATTATTGTTTTGAATAGCAAGTGCTCATTTGCACACCTCTCTAACCTTAATTTTCTGATTTTCTCAGGGATGAGTGGAGTTGTTAGGAACATCTGTGAACACAGAATGTAAACCTCACTTTCAACATTATGGGCCAAATTCCCTCCCATTACAAGTCTATCTCAAGATCAAGGTCATGCAAGAAAACCAGCAGGTGTGATTCTTCCTAGCTGCTCAACTCACTTTCTTTTTCTATTTTTATGCTCTCTTGAGTACCATGTAATTAACTTCCATAATGACTCTAAAACTGCTAGGTAAATATATTTAACAAGCTCCCATCCATGTGGATAGAAAGGAAATATGATGACCATCAGATTTGCTCCTAGGAAATGCACCAATACTCATAGTAGAAAAGTCAAGTTACTTCATTACACATTCTAAGCCAGCTTGGACCTCTCCTTCCAGACTTCATGAGAAACGATGAGCACGAAGCTGCTGCAGGCATTCTGGGAAGCCCAGAGGGATGTTTTACATGGCATAAGGACCATAATACAAGGTGGTCATGGCCCTAACCCTTCAGGAGGAAAAGATTAAACCAAACACTTGGTTAAACCAGCAAGCAGTTATTGAACACCTATACTTGACAGAACTGGTATAGGTACTATCAGGGCAATTTCTGAATAACCCTCCAATATCTTCCCATCACACTTAAAGAACTTACACAAAAACCTAGACAGATCTTTCTTCCATCCCTCATTCCACTCCAAGTATAATGATGTCCTTTCTTTTCCTCCAAAACATTTTGTTTGCTCCCCCATTAGAACTTTGCCTAACATGATTCACTCTACCTGGGAAGCTTTCACCTCAGATACCTACAGTAGCAGGTAAATTTCCAACAGCAAAGATACTTTTTATCTCCAGGTTTTTAGTCTAGGACCTGGTCCTCTTTGGCACAGCCACCTTGGAAGCAGACTACAAAGTTAAGGTAACGAAATGTGTTAGAAATGGACATTGAGAGAACATCTGTGGTCTAAAAAGCTGGCAGGCTGAGAAAGGCTTGCACCAGGGATAAGATGTTGTTTTAGTCACCTTTTTCATTGCTGTGACCAAAAGACCTAACAAAAACAACATAGAGGAAGAAAAGTTTAGCTTGGCTCATAGTTTCAGAGGTTCAGTCCACAGTCAGCCAACTCTGTAGCTATGGGCCCAAGGTAAGGCAGAACATGGAAAAAATGATGAGGCAGAGGAAAGCTGCTCAGGACAATGGCAACCAGGAAGCAAAGAGATCCACTTATCAGGGACAAAATATATGCCCCCAAAGACACACCTCCAATGATCTACTTCCTCTAGCCACACCCTATCCGCATATAGTTACCACCCAGTTAATCCATATCAGTGGATTAATACACTGATTAGGTTAAAGCTCTTGTAATATAATCATTTTACCCCTGAACAATTCTTGCATTATCTCATGCATGATCTTTTGGGGGTCACCTCATACCTAAACCATAACAGATGCTTACCATGTGAGGCTCTTAGACTTAGACATAGATCCCATGTTTTTTGGCAAGAGGATGCAATATACTTGCAGTTGCTGTATTAAAAACTAAAAATATATTTTAATTATAAATATGCTCTTTTCTAATTGATTAGAAAATATCTCTATACAACCCAGGATTGCTCCCACAGAAAAGTAACCACTTTGCCTCTTACCTACCTTGTTCAGTGTGAACCCCACGGTGGTATGAAATTAGTGCTTATTTCCATTATAATCCTTGTAACAGACTGACATAAGCTTGTCTTTGAGTTTCATCCTAAAATAATAGTTCTATGTGGCAGGATGGGGAAGAGAGGAAGCTGACATAAACAAAACATTTATTTTGCACACATGGCAGATTTTTAAATTTAATGTTGTTTTCTTGATCCTATGTAGCAGATTCATGTATACATCAATCAAGATTTAACTACATCTTACTGTGTTTCTAATGCAAGGTGGAATTGCACCCCACTCAAACCTGTGCTCCAACTTTGTTCGTTAAGGCAAGACTATTTTGCTTAACAGAAGCAATTGCTTTTGGCAATCACTAATTCTCCCTAGTTAATGCTTTTCAGTCTCTATGAGTTAAAACTTTTATCTTGCAAGTGGCAGAAACACCATCTAATTAGCTTCAAAGAAACAGAGAAATTTATTTAAAAAAAACTTGGACACACAAGAATAAAGAGGCCAAAGTACACCAAGACTTAGGGCACACCTGAAAACAGGGCTTTGCATCCCCTGAAGCTCTTCATCTGCTATCTGTGCTTTTCTCAACTTGAGCATGTTCTTCTCTCTTACCAGCTTCTTCCACTTGTTGAAAATACAGCTAAGATTCTGTATCTTGTATTTCACAGCTATGTTACCATCTGGAGACTCTATCTTTCCCTTGCTTCAGTTGGCAAAACGCTCATAGAAGGATTCTGCGTGGCTGATTTGGAAACTCATTCTAGATCCCAATCTCTTGTAACGAGATAGGAGTCAACAATAGAATGGCTACTCCATTTGAACTCCATGACTAGAGTGCATAAAGGAGCATTTTCTGGAAGAAGAAGCAGGGCTGTGACCACAGATGTCAAGGAAAGAAGGAGAGCCAGGGAAGGGTGCCACACAATGGAACAACTGATGCTTCTAACAGAGGTCCATGGCGCCCTGTGTACCCTCTCATTAAAGTTTCCCTCCACATTGCCTCCTCACCACTAAACTACCTGTATTTAGTCCCGTAGGGTGGTTATAACAAGATGTCTTAAACTGGGTAATTTATAAACAGCAGAAATGTATTTTTCACAGTTCTGGAGGCTGAGAAGTCTAAAATTGATATGCTAACAGATTTAATGTCTCCCTAAATCCAGGATGGTGCCCTCAGATGGTGGAAGAGGCAAGAGAGCTCCCTCGAGCCTCTTTCATGAGGGCTCTAACTCCATTCATGAGTTCTGACCTAGTAACCTCCTAAAGGGTCCACCTCCTAATACCCTCACATGGAGATGAAGCTTCAAAATACTAATTTCCAGGAGCCAAACACCAAGACCACAGTAGTATCTTTGCATTAAAGAGCAATAAAAGGGCTGGGCACAGGGGTGCACATCTGTAATCCCAGAACTTTGGGAGGCTGAGATAGGAGAATCGTGAGTTCAAAGCCAGCCTCAGCAATGTGAGGCGCTAAGCAACTCAGTGAAACCCTGTCTCTAAATAAAACACAAAATAGGGCTGGGGATGTGTCTCAGTGGTCGAGTGCTCCTGAATTCAATCCCCAGTACCCACAAAAAAAGCCATAAAAGGTTTCTTCAGACTCCAACTTAGCCCATTGCACTCAATAAATGGAATATTAAGATGTCCAATGACTGATATTTAAATATGTCAATTTTACTTGAGCATATTTAATTCATGTTTGCCAAACCTCGGCAGAGGTAATTAGAAAGTAGTGGATATGATTGAGTCTAGTGTTCTTTCTGAAACAAGTATCATGAATTATTTCACTGGGATGTCTATATATGATAGATGTTTAAGATCTGTGCTTCTCTGTGTACAATGAAAAAGAGACAGCCTATCTTCAGTGCTCAAAATGCAGGACACCAGTGCCTGATGGTCACTCATTCATTGCTCTGACATACCACGGTAAGCTGATGGTCACCAGGGTTGAGTTTAACTATCATCACATCTTTGGAACTTCATTGCACCTTTCCTTAATATTACCTTCCTTTATGACATATGTGGACAATCTTCAATACAAGAAAATTGAAGACATACAGAGTTGTGTCTTACTTGCCAGAAATAAGTCACAAAACAAACTACCTTCACATACACTTGCACAAAAACTCTCTCTTCACACAGACACATGCACACACACTCACACCCCTAACTCTATGCTTCACAATAACTAAATTAAGGTATTTCAGATTATCTTGGAAGAAAATGACTTTCTAAACAGAATCTTTGAGAACTTTTTTCTGATTTAAAAAGTCTATGAACACTCTCAGCTTCTGATAAAGCCAGCGTTGATTTTATTCAATATTGTGATTCATCTCTCCCCAGTGCATATGAGAGAAATCAAAGTCCAACAATAACTACAGACTTATAGAAGATGATATAATACACGAACAGAAAAACTGCACTTGCTGTACTACAAATGACTATTCTTCCAAATACAGTACCTTTCCAAATAATGGCCACAGAACAAAGTAAGGAAAATTCCATCTGTTAATCAATACTCAAAGAATGCATTCCATTTTCATCTCAGCCACAGAAATCCTTCTCTTAAAAGGAGACTCAGCAGCAGCCAGAGCCATCGGTGAGCTAATCATTGTGATCACTGTGCCTCAGTGCTCTTTATTTGCAGTTCATTAACCTCCAGATGTGGCACATTTGCTAGGAGCCATACAAAAGGAAGTCTGACATGGTTCCCACACTATGGACTTCCAATCAAAAAGAAACAGTGAGAACTCAGTAAGACCAAAAAAAAAAAAAAAAGTGTAGGGAGAAGAGAAATTCAAACAGAAAATTTAAGCCATGGAGAAAATGGGCACTAAAATTTGAATTTCTTTTTAAAGCTAAGTTCTTCATCTAGTATTAAAAAGGATCTGAAATATTTCTGGAAATATAATATTCCAGTGGATCAGAAAGGAAAGAGGGAAATGAAAGAAACTATAAATCCCATCAGATCAGAGGCAATGGTTTACCCCTCACTTTATTCTCCATAGTACCTACTAGAAAAGAAGCAACACAAAACACACAGTAAGCTCACAATAACTATTTTTAAAAAGCATGAGTGAAATTGTTCTTTAAAGAAATTTGCTTAAATATTTTTCTGAAGCATACCATGCCAGCTATATTGTCTATAGCCAAAGAACTGTGTGATCCAGTTAGTTCATCTGTGCTGCACAGTGTCATTTACAAGATGTATCAGGGCCAAGGGCATATTAAAGGCTCAGAGAAACACAGATGTATTGAAAACTTCTACATTTGTTTCTCAATCCAAGACTTCATAATCTTTCTGATTTTTGTTTGCTTGCTTATTTGTTGTATTTTGTTTTATATAACACCTATTGGCTACCTAAGATTCTATTCTAAGACACACACTTGGAAATACTGCCTTAGAAAGCTTTAAAAAGCCAAGGCAGAGAAATATAAGTGGATTAAAAAAATAGGACTAGCAGCTCCAGGAGGTCAGGGATTGTTATCTATTTAACTTACTCGTTATATCTCCAGAGCCTAAAATAATGGCCAGACATAGGAAATGATCCACAAATATTTGAAGAAGAAATGAATAGAAGGAGAAGGAGAAAATGTTAGGATAATTTGGTTAACCTATGGATTCCACTTCTGTTAGCCAAAGAAAAATAGATAATTAGTCCAGTATTTGACAGGTTGAGATTGAGGCAATTGTGGAAAATTCAGACGGAAATTTCCTGTGGGTTAAATGAGCCTCAAATCAAACTTGAGGTCTGGGTTGGTTGGTGTAATGTTTTAGAAATCATCAGCATAGGATCAGTATCTGTCTTAGTCTGTTCAATTGCTATAATAAACACAGCACAGACTGTATGGCTTAAAAACTATTTATTTCTTACAGTTCTGGAGGTTGGAAGTCCACCATCAGAACAATTGGGTTCTGGTAACAATTTTCTTCCTGGTTCTTCATAGATGGCCATCTTCTCACTGTGGTCTCACATGATGGAAAGAGCAACTGAGCTCTCTGGGGTCTCTTTTATAAGGTAACTAATTCCATTCATTAGGGCCAGAATTCATGACCCAATCACCTCCCAAAGACTTCACCTCCAAATACTATGTTACTGGTAATTAAGTCTCAACACATGAATGTTGGAAGGACACAAATATTCAGTCTCAAGCAGCGTCCAAAGCTTTCTTTTCCACCCAGAGGAAAACAGAGGATCAAAGAATGCCCGAAGAAAACTTTAGTGGGTTGCCAAGGAATGGTTAATTTCACACAAAGATTCATCCATTGATTACCCACCCCATCCTCCATCAACCCTAGCTCCTTATACTGTTTTCCCTTGTTAAGAAAATGACACACAACCATTTTGTCCCATTGTGCAGAAACCTAAAAATTATCTGCATGTACTGGCCTCTGCCATCAACACTTTCTGACTCCAGCCTGTAATCTGCATTGTTTGATGTTGAATGATTAACATCCACAGATGGAATAAATAATACTAATGAAAACATGACAGCATTTACTTGCCACTCCACAGTAACATAGCTCCCCAGCCACAAAGCTATGCAGCCAGCCCACTGGTTCCTGCCAAGAAGCAGCAGGGGAGGGGTGAGGAAGCAGAATGGCAGCCCAGGTGGACAATCTACTAGAATTTAGGAAGGGAAGAAAATGACCAAATCCAAGAGTATATTGAATCCAAGGTGGAATACAGAAGTGAATCTAACTAAACACCAGGAAGCATGAAAATGGAAAACATCTTTATCAATAAGCTAAAGATCTCCAAGCCTTTAATTTCCCCTCCTTTGGGAATTATTTTTTAATGGGATGGAATAAGAAATAATCTTTTAACATCCTCAAAAAGAAGAAGTGAAAGGGTGAAGCAATCCATCATAATTTAGTGATGAATAATTTTTGACCTATTTATCAGGACTAATATTTTAAATGAAACATTAAAGTTAATAATGATGATGCTAAGCACCACTTAAGTTTTATAGGGTGCTGACCCCTTAGCCTATTGAAATGTTAGCTTGTCCCAGGCCTTCAAGAATATGCCCTAACTCTATCTCCCTCAAAACTTTAAGCTAGAATAAAATTCCTTTATTCACAAGTATACTTTCTTATTGCTTTCAAGTGCATGGCAGGGGGCTGGGGTTGTGGCTCAGTGGTAGATTGCTTGCTTAGCATGTGTGAGGCACTGGATTCAATCCTCAGTACCACACTAAAAAAAAATAAACAAAATAAAGACATTGTGTCCATCTACAACTAAAACATAATTTAAAAGATTTAAAAAACAAAACGCATGGTAGATCAAATATAAATGACATGATGGCAGCTGGGCTTGGTGGGGCACACATGTAATCCCAGCACCTTGGGAGGCTGATGCAGGAAGATCGCAAGTTCAAAGCCAGTCTCAGCAACTTAACGATACCCTAAGCAACTCAGCAAAACCCTGTCTCTAAATTTTAAAAAAAAATTGCCATGATGACAAACTGAACGTGCAACTCTTAGAAATATAAAATGACCAATTTAACAAAAATTGTGCAAGAAACTGAAAGATAAAACACTTCCTTTTGAGTGAAATGTTATTTAATCAGCAAGATGCTATAAATGCTATAACTGTCATACAAAAGAATTTGAACAAAAACAACAAGAAAAACTTGTCATACTTTGGATAGGATAAAAAAACCAATAAATAAAGGAATTTTGCACTCTGGCAGCATATCAGCAGAACTGAACAGAAAGTAACTGGAAATAGGAACTTTAGAAAATCAACCTGTATTTACCATTATAAATATTGAAAGACTAGACACAGACACTCACGGTATTGACTTTGGCAAAACTCCCATACTTTGTCATGACAATAAAGTTATTAAAATTGCAACTGAAATTAAAATTGAAATAGTGCAGACAAAAAGAACCAGAAAAGAATTACAGAGACTAAAGACCCCAACTTTTCCCTAGAGAAGGGAGAATTGAAAATTATTGCTGTAATGAAAATGAAGAGATAATATTTGGGAATATGTCAAAGAATCTTTTTTTAATTAAAAACTTTTAAAGACTATTTAGTAGCATTGAAATATCAATTTCTTAGAGAAATTTCCTGGATAACAAAACATCTTTTTCATAACCATCAAGTATTAATTTGGTTTAAGAAAAAAACAGATGAAGGCATAAATTACCAATCTGAAACTGTGTTTTAAAAATTAAGCTAAGCGGGGCTGGAGATGTGACTCATTGGTCGAATGTTTGCCTAGCATGTATGAAACACGAGGTTCAATCCCCAACACCGCAAAAACAAAAATTTAAAAAAATTAAGCAAAAATTCAAGGAATCCAGGAGTATTAATTCACTCAATACACTGTTTTTTTTTTAATTAATGCAATCATTTTGTCCTCATAGAATTAGCCTGTCCAAGGCCAGTCTATACTAGCAGAATTGCTGTCCATACAGCAATATGATCCAAAGGTCCATCAAGACCCATCTGCCAAAATAAAGTCCTACTAGCCTGCCGGTTCTCCCAGCTCTGCAATTCTTTCTTTGAGGGTCATTCCATAAACTCATTGAGTGGCTTTATGGAGGCACCTGAGATCATCTTACCTATATAACCCCAGGAAAAGAACTGCTTGTACACACAGGAGCATTCAAGGCAAGGCCAATGGTGTTGGGGTGCAATTCCTCTCATTTATAGTAGTAAGCAATCTGAATGTTGTGTATTTGGAAATAAAATCCCTCTCTGTTCATTTTATGCTACTTATCTCCCATACTCTAGCAATCTCTCTACCCTAGGCAACTATGACACACTCTCTCCTCTCCTCAAATCTCTAACACAGAACATGCTTCAGAGATTGTCTAGATTTTAAAATTGGCTATGGAAAATTCCAGACTTTTTCACCCAGACAAATCTCTCAGGCAATTTGACTACCTCTATTATATGATCAGACAATGCTGACGTTTTATAGCCCCCCTGGAGAGGTGATTTGTAAGAACTCCACCACTGTTATTTAGAAGGTATAGTCTTCACCATGGTTTTACAAATGCACCACTTTACTGAGCCTACAAAGAAATGGTTTGAATGTCCAACTTATCACTAGCGAACAGCAGGAAACACAATGGTAGTCAAATAGAGATCTTATACATCTCTACAAACACAATTGAAAGCTCTGGTCATTTCTTAGAATGTCATTATAATACATTTACTGCCACAGAAGAATTATCTGAGAATTGGTCGTGACAAATCAAAGCTGTCGCATCAAATTGTACAGATTCCCATATTAGATAAACCTTCTGATCTTTAATTAGGGCAAAGGAAGGAATATTGAAAATCGCCATTTCTCCAGTAAAGTTTTTAAACATAGGTGCAAGAATGTTATACATAGATACACACACACACACACACACACACACATGAAATCATAGATGTGCCAAGAGAAGCAATTTTCTTGGCAATTGAACATAAAGAATTCATCTTGAAAATTATATCTGTAGAAAGTAAAATTGTATCTGATATAGATAGTATAAGTGAAATCCTGTGAATTGCTTTGTAAATTGCATGCGTAGAAAAATGAAAGAAAAGGCATAGAATTATTTTCTAGCAAGGTAAATGTGTAAACATCAGTAATAAATGAAGATAGGAATAGAAATCTCACAAATAAATATGTGCAGTAAAACTATAAAAATAGCTTTAGGTAAACTAAATCACATGATCATAAAATTGAATTTTACTGTTAAAAAAACTTCTTTTCTAAATTTGTAGCAATAAATGTAATAAGATGCAAAAGAAACTTAAAGCAAAAGTAAATCTAGATCTTTAAGAAATGTGAGTAATCTAACTTTCAATTTAAAAAATTAGTATTTACTGTCTAGTTCCAATTTTATACTCTTGAAAAGAGAAAGAAGTAACTTTTCAATGTACAGGTTACCAATTCTAAAAGACCTTATCCACATGGAAATACTTACAATCTTTGCAACAGGAGAAGCAATTGGTTTTACTTATTTTCAATTTTATCTTTAACTCATTCTCATAATTTTTCTTTTTTCCTATATTGAGATGAAATATCTAGACAAAATCTACTGACTTAATGCTAGTGGGCCAGCATTCTCAATATTTCATTTTAAGTGCTTTTTATGGTTCATAGTAAATCAATAGATGTTGGCCAACAATACTCAATCAATATTTTGATGAAAAGTTCCGGGAAACTGCTTTGGTAACACAACCTGCTTGGTTACCATGTGCAGGTCAGGATAATATGAGAGAAGTTTTCATTGTATTTAACACTCCAAAGGTGTACCATATGCCTTTTCCTTCTCAATGCAAAATCTAATATGCAATAAAGTGACTCACTTCCAAGATTAAGGGAACCTCTCCTTTTTAATTCCAAGTTTTACATATTCTTTGGTATTCTCTCCAGTGGGTTATAAGTCAACGAAAAGTATAAAACTTAAAAGCAAGCAACATAGTTGTCACTGTAAAACCTAATAGCTACTTACTCTGATACTTAATGGGAGCAAGATATTTATACATAAAGCTGTTGCACCCTTATTACTTCGTTAAGCAACCACTTAGAGGGGAAAAAAATAAACCAAGATAAAACTTTCCATTGCTTTTCTCATTCACGTTCACCAAGGTGAAGTCCCTTTAGGTAAATGGACCATTGTTTTTATTTGCCTCTAGAAATAGCTTCTTAGGAAACGAAAGAAAAAGAAAGACCTGTGGAGTAGCTGATGGGTTATAGCAAGTGACACTTCAGCCCAAGGGGTGACTTCTCAGACTTTTTGGGTTTTCTGAAGCAGGGAACAAAGAGCAACAAACAAGAGGGCCCATAGAGAATCAGCAGGACCGTAGAGGCTGAAAAACTGAGGCTTTGCCCTTCACTGAAGCAATAGCCAATCCAGATGGGAAGTGATTCACCCAAGCAAGATGAAAACTGCACAGTGGGGTCATTTTTGTAATAGACTCTGATGGTATACATGAGAGATTTATACTTTTGTAAGCAGCAAAGGAATTCTTTCTGTAAGTGTATGAGATACTAAAAGAAATATGACCCACAGCATTAGCAAGAGAAAAATAACCTGAAACCAGATCAGATACAATAATGTATTAAAAACATTTATTACAGTCACCTGGTACCTAGTAGATAATTAACAAATATTAATTCTTTCCATACTGAGATGAAAGATATAATTGAACATTGACACAGTCTTCAGGACAGTTTATTCAGTCCTTACTTATTTGTTATCATTATTCTATTCATCTAAATCATACTGTTAAAATAGAATCCTAGAAGAAATATGTTTCTCTCATATCTCTTTCACAATTCAATTTGTGTCAGATTAAAAACCTATTGCCAATTATGATGAAGAACTTCTAGAAAATAAGCCAATGTGTACTGAAGATGATATATGTCAGATGAGATTTGGGATTACTATCAATGTCACATCATGAAGATGACCATTCATTTGGCCATTCATTCATTTGTTCAGCAGGAATGCATTTATTACATACCCATGGCTGGCTAATAGAAACTGAAAGGTAAGAATATGGACCACATGATGCAATAAAATATATGTAAAAAATCCTTTGAAAAGTATAAAATGCCATAGAAATGCCAAGGTTGATGATGATGGTGATGTAATCAAAACCCATTGGGGTAAAAGCAACATAGTCTCTTTAAATAAAAGGAAATCACCTCTGTCTATTTAGGATAGAAAAGGGATCATTTATTATCATAAAATTATTTAGATTTTCAAATAGCTAATGGCAGATTCTGTACTTACATTTTCATCAGTTAACATAGATTATGGGGAATTCTTTCTTTGAGAAATAGGTGAAAAGAAGGCAGATCTTTGCATTGAGAAGCATTAATTAGAATCATCTTATTGAACAGTTTCATGAATCACTCAAAAGACACCTCACAGCAAAGCCTCTCTATTTGCAGACAATTCTCAACTTCCAGGCACCTAAGTAAGAATCTGCATGGCATCAGTTAGATCTCATGAAGTTATGGCACTAAAATTGACAAACAAATTCAATTATCAATAATTAGAGGGATGTGTAACAGGAAAATCATGAAACAATGTTTTTGAGAAAATGGGATCTGGTGCAAAAACAGAAAAGAACCTGTTGTGACATTATTGTCATTGCCTGTTTGTGCATGAATGTGGTGGTGCTATTCATACTGTCCTTTCTCCAATTGTGTTACGTACATTGTTGTTTTGACAGCTGTCATCAAAATGTTTTGAAACATTTTCAGTTTGCCATTGAAATGAATGGTTATTGTGACTAGAGAAAGCCCTGGAAACAATGGAGAACTACATGGGTTGATATTAATAAAGCAAATATTTGTCACTGCAGCCATCAGTACAGTCCCAGATTTTCTCTCAAAGCATGAAGAAAATGCATCTTACAACATAAGAAAGGAAGATGCTCACAACTGGCTGAAGTTAAAACATGTCTTGTTACTGAACATGGTGCAAAAATCTGGCTTATCACACACCACGTAATGTACTGAGGCAGAATACACAGCCAAACACTTCAAATACAATAAAGAAGTTTAGTACAAAAATGGACTAAGGAAGCCTAATTTTGCATTATCCAGGGTTATTAACAAGACATTGATTCATTGTTTAATTGGCAGCTTTTTTCCTCTTGTAGGAAATAATGATGTTTCTTACCATCATTAAGTCATCAGATCTAATGACTAACACAGTTAGTGAATTGAGGTGTGAGGTCAATGCAGTTAGTGAATATTTGTGGGTAAAGGAAGAACATTGAAGTGTTGCCCATGTGATTTTGTTCTAAGAACAGTGAGAAGCCCTGAAACTTTCCCAACAAGCAAGAATGGGGTTAGGGTGGAAGTCAAGGGGAACAGGTTACATATTTAAGGCTCTCTGTAAATCCATTGTGAAAAACTGGCCCAACTGGGCCGTGAACAAATGGTCTGCATGCTGGACAGAAATCTGAGGCTCTAAGCCAGACACAGTAGCTAGGACTTGGGAGGTGACAGGCAGTGAGCAGAAAAGTAGACATTGTCTAGAGATCAATTATTTTAATAAGTAAATGAACCACAGCTTCTTAAACTTCTGGTTTGCCCAGTTCTGAGGACCTGGCTAAAGACTAGTCAATTCCCTTTTTTGAGAAGCCAATTAAGTCCATGCCCCTCACCTCCAACTACCTTCCTCACTGGGTTCTCAAACATCTACCCTGATCACCACAAGGCCAGATACCAGATAACCAACAATAACTCTTATGCCTAGAGCCTTCTGGAAATATTCAAACTAGTTAATCCTAAGACTACTTACCCTGCCTCACCCACTCCTTCCCATCAAAATCATAATCAAGTCTCTTGCCCGTGTTTTTCCCTCTCTTCTTCTGCCTCCTGCCTGGCCCTGGTGCTTCTCCATGTGACCCTGCATGGTCAGCCAGGTCATGTTGTCTCTAGGGAACCACAAGCACAATAAAACTACAAAACTCTTTCTTGTTTGTGTCTCTTGATCTACATTTGGCCTCACACCTCAACCAACTTAATGTGGTGAGAACAGTACCACCACACTCAAATCCAAAGGATAAATATAAATTTAGTGAAGTCTCAACCAAATTATTAGCTAAGAGAGAGGAAAGGATAGTATAATCTAAATGTTGCCCAAGTATTTAGTCATACAGAGACAAAATTTAATGAAAACTCACAAAGGAGAGAACAAAAAGCAAATTATAATGTCTTTTTCTAACAAATTTGCAGACAAGTAGCAGAATTGTTTGATCTGATTTTTTATTTCATTTTACTTCTCCTGTCCATCATCCAGCAGAAATGCTAAAGAACAATGAACAATTACTTGTTCTGAAAGCAAGCAGAGGAGGAAGGAGGAGGAATAAAAGGCCTATTTAATCTTAAAATTAGATAAGCAATATTTGAATAATTGTGCTGTGACTAGAATAATAGCATAGCTTCTGCCCATAGCAGACCTCGATAAATGTTTGCTCTAATAAATCAAAAAATGCCAGGATTTTTTAATTGCAAAAAATGTCATTAAATTAATATTAATTATAGGAGCAAAACCTCATGTAAATTATATAACTCAAAAACATGTTACATTCAAGAAAACAAGACATGTCCTTTGACATGTGCTCATCTGTCAAGAATCCTAAAGGTGAGTTCAGTTTAATCCAATTGTCTTTCTAGATATATATCCATGTTTATAAATTTCAATTAATTTTGCACATGCTCATTTGGGACCTGCTGTGGTTTGGATGTGGTTTTCCCTAAGGTTCATATGTTGGAGGCTTGGTCCCCAGTGTGGCAGTGTTGAGTTGGTGGGACTTTTAAGAGGTGGGGCTCCATGAGAATTCGTTGGGTCACTGCACATTCCACTTGTGCAAAGATTTAGAGCAGTGCCCGTGAGACTCTTAGTTTTCATGAAAAGAAATTGTTACAAGAGTGAGTGTGACCCCTAAGTCACTTTCTGGCTTCCTATGTGAATAATGACATACACCACTAGGTTCTCACCAGAGTCAGCACATGGGGTTGCCCAATTTCAAAATTTCAACCTCCAAAACTTTGAGCTTAAAAGTCTTTTTTATGTATAAATTAACCAGCTCTGTGTATTTTGTTATAGTGATAGAAAATGGACTGATACAGGGCCTAATTTTTGAATTTGATTATATTTCAAAGTCTAAGGCATTTTCTCAGTATAAACCCAACAATAGCATATGGAACATACAGCCCATATTTCTAAATCAGTTTGCAATTCTAAGAGATTTTGGTTAGTTCAAAAGAGTTACTTTTGTTGACAGCGATCCAACTGGGGATTAAGATATTATGACATATATACTCTTAAAAGATAAAAGTGGGAAAAACGAGACCAGAGCTAAATAAGAATGTCAAGATGAATTGCACAGCATCCTTTAGGATAAAATTTTTTCTTACCAGTGGGGAACCATCTCTAATGTTCAAGGCAAGAGAGATATAATTTAAGGTTTCAAACTAGAGTATCTATATGTGAAATAAAGTTTAAAGTGAAATGTTCATGTTTTGAAAGGGACTATAAATGGCACAATTAGCTGGATTTCTTTTTATAGATTTTTAGTAGCTATTAGCACCCAGAGAGTTTATGCAGGAAGCACTCATGACCCTTGCCACATCTGATTATAAAGTCTACTCTTCATCATAAATGTTAATATTATACACTCCTGAAAGCAAACAGTATAGATGTCCATCTCTGGTTCAGCTAATTAAATGGATTATACTGTTTAATAAGGGCCACGTGATAAGATTTATTTCTCTTAATAAACTTATTATTCCAGATGTAGAACACCTATAAATATAACATGGTATAATTATATAATATTAAAGATATTATGCTTATATAATTATATAATATTTAACATAGTTATAGTTGACTATATAACTGTAACAATATATAGTTAACATCAAAACCAGCGAGGTGCTAAGCAACTCAGTGAGACCCTGTCTCTACATAAAACACAAAATAGGGCTGGGGATGTGGCTTAGTGGTCAAGTGCCCCTGAGTTCAATCTCCAGTACCAAAAATATATATATATAGTTAACATATGACTATAACTATTATATGTTTTTATACTATATTATTATAATTATATAATAATATAATAACATGTATATATATTCCAGATTATGATTTCCAACCTATTCTAATGCACCTATGTCAATTTTTTTTGAATATGCACAGAACTGAAAACTGGTTCTTCATGGGTTAAACAATTTAGCCTCAGCTAGTTCATGTCAGATTCCTGCCACTTCATAAAACCATGCCTTTGGTCATAAACAAGTCTGGTCAAAGAGTGCAGACAACAACTCTATTTAACCAATCATAAAAGCAGCTCAGAGTTCATCCCTACTGATAACAATGGCATCATCTAGCACAGGAAAACTTTTGCCATCCATCCCTCACCCTCCCCACACCCCAGAAACTTTTCAAAAGATAAATGTGATCAAACTCTGCTTTAAACCACTGAAAAGTTTCCCATTGCTCTTCAGAGGAAACCACCATGCTTATCATGACCAAAAGTTCTGAGCCTCACTCTCTACAATTTGTCCCTATTTCCTTCTGGCCAACTCTCCTCCTTTCCTTCCCAGCTTGGTTATTCCATCTCAGCTATACTGAACTCTCCATGCTCCTCACCCCAAACCCCACTCTTTTGTCTTCCCAAATTCCTCCTTCCACCTGGAAATCCAGAGTTCTTACTGGAAGGTCAAAGCATCATATGATTAGAGGGTTAATATTAGTTTGCTGAGTAGCCTATAACACCATGAAAGTAGATAGATCGATCTCTCTCTCTCTCTCTCTCTCTCTCTCTCTCTCTCTCTCTCTCCCCTCTTTCCCTCCCTCCATGTGTAAGATTAAGCAAATTTTTAAGGATTTACCAGAAATTAAGCAGATATTTGTCAATCAAATGCATGATTGAATGTCCACAGTCTCTTGTGTTCATGATTATGCCCTGTTGCTCTGTGAACATGTCTTCTTGTGTATTCTTTCAGGGCACAATTTTTGACACTCATCAATGCTGCAAAAGACTTCTTGCCCCTTCTCTCACCAGCTCTATTTCTCACCACTCCACATACCTACCACTCCCTCCATGCTTGCCTACCAGTTCTGCGTCCACTTTAGGTGCACAGTCCATCTACTTGCAATTCCCTCCTCTGAACTTCACTGCCACTCCACTGTCTTCACTTGGTAATTTTTAACTTATTCTTCAGACCTAATATGAAATGTCCTCTCCTAAGGAAAGCATTTTTACATAATCCAAGTTCTACTCTAGTGGTTTCTATGCTATGTTGTACATATACTTACTTTATCACTTGTCAAATCTTGCTTGTTTATTTCCAAGTATAATTTTAGCTAGTTGAGGGCTAGAAATACATCTTAACTTCCATAAGGAATACTCAGTGACCTCTTAATAATACATAAACAGTTCTTAGTAGACCTTTAAAAATATTTGAATGTATGTTCTCATAGTATATTAATACTAAAATGTAAAACATCTTGTAATACAGGGTAAAATTTAAAACATCAAACAAAACTGGAACCACTTTCTTTTATTGAGGCTGGAGGCAGTGCTTAGGATCAAACCTAGGGCTTTGAACATGCTAAGTAAGTACTCTTCCTCTGAACTATATACTCATCCCAAAACTGGGACTATTTTCTAATGGTATTTTATTCTATTTGTGAGGAGATAACACAAAAGGCACTCTATTACCATTAACATAGCCAATCATATTCAGTCAAGCTTACTGAGACCCCACAAGTGTCAGGATCAACTGTCAATACCTCAATGATCAAAGCTATGTCAATGGATAAAGATTTAAGTAGTTCCTTTTATGTCTCCAAAAATCACATCATATATGAAATAATGCCACATGAGTTGGTATAAGCCCAAGTTAACTTTCCCGTGGTTCTTTCTGTTTCCTTGTTAAGCAAACTTAACAATCTAAAGTATTTGTTTTCATAGTTTTTCAATAAAGCCTGAGGAATGATACTCATATTTCTGATTTCTTAGCCAATTTAAAAGTGTCTGTGTACAAGAAAAGTTGAAGTTATCAGCGAAGTTGTTAATGCAATCAATCAAGACTATATTATTTATTTTTCCAAAATGCATGAACTGTAGGTCTTTGCTCCAATAGCTCAAACATGTTGTTAATAAAGAGAATTATAGTTACCCTGCAAGATGCTGGGTGGAGAAAGCTTTCATCCTGGGGTTTCATGGCTAATTCAGGCTAAAGTCTTTTGCAAAGGAGGACTCCACAGTGACAGGAAAAGGAGATATGTTCCAGAAAGTGTGATGACAGTTCAGGTCCAGCTAAAGGAAAGCCATTCCATTTGTCTTGCCTAGAATTTTTCCTGACACAAATGTTTCCATTATGTCTGTCATTCCTGCTATTTACAAAAACTAGGAAAAGAGAAACTTCATAATCAGCCAAAAACAAAGAGAGAGATGATAATCGGGGAGGATCTCTGAAGTATTGCAAACACTGATAAAATGATTAAAATAGTGAAATAAAAAGTAAAATGCAATGAAAATAATTCTTAAATATAATAAATATTTTAAAGAGTGAAACAAAATTTTAAAGTGATTTTAGATTTAAAATAAGGATGAATGAATTTTAAAATAAGGGCTATCAAATGAGAAAATATGCAGAAGCCACTGTTTACTATATAGATCAATATCTCTCCTGCCTTTCTATATATCTGTAGAGCCCTGATTTTCCCTGGGCATGTTGTCCTTCCTTCTCCAGCAATTAAAAACTACACTTAACAGCCCACCTTGCAGCTAGGTACAGCCAAGTAATGGTTTCTGACCAAAAAGTGTAAGCCCAAGAGCTGTGGATGTCTTCTGAGAGGCTGCTTAAAATGGTTAATCTGCTGGGGGGACAGGGTGGTATGAACATTTTTAACCTTGAAAATTTAGTCCTTTTCCACAAGTTGTCTAGCCAAGTGGTGTGAGAAGACACAAAACACTGTGCATTCAAAAGCCTGAACCCTGGTCCTTGATGACATTATGGCTGCCTTTCTTGCCCTCAAAGGCTACCGTCAAGCCTTTCATATGAGGGAGAAGTCAGTTCAGCTTCTGTCTTCTTCCAGCCACTATTATTTGTGATTTCCTATTTTGTATCCCTGAATATAATCTTAATTAAAACAGAAAGTCAAGAGAAACTGTATTTAATCAATATTAAAGTAAAATTCTAAAATTATAAAAGTCATATCTTAATATGATAAAACACACAGCCATTCAGATGAATAAAATAGTACAAAGACAAATTATAGTCTATGAATCCCAGTGAATGTAAAATAACATGTCAAACAGAGATAAGACTAACAAAATTTAACAAAAGGCAATAGTTTAGGGCAAATGCATTCAGCAAACTGTATCAAGACCAATCTGGATATTCAACTGAGTTCACATTTCCACTCTAAAGTTTCTTTTTAAAGGGTCTTCATTCATTGAAGTTCACTCACAGATAACTTCACATCAAAGGTCACTGTATAATTTCATGTAATTAACAGTTTTATTCCTCCTTCAAAATAAACACATCCAACTATCACTAAAGAAAATAGCTATGGTCATAAATACAAACACCCCAACCAAGAATATACAAGAAATTCACAGTGGGACAACTTCCAGGCACATATTAGAAATTGATGTCACATTTTCTTTTAGGGACGCTAATTGCTAATAGTTGTAACTTTTTTTTTCAAATTTATTCTACTTAGGTATGCATGATAACAGAATGCATTTTGATTCATTGTACACAGATGGAACACAACTTTTCAATTCTCTGGTTGTACATGATGTAGAATCACATCATATATGCAGTCACACATGAAGCTAGGGCTATGATGTCCATCTTATTCTACCATCTTTACTGTCCTCATATCCCTCCCCCTTCCTCCCCTTTGACCAAATTTCCTTCATTCTTCCTGTGTCCCCTCCCCCATTATGGATCAGCATCCATGTATCAGAGAGAATATTCTGCATTTGGTTTTTTGGGATTGGCTTACTTCGCTTAACATGATGTTCTCCAACTCCATCCATTTACCTGCAAATGCCATAATTTTATTCTCTTTTATTGCTAAGTAATATAGCTGTAACTTTTTGATGTAAGAAACAATATCTCTTAGCTTAAGAAATTAAAAATTCACTGAGCTCATTATTGGAAGCAAAATAATATATTTGTTAAAAAGTCCCACATGACATTTTTTCTGGCCTTAGTTTGCTTTGAAATTTAGGGTTTAAGAAATCTTTTAAGTAAAAAGCAGCCTTTGGCATGACTTTTCCTTCCTTGTTGAAGTCTATAGACTCCAAGTTTGTAAACAAAGTGCGTTTGTATTGGGGGGTAAGAAATTGATGAATTCTAAAGTGAAGTTGAGCTGGAAGTGCTCCCAGGCACCTGATGAACATAACTGAGGGTACAGAGCTCCAAGTCCCACAGGACTGGCTCTCTCCCTTTTCCCCCATGTGATGTGATGGGCAGCATTACCATAAAATTCAGGCTCTTTTAAAACATGCCATTGTTTTCTAAGTCTCTTAGAAATACAATACAAAGAAAAAGATATCACCAAATTTTGTTGATCAGCGTATTCCAAAGCAAGATGATCATCTGTAGACAAATACACAATCATTTCTGAATAATGACTCTCTTGTTTAAGATTATCATAGCAATTTTCCCAACAGTTTGTTATTAAGTATGTACATCCATGCCACTGGTTAAAAAGACAAATGTAATTCTGAACATTTCTTACCTATCCTCCAGCCTCTTAATTCAGTCTCTCACTTACACAAAATTGATGTTCAAGGTTTATTTAGTTCTTATTAGGGAAGTAAATCTATAAAGTAAATATACAAATCTTCTTTCAAAATTCTGTCAAGTCTTAATCCAGGGTGTCTGTGGTCTATAAAACCATTGCATCTTCCTCTGCACAGGCCCCTCCCAGCTTGCCTGACCCAGGCCACCTGGCAGGGTACAGGTGCTGCATGCACTTTATCCCCATGAATTAAACCATAGCAACATGTAGGAATGATCCCCTTCCACTGGCACATCTGGACAGACAGACGTAAAGGACCAACAAGGGGAACTGCATGATAAGACTGGAATAAGAAGGGCAGGGTAAAGACACTGCCAGTAGCAGAAACAGGTAGCCACCAGTGGAGTCACTCAAAACTTCAAGAACTAGCCTGGAGTGGTGGCGCACGCCTATAATCCCAGTGGCTAAGGAGGTTGAGACAGGTGGATTGCGAGTTCACAGCCAGCCTCAGCTAAAGTGAGATGCTGAGCAACTCACTGAGACCCTGTTTCTAAATAAAATACAAAATAGTGCTGGGGATGTGGTCAGTGGTCAAGTGCCCTGAGTTCAATGCTGGGTACAAAAAAAAAATCATGAACTAGAAGTCAAAGTAGTAAAACCCCAAGATAGTGGGAGGAAAGGATTCTGATGCAAACAGAATGCTCAAGATCCAGCCTTGAGCATTGCTTTTACCTTATCTGACTATGGATTGACATGTGTATGCTGCATACAAGTGTGCACACAGGGGGTCATATCTATTGTTTTGGGGAGTGATGTGTTCTGTGTGAGTGACTGTCCCAAATAACTCAAGATCCGTTTCATGGAGTAGGAAGTTGGTTGTGTGTGTGTTAAGTGTTAACCACTTAAATGAAACCTTTTTAAAGATGTATCATATTTTGTTGTGTTTTTAAACAAAGTTCACTGAAACAACCTTATCTTTTGTGAGAACATGAGAAGATAGTTTTAAATATAACTAGGCCCTACCTTTAATATGAATATAACCATGTATGCATGGAAGTCTGCACCCAAAGTGCAGATTATTGAATCAGAGGACTACTAATGTCAGAAAACAAGATTCTGAAACATAGGGAAAAGGACTGTTGAATTTCAGTGGAAAAGTACACAAGGTCCTGGAAAAGAGAGGATAGACAGAGGGAGAAAGTCTGAATGGGCTACTGGATGGAAAGGAGGCTAGCAGGCACTGAGCATCTGGGGAAGTCTCAACAAGGGGATGATGGGCAGCCAGAGCATCAGGTGGCTTCTCCCAGACTCTGTGCACTTATGTGTCATGACCCCTAGTTAGGAGCAGCAGACACAGGGAGGGTGTGTCAAAGAGAAAGCAAGATCATCCCTCATGCAAAGGCTTTCATATGTCCACAGAGAGATTTCTTTTGGTATATGAAAAAAAAGTTAACATATTCAGATTTTAAAACGGTGGTAATGCTTAATCCTAAACCTGTGTCACCTGGACCAGCAGCAGGTGCAGGAAGCATTTAGCTGAAAACAACGCAATCCAGTAGTTCTTTTTAGAAGAAATTATTGCTTAATTTCAACTACAGTTTATTATTTAAAAAATCCATTTCACTCTTAGCATATAAAGTCATAATTTTGGCCTTGTAAACAGTGAGGCTGGTAAATGTTGGGGGAGTGCTGGCAGCAGGAACTTACCTTGAATATTTTGATTAGTTCCGCTTGGCTTGTGCAAAATTGCCCATGTTAAATAGGGCAATGCCTTCACAGTGACTTAGCAATTATTCTAACATTATATTGGCCCCCAACCTCAGATTTTTACCAAACAAATGTTTTAAAGAGATTATCATTAGATCTTAACAATTTTATTCCCAATAAATGTTATGAATTCAGTGACTCTAAAAACATCACCTGGCCAGAATCCATAAGCAATGGAATTATTCTTAGGCTCTCTCGGTAGAAATTTTCCCCTGAAGATCACACTAATTCAAGCAGGCATGAAACAAAATAATTCCAGATTGAAAACTGAGGATTTATGTGTGCAAAAATAAGCCCAAAGATGGCAACAAGCCTGTTAGAAGTACAATAAAATTGAAATCTGAAAATTCCAGTTAGGAGGAATAAGTTCAAGAGATCTATGGTACATTATAGTGACCATAGTTCATAAAAAAGTATTTTACACTTGAAATTTACTAAGAGAGTAGATTTTTACATGTTATCATCACAAAATTGCAAAGTATGTAAGTTAATTCATATGCTCATCAGCTTGATTAACCAATCCACAATGTATATAATTCATCAAAACATCAGTTTGCTCTGTAAATATATACAATTTTATATCAATTGATAAAATAAAAATAAGAGAATATGCAAAGAAATTACAATTTGACAGATATACAAGTGGAATAAAACATTAAGAAAGAGAAAGTCCTGTATCCATAAAATTTTGCACAGTTTCTTACATTGTGTTCTATCAGAGAAGAACATATAAACTGAGTTTTAGTTAGCTCTTGCTGTGTAACAAACTTTCTAAAACATGGTGGTAAAAAACTAGGACTGATGATTTAACATGATTCTCTGGTGGCCTGGATGAAATTTCTGCTTCTCTGATGCAGGCTGGTGTCACTCATGGTCTGTGAGACTCAAGTCAATTAGAGTCTTTCCCTCCTGAGTCTCTTGAAGAGGCCTCTCCCTCCAGGCAGATGATCTCAACTTCCTTACAACCTGGCAACCGGGGTCCTAAGAACAAAAGTAGAACTTCTAGGCCATTCAAGGGCTAGGTCTAGAACTGCACAGCATCACATCTGCCACATGATGCTAGCCGAAGCAAATCATCCAAATTCAAGGGGAGAGAACAATAGATTCAGTTTTAGATGAGAAGAGGGACATGAGGGCATAGTGAAGGGAGAAATTGATGAGCATCTTTGAAAATAATCTTAACATGTTGGGTGATATATAAGGTTTCATCTTCCTCCAAGTAGGAATAACTTGCTTTTGCATGACTTAGGGCAAGTCCTAAGCAAAAAGAATTGCCAACTGCTTTGTTCACACCTAAGAATAGAATGTCAAATGGCTAGGATGTTAAAAATAGCACATTACCTATGTATATTAAAACCAGTACCCACAGTGCCTTTCTCACTATATTGTGGACTTTGGACAAAAAAAAAATATTTTAAATGCTTTATTACTTACAGAATATAATTATATTTATTAGCATATAAATATAAGTATGCTTAAAAGAATTCTTGATTAGTATAGGAATTCCAGCTTCATCAAAAATATAATGAAAGAACTCTAGTAAAGTAGACAGAGCTATCTACTGACACCCAAACTCAACATGTGTATAACTGAACCCATCTGTCTACTCCCATGTTTCTTATCTCATCCTGTTTCCTACCCAGAGTATGATAGTTCCTTTCTCAAGTGTGTCCATATCTTTCACCTTCATTTACATATTAAAATGACCAGGCAATTTTACATGGTTGTAATTTTATATACCCACCATACTATAAATATAATTTTGTACCATGCTCTTTTTACTCATCCCTTTGTTTCCACATTAATCCATCATGTAGTTCTTCATTCATTCATTGCTCTTCCATTGTATTATGCCACAATATATTTTCTCTTCTACTGATGGGTATTTCCATTGTTTCGTTCTTCAAAATAATGTTGAAGTTTTTGCATGACAGTTACTCTGAGTTGTTGTTGGTTTGGTTCTAAAATTATCCCCTAAATAGTTCATGTGTTAGGCAAGGTGGCAATGTTGAGGTGAAATGATTCGCTTATGATATGAGAGCTGTAACTTCCTCGATGCATTAATCCATTATTATTTGAATGGACTACTGGGTGGTAACTATAGGTAGGTGAGGCTTGGCTGGTGGAAGTATGTCTCTGGGTGCATGCCCTAGACTGTATCTGTCCCTAGTAGCTAGCTATCTCCCTCTCTCTCTCCCTCTTTCTCTCTCTCTCTCTCTCTTCTTTCTGGCTGCCATATGATGAGCAGCTTTTCTCCACCACGCCTAGCCACCATGATTTACTGCCTCACCTCAAGCCTACAGCCAGGGAGTCAGCAGACCATGTACTGAACGTCTAAAACCATGAGCTCCAGATAAACTTTTCCTTCTCTAAGTGGTTCTCGTCAAGTCTTTTGATCACAATGATGAAAAGTTGACTAACATATTTGTATACATAAATCAGACAACACATGCATGACCATATTAGTAGATATTGCCAAATGTGTACTAATGGTATATAAGAATCTCCATTGCTTCATATACTCACCAGTTCTTCGTATTATGGAATGTAATACATTTTAATTGATAGATATGAAATTATATTTCATGCTTATTTAATTCTCATTTCTACAAAAAAGTTCAGCAACTTTTCACCCATATGCTGGCTAATTGCATTTTCTATTCTGGAAGCAACTAGTTTCTATCCTTTGCCAACTTCTTGATAGACTTGTTTGATTTTTGTTTACTGAATCAAAGGAGTTTTTTTATATTTACTAATTAATAACACAGGAGATTATATATTCTGTGAATATATTCTGTAAGTCTTTGGCTTTTCTTTTTTATTTATTTTTAGATAGTCCTGAAAGAGCATTTTAAAATTTTTATATGGTAAATTCTATCAGTATTTTCACATACAACTTCTATTTCAATCTCAATTTAAAAAGTCTTTCCAATTTCAAGTTCATGAACTTATTCTTCTATATTTTCCTCTTAAAGACTTAAGTTTTATTTTTCATATTTATATCCTTAACTTACCTGTAATTGGTATTTACATGATATGTGATACTGGTCCCTTTTTCCCCTTAAAAATGTGTGGCATCATTCATTGAGTAATTTTTTCACCACTGATTGACAATGCTACCCATATCCATTAGATCAATCTTTATAACTGTTATTTTAACTTCTCTCTCCTTAAGCAATATTTATATATTGATAGTCATGATACCTGTATTGACACCTATATATATTGATAACTATGTACTGAACTGCTCTCAACACATTACAATATTAATTGATTGAATTCCCACCCAACTGAGGAAATCAGGAATCAGAGAAGTTGATAACACAGCTAATAAGTGACAGAAACTGATTTCAAACTCAGTCTGGCATCAGAATTCATGCTCTTCACCATCAAGATGTTAATGGTGTTTTATTATATAGGCTTATTTTTGCTCAAGTTTATTAAGTTTTATTTTCTCCCTGCTCCTTTCTTCTGGTAACAATTTTCTTCTTGAATAATATCTTGTAGTGATGCTTGGGGGTAATTAATGCTCTCTTTTCTCTCTCTCTCCCTCTCCTGCTTGTGAATCAGAAAATGTTTTCATTGTCTCTGCTTTCTATTCATCCTTTGATGAAAGTTTAGCTGACTGTACATTTCTAATTAGGTCATTACTTTCTCTCCATGTGTTAACAACATTCCGTTCTCTGTGTGTTTTTTATGTCATTTATCAAAAATCACATATCAGTTTGTATAATTTCTTTGTATTTTCTTTGCTTTTAAAAATCATCTTTGTCTTTGGTATTATATATATTTACTAGGTTTTGACAATGTATAGATTTAGTTCTATTCATCTTGTTTGAAATTCATTACTTTTGCTAAATATGAAAGTCTACATCATTCAAAAATGTAAGACAAGTTCATGCCTTAAATACTGCTTTCTCCAACTCTCTCCAGTTTCTATGGAACTTAGACTAGATATATTTTGACTTTTTATTTATATTACCATGTCTTTATATGCCCTTGGGATATGTGCTTTAGGAATAGTCTTAGAAATGCCTTGTAAAACTAAATGAACATCTAGCCAGTGACCTAGCTCTTCTCCTATGGATCTACTTAAAAGAAATGAAAATCTGTTTCCAAAAAAGACTTATACAAGAATGTTCATATCAGCTTTATTCATCATAGCCCAAATCTTGGAACAGCCCAATGTCCATTAACAGGAAAGTAGATAAATTTTGATATTTTCAAACAATGTAAGTGAATTTCAAAAAAATAGTATTCGGGGTGAAAATAATCTACATTGAAGAGTACATTCCTTAAGATTTCTTATGATCCATTTATACTATGATTTCTTACTTTAGAATAGGCACAATTTGTCTGCAAGTAAACAAACAAACAAACAAACAAACAAAACATAACAGAACACTGGTATCCCCTAGGAGTAGAGTTGAAGGTGAAGATATAGGTGACTGAGGAAGGATATCATGTAAAGGAAATGTTCTATAGCTTTATTAGTATTTGAGTTGTACAAGTGTATACATTTTTCACATACCTAATGATGCACTTAAATTTTGCAAATTCCATTGTATATAAATTGTACTTCATTGTGAAAGTATAAACAAACATTTTTATTTACAATTTTGTGACTGCTACTTACAGAAATGAATATAGTGTAATTTTTTGCAACATAGTTAAGATGAATTTTGAATTAAGTGTGAAAATAACTCAACTTAATTTGAAATCATTAAAAACATAAGATAAATTGATAAATAAATTAGACATGTTTTAAAGCAAATGTAACAAAATGTTAACAATAGTAAAATTTTAGATATTTTATGTAAAATTCTTTCAATTTTTCTCTATACGTGAAAGTTCTCTTGTTAGAGGAAACATGCTTCCCTGATTATACCATCTTGTTCCTTTCTTATGTTCTAATCATATCTTTTATATTTTTAATTACTTTGGAAAAAATTATGGTTTCCATCTGAATATTTTCCTGAAGTTCCTACAGACTGAATTCATTCTTTATCGTGTCTGATGACTCCCCATGATGGACTGCTTCCCTGTACAACTGGCACTGTGTATTGTAAACTCATATTTCCATGGCCTAGGTCAAGGATATTTTCTGCCAGGCAGATTTTCCTTTTTATTTTTATTATTTTTTTTTTACTTTTTTGGACATCTTTGTGTCCCAAAATTATTTTTAATATGGGGCATTAAAAAAATTTAATGCTGATTCTCAGCACAAAATGCCCAAGATCAAACAGTATAATTCTCCCAAAATCTTAGTTATAATCAACTCACTTGTTTTTTCTTTTTTTTTTTTTTCCTTACTTTATGCTCATGTTCTGACAAAGAAAAGTTTTCACCTTCTTGGTGTAGCAGACAATTTTTTTTCCTGATTCTCATTTTAACCAAGAGATAAGACATCCCAGAATTCCCAGATTTGTGTTGGAGTTTCATTCCAGCACCCTGCCCACTAATCCTGAATTCCACAGCCTTGGTTACCAAGAGAGAAAACACCTGCTGGAGCTGCAGAGGTTTCAGTTCTATATTATCCTCCATTTGGCCCCTACAGATTTAGCACCCTTTTCTATAAAACTACAAAATTTCTAGTGTATAGTGATAGGAAGATCTTTACACTTTTAATCCCTCATACAGCTATCAATTGAAGTCACCCATTGTATGTGTATAGGTTGACCATCACTACGTGGGATCTTAGACTATTTCACTTATGTCATCAATACTTATATAACATTCTATGGAATATAATCAATAAACACATATTGAATTCATTATTTCAGTTGTAGATTGAAGATACATTTAGAAAATATAAATTAAACATTACTAATAACTATCTTTGGTATTGAAGATCTTATTGAGTTCTCACAATGAATGGTAAATTAGGTAATAGTAGTCTTATAGACTAGAAAATTTAGGCCTAAAAGAGTTAAATTAATTTCTAGCAAACAATAAGTTTGAATTTCAGAAAGTTCTTTGCTTCTAGAATCCACATTAAAATGAACCAAAAATGGAAGAACTGAATAATTACAATATAAATTAATACAATTATTAAAATATCCTTAAAAATCTCCTGCCAAAGATTATACTTTGAAACTCCTTAGTAACCCCCATAAAATGTAAATCATCCTTCTATACATTTAATTGGGCCAAAATATTTCTGGCAAATATCATAGACTCAGAGAAACTATGGATATTAAATTAAAAGCTCCTACAAATGCTGAGGTACATTATTCTAGTATGTCTGGAATAATAATAATAACTATTTAATTTACAAACTATAAAATTCAAGTTTAATAGGGTTAAATAAATTTCTGAAGGTCAGTAGTTTTTCTAGTATGCCTAGAATAGAGTGAGGAAAACCTTTACCTAAAAATTACTCCAAATAAGCAATATCAAATACGGGGTTGCTGGGTGCTGTGGCACATGTCTGTAACCCCAGCACTTTGAGAGCCTGAGACAGGAGAATCGCGAGTTCAAAGCCAGCCTCAGCAATAGCGAGGCACTAAGCAACTCAGTGAGACCCTGTCTCTACATAAAACACAAAATTGGGCTGGGGATCTGGCTTGGTGGTTGAGTACCCCTGAGTCCAATCTCTAGTACTACCCCATATATATATGGGGTAGTAGTACATGTAAAAAATTAATAAAAAGTATTTATTAAATTAAATTTAAAAATGAAGAATCCTAGCTGGGCAAAATGGCACACACCTATAATCCCAGCAGCTCGGGAGGCTGAGGCAGAAGGGCCGCAAGTTGGATGTCAGCCTCAGCAACGAAGGGAGGCTCTAAGCAACTTAGCAAGATCCTGTCTCAAAATGAAAAATAAGAGCTGAGAATGAGAAAAAAGCAGCAGCAGCAGAGAAAGAGAGAGGCCAGGCAACATGTAGTCCTCAAAGATATACCCCCAAGGACCCACTCCCTTCAACTAGGTCTCATCTTCAACAGTTTCCATCACTTCCCAGTAACACAGTCATTTATAAACTTGGCAGTGGATTAACTCAGGGATCAAGTTGAAGCCCTCATCATCCAATCACTTCCCAAAAGCCCACCTCTGAACCTTGCTGCATTTGGGATTTTCAACACATGAGCTTTTGGAAGATACTCCATATCCAAACCCTAATATATTCCAAGTATGATTTCTGACCCTGAAATTTATGTTCACATTTACTGTATGGTTTTGCAAACTGCTTCTGATGAAGGTAAACTTAAAGGAAGACCATGTTTGTGTAGGACAATCAAGTGCTTTGCGTTCTCCAGTTCCCCAGGAAAGTATTTGTGCGGTTTGCCTTGGAAACCAACATGTTCTGCAGCCTTTGTACATTAGTGGAAGAAATTCCCTGCCACCATATCTTGACTGACTCAGCTCCTTCATCCTCTCTGCCTACATTCTTGTTCTCCATTTTTATTCTTTTCTGTTCTGTTTTATTGAGCACAGAATTGTATGTCAGTGCCTAGTGAGATGTGAGTTAGAAATAGTCTGCATGTATTTGAGTTAGAAATAAACTAAATTGGGTATAGATCAGCATATTCCAACCCTTAGCAAAGCAAAACTCTTAAATGTAGGGACATACAAACACTAAAATCTTTAGAATAATAATTTATACTGTATTATTTATGTTTGTCTGGAACATTGCACAAGTCCTTTTGGAAAGTTCACAGTTGTAAAGAAAAGCTTTGGTCAAAAATCTTAGATCAAATATCTCTCACTTTTTCTTCTCTTTCTTTTCTTGAATTTGTTTTTCTTTTAAAGATTACAAAATGATACTTATGAGTAGCAAGATGCCCCAGAAATCTGTCACCTAAATATTGGTCAGAATAGATGCCTCTGTTTCTCTCAGAGAAGCACAATGCACAAGGTTTATGATGATTTTGAAGAGTCCTGGCAAATCCATCTCCCTCAACACAATCAGTCCATCAGCCTAATCCATATTCAGGATTTTCAAAAATGGTAGTTTTCAGTTTTGCAGGCATCTAAGAGTCTGCAATGTACTTTGTGCAATGAAATAAAACATATTTTTAATATTTGGCCGAGACTTAAATCCTCAAGAGCCAAGATTTCAGAGCAAATATTTCCACATTAATTGAAAATTTTATTGTCAAATATATTTCATGGTTTATTCATGCAGAGTAGCGCTTCTTGTCTTTCCCCATTCATTCCAATGATTTCACGGGGAAGCCAGAGGCTATTTTCAAAATTGGGGTGACATTTAAAATCAGGGTGACATTGTTTTTCTCACATGCAAAAATAATGATTTCTTCCTTTATGCTGAGTATCTTCTCCACTGGGTGATTTTGCTCATAATAATATCTTCCTTGTCTAGCTCACCAGACAGGAGAATCATAGAGCAATAACACATGTGAATTTTCTATATAAACTATAAAAAGTTTTATAAATATTATAGATTGTTATCATTATTATTCATCCAAAATGAAACTCAAGTATCAGGAACTCATGAAACTCAATTTAGGAAATTAATGTTAAACGTACATAGGAAGAAGAGAAAGAAAGGAAGACAGAGGTATCCCTTAATTAGGGCACAGATCTGGGATAAGATCTGTGTTCACACATTACTATATGCTTAATCTTCTGCAAGTTACTTAACTGATCTGAGACCCAGTATTTTTAATTCGTAAAAAGGAAAACATAAGAATATTTTCATCAGATGGCTGTATTAATACATTAGAAAATTCATGTGAAATGATTGCTATAAATAAATGCTTACTTGTTGGCTATTATTATTTCATTAGAGTGTAAGTACCATGAAAGAAAGGGCTGTACCTTTTTCATGTATTCTTTATTCATTTTTTTAAACAAATGTTTACGTCAGGCTCTGTTTTAGGCAGTGAATGTACAGCAATGAGAACAGACAAGGTCACCACTAAATACATAATAAATAAGTAATTAAAGTAACTTCAGGGAGAAGCAAGCAGTGTAAAAAGCAGTGTGAAAGGCTAATAGAGGACAGGCACGGTGGCACATGCCTGTAATCCCAGCACTTTGGGAGGCTGAGACAGGAGAATCGCAAGTTCAAAGCCAGCCTCAGAAACGGTGAGGCGCTAAGCAACTCAGTGAGACCCTGTCTCTACATAAAACACAAAATAGGGCTGGGGATGCAGCTCAGTGGTCGAGTGACCCTGAGTTCAGTCCCTGGTACCAAAAAAAAAAAAGGCTAATAGAGATTAATCATATAGCTACAGTATATGATTAGTCAGGATGGTCTAAGAAGGCCATCCTAGAGGGTGACAGTTGACCTACCAGTTGACGGATGGGAAGGTGTCAGGACACATGTTCCAGCTGAGCAAATATCTAAGGGAAGAACAGTTAGGACAAGGAAATAACATTTACAATGTATTTGAGACAAAAACTTTTTGTGTTTAGAGGACAAGAGGTTCCCAGTATGCCTTATGCACAGTGATTGATAGGAGAAATCTTGTGATATAAAGATGAGGAACAGAGGCTACATCATGTGGGGCACAGTTGGCCACTGTGGATACTGGATGGTATTCCAATTGCATTATAACTTTGAATCCTATAGCAGGAAAATATTAGATGTTCAGTAAATGTTTTCCAAATAACAGTATATACACAAAGCATTTTTAAAATAATTATCCTAAGAGGGCATTCAGGATACCTAAGAGATTTAGCAATGCTCAATAAATACCTTCTCTCAAAGAAAAACTAGAAATTCACATGCATTTCATTCTTAAAAATGATGTTCTCTATCTAATTTGACAATGACTCCTAATGGTAACATCTCTCCATTGTTCATCACATTCTTTAAAAACAGCTATATGACCATACTTCACTGGCAAAAGAGAGACTTTGCTTTCAACCTGGAGTGAAAATCATTGCATTAGGAATTACAATACAGATGGTTAAAATCTCCAATGATGCAAATATTCCATTTGTGGCTACTGTGTCTGAAGAACTGAATTTTTAGTTTTACTTAATTGTAATTAACTTTAAGAACCCTGGGTGGCTTGTAGCTACTGCACTAGGCAGCACAGGTAGTATTTCTCTTTGTCTTTGCCTTTAATCTTCTTGAAATGACTCATCAACCTCTGATCTCCAGTCTCCCATCTCTCTACCAGCTGCTGCTGGGTCTTCTTCATCCTTACTCCCAGCATGTACTGTGGTCCATGAGTTGAGCTTTTCTAAGACAGTCATGAACAGGGCTGCTGTGTGGGCTGCTCACATGTGACCTGCTCCTTGGCTTTGATGCTTTTCCACCCAACTCATCTCTCATATTTGTGTTAAGATTATGAAGAGAACCTAGTGAGATTACATACACACATAAATTATGCCCAAATCTGTAGGTACTGAACAAGCCTAAATCTATGGGTCAAAGCCATCCTCTTTGCAAAGGGTGGATTCACTATATCAAATGAATTGTCTTTGTGATATGTTAGGCAAGTGTAGAAGACACTGCTTTTTTCAGACCAAAACAAGATGAGGCATGTCCCAGAATTTTCCTAAACTGACTCACTCCATAATTCAGGGAATTCTTATTTTCTTTTCAATTAAACTTTCCAAGTTTGTCATTTTCTAAATATCAACAATAGCGAAACTACTGGACAATTGTTTTTCTTGAAGTAGCAAAACAGCTGTTTGGATTTAATTGCAAATAGAACTTTCCCTTTTAAATGGAGAACTCTATTGTTTCTTCAGTAGGGAGGCAGGAAGAGAATGTAAGTTTCTTGCTTTTCTAACCACATTTACCTCTATCCAAGGAATGAGCCACTCGAGAAGATGTTTATAAGGAACTTCATGGCAGAGAAGAGAGTAATATTTAGGGCAATTCAACCCGGCTCATCTATGCTTTTTTTTTTTTTTGCTGGAAACATGAATTTCAGACTTATGCATTTCTTACAAATGTTATTTAGGTTTCTTGGACTTCAGAGAATACCTTAAAAACAGATTTTGATTAATATGGTGAAAATAAATCAGAGGCATACAAATTAAAAGCATATGAGGAAAAAATATAGAAGAATGAGGAAAAATTCATTTGAGATCATTCTGAAACCAAACCATTTGAAAAGTGTTCAAGTTTTATCTGTTACAGGATTGTTTTAGCCAGATTTTTTGCTACTGTGACTAAAAGATCTGACCAAAACTGCAGAGGAGGAAAAGTTTATTTAGGGGCTCACAGTTTCAGAGGTCTCAGTCCATGGACAGTCTCCTCCATTCCTCCGAGCTTGAGGTGAGGCTGAACATCAGGGCAGAAGAGTATGGTGGAGCAAAGGAGCACACATGATGATCAGGAAGCAGAGAGAGACTCCATTCATCAGATACAAAATATATACCCAAAAGCCATGTCCCTAATGACCACCTCCTCCAGCCACACCCTACTTCCTTCAGTTACTACTCAGTTAATCCCTATCAAGGTATTAATTCACTAATTGGGTTAAGACTCTTACAACCCAATCATTTCTCCTCCAAACTTTTTTGCATTGTCTCACACATGAGCTTTTGTGGAAAATCTCATATCCAAACCATAACCAAGATCTAAAATTGAAAGTTTTTTTAGGTACTCAGATAACATTGGTTCCCTATATCATACATAGTAATATTAAGGGATCCCACCACGGCAAAGTTCTTTGTAATATATTATGAAGTCCCCTGTGGCTGAGGATTTCTATTAGAAGCCATTCTCATCCAGTTAACCTCAATGGTAGCAACTCACAGCACCTATGATGTTAATGATTTAAATCTCTTTTAATCAATCCACTTTTTAGCAGAATAAGGAGTGAATAGTGGCTCTCTGACCCCAGAGGATTGTGAAGTTCTTTGAAGGTGCTCTGTCCTCTGGAATGGTATTTTTCAAATTCAGATATCTCATTCTCAGAATATATCCTTGGACTCCCAGAGGTATAAGGATACTAGTGTGACAATGCTGATGTTGTCTCAAACGTAAATATAATCAGAGACACTGAAGCACATGGCAATGCTTGATCATAAAGTGGAAAGCCTTGCTGTATGGTTTGGGGCTTATATTATTTCTTAAATATTTTCATAATACAAACACAAAAAATAAAAAATTTTCTTAGAAGAGTGTTGCACCTTGAAGAAGAAAACCAAAAACTGCTGTTCAAGAAGCAATACTCTGGAAACTAAATGTTTAGTCAATTTCATGATTTTATAAAACTCTGTGTCTTACTGTAGTTTTATCTCCAGGATGCAAACTCACTCCACTGTATCTTCCTCAGTAATCACAGAGACAGTTAAGAAAATAGCAGCAAATTTTTGTATAGATAAATAATTATAGAAGGGAATTAATTTGTAACTAGAGTTAGAAAAAAAACCAAGACGTCCATCATTCACCATCTTGCAATGATGCAATAACCTAATAATCAGTTCTTGCCCCTGAATTTTCTCCTGCTCACTGAGTTTTCTAATTTGCAAATGTGTCCATGGGGTCTTCACAGTGTTAATCTATTAGAAGATAGTTTGACCAAGAGCAGAGCCTTGTTAATAATTACAAGACTATGTGGTCTAATCTTATTCTCCACAATTTGTCATCACTGAGATTAATATATTGACCCTGAGGTCAACTAGAGAGCTCTTGACAGAATGAATAGGCTCAGGTACCTGTGGAAACTTGCTTTTCAAGCCAATTCTTCAAGATAAGACAATGGCTAGAATCAATAAATATCTGCTCAGATTGACTATACACAAAACAATATGAATAGATACTTGGATGTAAATATGGTTGAGACATCACATATTCACAAGAAAGTGTTTGTGACAGCATGTGTCCACAAGGAACTCACTAAGTAACCACAGATAAATGGAACTTGAGGCTAAGGGATGGACAAAATACCTTCAGAAGGTCTTCCAGACACTTGGTGAATGTTTAAACTTTGGGAGAAGGAAATAATTAATAAACTGAATGCCCATTAAGAAGACTTTTCCAGAGTAAAAATAATAATAATAATAAATGTATCAAACACAACCCCAGAAAGTTGTTGTTCAAGTGGCATAAATTTTTCTTTTGTACTAACCTCGTATTAAGACAGTTGAAAAGGAGCTAGCCCTGTACTTTGTTTTGGGCAATTCTTATCAGCTTTATATTGTTAAATAATGTTGTTCCATAATGACATAGGTACTATGAAACTATTACTATTCTATCATATGGTCCCATAGAAGCTATTATATTCAGAAATAGATATTATACAAGACTTACACAGTACAATGGAAACCAAAGTTTTTAATCATGTCCTAAAGGTACCTGAGATCTCAAAATGCCTTCTAAAAAATTTTATCTAAAGCATAAAGCAATTAAAGTCAATCAATCACCAAATATGTATTAGTCTTTATTACTACAACTAGAGATGATACACAAAATATATTAGTTGTAGTTTCTACTCTCAAGAAGCTTTCAACCATAGACAGGTTTATAACTAACCCAACTAATAAACACAGAGTGAAGGTACAAAAGAGGATGGATTGCCTCCATCTCAATGTTTTTTTCTACCTACCCACAAATGAAGACATTGTGATTGACTAATGCAGAACTTTTCCAAGCTTTGTTTTACCAGCAGAGAACCAACACAAGTCTGGGGCCAGGTGGTAGGCGGACTTCTTAAATCTCCCTCAGAGGAAAGTCTTCAAGTCTGAGCCACAATCTCCTGCACAGGTATGAACAAACAGAACTGCATGGGAGGAGCCAGAATGATACCAGCCATTAATTCATTGGTATTCTATTAAGAATTGCTATATGTAAAATATCTTTGTTTAAAGCCAAGAAGGAAAGAGCTAAGAGTAATAAGCTTACTAAAATTCTACCTTGAGCCCCTAGCATAATATCTGACCAGAAAATAAACTGTTTGTATTTATCTGGATTATTACAAAGCTACTATTTGCATTTCCCTTTGACTTTAATTGGAAAATGAATATGATTTCCATGTATTGCTTTTGTAAACAATATTTATATATGCCTATCCTGTGCCTATGTGTCTTAAAAGGAAATAACAGAAAGTGAAGTTTGCCTGACAACATGAATGAATTCTCATATAACTAACATTCTCAACTAACTCTACCTCTTGACTATGGACACTTGAAGAAAAACTTGTAATTTTAGTACTTAACTCAATGATTGACATTTAGCGATGCTCAAAAGTGTTTGTTGAATAAAGGAATGATTATATAACCAGAGTTTAAAAATATTTTTAAGATGTTACTCAGTATCCATTGCTTAGGTGATCAACAGTCTTTCAGGATTTATTGATGAACCAAGAAGAAGTCATTGAAGTAAGTGTTCTGTGAATGCATCTGTAACATCTCTTTTCATCAATAAATGAAAGATAATCTTTCAAGACTGCAATTTATTAGAAGACTTAGAGTAGCCCTGGTGATATAAAGATGACCTAAAAATACAACCAAAATAATTGCCATTTCTCAATAAGTAATAAAAATTAATGATTATTGTTTAGTATTATATTAATTTCAATATTATATTAGTCAATGATTAATAATAAATATTTATTATTATATATTAATAAAATAATATTACTTGATCTTGTTATTTAATATAATTCAATATTATTAATATTATTAAAATAATTTCAGAGAGTGATAAGGACTATAATGTAATTTTTTTGAGTTCTGGGGAGATAATTTTTGTTGTTGTTATTTTTTAAACATAATTTGTAGGAGACTACAGTTAATAGAGACACAAGGAAAAGATAAAAGAGGTATGTTTAGAAAAAAATTTTAGTGTACTGTTCCTTAGAAAATAGTATCCCAGTCTTGATTTTCACTTCTTATTTCTGCTATTTTTAAAATGTATAGGCAGTTACTTTGTAGGAAGTCCCTCAATTTGGGATAGATAGAAAATGATATACCTATATTAACAAAATCACCCTAGTCAAATTTTAGTCCATGCTTAAAAATCAGCCTCTAATTCCTTGTGATACACATCTGTCCTTACAGAATAGAGAGAGGCTCTATTTTGATAATTTCTAAAATGTGAGTTTATTCCACAACTATTTTGACAAATTTGCTTCAGGGGAAAATTTAGAGTGTTTGAAATGGGCCCCAAATGAAGGGTCACGTGGATAGGTACCTTGCTGAGTGTTTTGTCCATAACAATGATCTCACTGACAGGCCATGTTCAAGTATAAGTGTGTGGCTTATTGATGCTGCTGGTGGTTCTCAAAGAGGAGAAAATTATGCTTCTATCAATTTTTCTTTGTAAGTTTTTACTTTGACAAGATGTTAAACTTACATAAAAATTGCTGGTATGTTTATCACCCTTTACCTTCTCGATTCTCCAACTGTTTACATTTCACTTCATTTGCTTTAACATCATGTGTATATAGAATATGTATGCATATGTGTGTATGGGTACGTGAATATATATGTACATTTTTCAGAACCATTTGAGAATAAATTGCAGACATGTTATGATCATTTAAACTTTTAGATTTTTAGAATTGCTATTATCTAATTCACAGTCCATAGTCAGTTTTCAGTTGTTTTATTACTGACACTGATACCTCTTTTTTCTTTGTCCATGATCACAGATTGCATTTAGTGTCATGTCTTTTTATTCTGTTAATCTGCAATTGTTCTTCAGCCTGCTTTGCATTTCTAGCCCATGCTATGTTCGAAGTATCCAAGTTGTTGTTTTTAAGTGCAATTTGAAACCTACAAAAGACCTCAGTTGCCTGAAAAGAACTGCCCTGCCAGTTCATTTGTGCCTCTAGGATGCCCAACATCAGATAATTGCTTTAACCTCAAACACTCTTTCCTGAACATTCACTGGTAAGGTCTTCCCTACATTCCTCTTGCTTCATGCTCTGACTATTTGGATCTTACTTGTAACTCTGCCTGAGATGTCCTTCCCACTACCACCTCTATTCATCGGCAAATGCCAACTCAACATATGCGTTCAAATCTCACTCCTCTGATAAAGCTTTCATGACCCGTGGGATATAATGAGCACCCCCAGACAGCTTACAGACAGCTTACACTGTCAGCCCTCAAGTGTCCCAGTGCATTCTGTCTCACACTCCCGCATGCTAATCTTCTCAAGGGCAGAGACTGTGGAGACTGTGTCTTACTGGTTTATATCCTTCATGCTCTTTGGTTCAGAAATTACATACTTTTCCTACCATGTTAGTGACAGGTAGAGGAACTCTAGGAGGCCATAAGGAAGACAGTCTTGGGATATTAGGATGGTAAACCTGAAAATAAGCAATGGCTGAGGAAAGGAGCCAATGAGGAGGGAGTCACTGTAGCTGTAGAAGAGGGAGAATTGGGTCAAGTTGAAAAGGAGGCAGTAGGAATAAAAATATGGGGCTTATCAAAGAAGAATGTCTAGAAATAAGAGTGAAGGAAGATGTAGCAGAAGAAGTAGAAGAAAGTATAAAGAATTGCTGGAGAAGAGAGAAGGCAAATTGAAGTTGCTTGTTGTTGGTACACACATGTATATCAAGAAGTCATTTACCAAATTCCTTTCAAGTTGAAGTTTTATATTCAGAACTGAGATTTTAAGTTTGAAGTTCTACCAAAATACACTTAACGCAAAGTCAATTTGAGAGCCCAATTGCCTTTGCCGTAACATTTTTATTGAAAACTTAACCTTCACATATAGTTCTGGCAAAATGTAGCAGCCCTTGGTCATAGTTAATTTTAAGTAACTAGCATAATTTTAGAATATCAAATAAAGAGGAATGTTAAGTGAAAGACTTGATAAATGCATTTGTTTCTGATGAGTAATGACAAGGGTCAGATATATTTCCCCAGTTGGCTTTTGTAGGGGCAAGAGAGATCCCCTGTACTTCTTTTCATTCTTTTTGTTTATTTGTTTTTGTTTTTGTTTTTTGGTACCAGGAATTGAGCCCAGAGGTGCTTAACCACTGAGCCACATCTGCAGCCCTATTTTGTGTTTTATTTAGAGACAGGGTCTCACTGAGTTGCTTAGCGCCTCGCCATTGCCGAGGCTGGCTTTGAACTCATGATTCTCCTGTCTCAGCCTCCAAAGTGCTCGGATTCCAGGCATGCGCCACCATGCCCAGCCCCTCTTTTCATTCTTATGTGGACTCTGGCTGGATGTAGAATTCAATTAATACAAGAATAGATTAACAAGAGAAAAGTGTAACAGTTTTACTGAATTTACACATACATGGGGATCTAGCCTCATGTATAGCCCAAAGAAATGACCAGAGCATGATGTTTTTTTACCTTCTAGACAGAGAATAATAAATTGACAGGACAAATGGGTATCTAGACAGGAGTAGCAAGTTCTAGGGATGTTACTAAGACATGTGGAGATGCAGGGAGACGTAGACAGAAGTGGAAGATTCAGGGTACTTCTTTGTTCAGATTCACTGATGTCCCCACTACCAGTCCCTGGTGATCATTGCTGTTGCCTGCCTTGGTGTGTGAAGGACATTCCTCTTGAAGATTCCCATGTCTTGCTGCATGTAGGAAAAACCCAGGCCTATGGCTCTTTCTGAAGTTAGTTCTTCCAGTGGTTTCAGCTTGAACTAATCAATATAACAGTGCACATAGTTTGAGATGGCACATCCTTAGCTCCTTCATTAAAAAAAAAAAAAAAAAAAAACATGCTTTTAGAAAACCATTGTTCAATAGTAGTAAATATCAGTACCATAAGCCAGCTCTGATATGAGACTCACGTTGGGCAGAAAGAAGTTTTTCTCTGGCATCTCTCCCTTCTATCTGGGCCCTCCTTTCACTCCCATCTAGGTACTTGGCACACGCTCTCCTGAAATTTTTGCTGCCTGAAACTACCTCCTGGACCAACTGTAGGCCGGTATTGCCTTCAGATTCCCTCACCAGTCCCCATAAGCCAAAGCTTACATTTGCTAATGTCTCTATCATCCCTTTGATGAAAACCAGCCTATCCTGAGACATTAGGGATTAAATTGTTCTATTGATGATTTTGCCAAGGTAATGTACTAGAATGGAGACCAAATCAGCCTCTCATGGGACTTTCTTTTCACATTATTTGGGTGATTCTTCAAACTACCTAAAGATGAGAGTTGCTGTCCCCCACTCCAACTCAAAAGAGTGACTCTAATTGTGGTTTTTTCAGAGTACAACTATGCCAAAAAATGTAAATAGTGAAGTAATGATACTTGATATTTGTTGAATGCCTACTACGGAACAGGCACTGGCTACTCACCTTACATTTATCATTTTCTACTATTTTCATGACAGTCTTATGAACTACTTCAGCCTCCCTTTGCCTACATAATAAGCAAGATGGGCAGAAGTTACCTAGTGAGGTACAGAACTCCAGATATGATGTGGTGCGTGGCCTCCCCAAATTTCCAGGCAAGATGGTATCTGCAATTTTCCTCCAGCCCTGTAGGACTGCAACGTGATCTTGACCTACCCCTGAGGTCCACCTACCTGCTGAATGCCATGCCTATAGAGGTCCATTTGCCAATTCTTTCATTATGAGAATTGTGGTGTCCCTAAAATCTACACAAAATATTTCATCATTTTACTGGGAGAACCTTATAAAATAAATGAGAACCTAATGAAAATAAATAGATTGTAGCACTATTCATTACTAGTCAAATTGTGAGAGCAACATAAACATCTATTGACAGATTAATAGATGGAGAATATGTGAAATGTAGACATGATGGAATGCTATCCCACTTTTAAAAAGAAGAAAATCTAGCAAGATATTATGAAATGTAAATGAAACAAGCCAGTCACAGAAAAGGAATACTGCACAATACTACCTTATGAGGTATCTCAAATAATCAAATCCATAGAAAGAGCCAGGCACGGTGGCGCACGCCTGTAATCCCAGCAGCTTGGGAGGCTGAGGCAGGAGGATCATGAGTTCAAAGCCAGCCTCAGCAAAAAGCAAGATACTGAGCAACTCAGTGAGACTCTGCCTCTAAATAAAATACAAAATAGGACTGGGGATGTGGCTCAGTGGTTGAGTGTCCCTGACTTCAATTCCCAGTACCTGCCCCCCAAAAAAATCCACAGAAAAAGAGTAGAATGAATGGTGGTTGCCAAGGGCTGAGGGAGCAGGAAATGGGAGTTGCTAACCCATGTGTATAAAATTTCAGTTATGTAAGACAAATAGGTTTAGAGATCTACTGTCCAACTTGTGCCTATAGTTAGCAACACTATATTGTACTATAGAAATCCATTAAGAGGATAGATCTTCTGTGTTTTCACAATAATGATAAATAAAAAATACATAACTTTTTATTTAAAAATATATATTTAAAATATATATGATATTAAAACACATGACCTTAAACTTAAAAGCTATTTTTCATGCTTTTCAGTCTGCTATGTATACATACACACACACAAATATACACACAGACACACACACATGCACAAATGATCTACCTTTAACAACATACTTTAGCCACTCATTTTAATATATATCACGTGTTGTCAAGTGTTCTTGCAGCATGAGAAAAGGATATAATTTATATAATGAAGTAAACTGATGGGAAGAAGGTTGTTTTTCAACTTAATGTATATTCTTTTGCGCTGACACTTGATTCAACAGCTAGTAGTTTCTGGTACTTGACATTTGGTAGCATATCTTACTATATCAGTTTTTAAAGCTCTTATTGACAGCAGGTGCTCTTTCTACCCTTTTGGATCATATTTTATAGTTTATTTTTTGGATGAATGCAGAGTGTATTTCTGTAGTCTTCCTCTTACCTCTACAGGGAACATTGAACTAAAATTACCATTAAAAAATCATTTCTTCCCTTCCCTGTGTCTCTACTTACCCTACTCATCACAAGAATTAGAGTAATTATGTACATGTGTGTGTACACACATATACATCTAAGTAATATATATAAGTGAAATAAATATATACACCAAATATATATATAAATGGAAATATATGTGTGTATATTTTTTCTACATACATATTATATATGTATATATAATATGTATATAGTGCTGCTTTCCCAAAACTGGAAAAGAACTGTAGTGTGGGTAGCCTCGCTACCTTCTCTATCAACTATGCAAGAGCTGGATCTGACAGATTTCTACGAAATGTCTTTGCTTGTCAGTATCATGGTAATGAGTCAAAAGCAGTTAGGTTATACTCCTCGGACTGTCTAAGCACACAGCTGATCCCGTGTTCTTTTCCATTTTATGAGTTGCTATTGACATTGAGATTTTCCGCATCCTCAGAGCCATCATGCTACCTCTGTGGGAAGGACCAGCTATTTTAGCCAATTGAGTCCGACAAAAAACGTGCCTAGAACATCCTCTGGTGGCGATAGTGGGAATTAACAGTCTCTACACAAGGAAAGGTTCCTGGTCCAACCCCATTCCCCAAGACCAAAGCTTCCCAGGAAACACACTGGAGGATGGAGAGAGACATCAGCCGTTAAGAAGGTTTAACTGCAGTCCTGCTGTGGAGGAAGTCACCGCTCCCCACAGGACTTGCTAACCTCTACTTTCTGAACACAATTGTAAATCTGGTAGAGAAAGTACAGATACCTCCACATCTGCTTTTAGAAAGGTAAAGTCTGGTATGGTGCCTTTACAAGTCTCCACAAAGATAAATGATTAATGCACTGTTTGGATTTCTTTGCCATGACAAAGTTTCATTAAAGCTGTCGGTTTGAGGCTCAGAAGCTATAAAGTGACATTTCTTCTCTCCATGATTATGATCTTCAGTGCTTTGCTTCAAAACTGCAAACCACACAGAACCCTTTTTTGATGTCTTTTTTTCCAACAACAAATTATGGAAATCAGTAAACAACGATGATCTTTCTGGGATGGGAAGGCTAGGGTGTCAATTATGAATTAATTAAGCTTACATGGCAATCAAAACCTGTGAAGTGGGTGTGAAGCAGTATCCATTTACACCAGTGACAAGAGCTATTGAGAACATCATGCCTCCCAATACCAGCCACATGTTCTTTGTGTTTTATTGCACATCGTAGAATGAATTAAATCTAATGAGGCTGGCTTCTGTTGCTAATTTCTTTAACGATTTTGATTAATGTAAAATTTAAAGGAAGTGGCACATGACTATCTGTTGAATGCTGTGCTAATGACATTTTACAGGTCACCCGGCTGCCAGAGACATCATCATCCACCGGAATTACTGCTTTGTAAATATTTCCCTTATAAGCTCTATGATATAAAGGAAGTAAGTATGCACATGTTTTCGGCATTGGTAGACTAGGATTAACCTTAAGGCAAAAATGTGGTGAAAATAACAATACTATGATAATGATGGGAGTAGTCTTTGTCCTGTTTGAACAAAAGGGATAAATGGACAGCACAACACAACTCTCCACTAGTTAACTATTTGGGGACTTCTTCAATTGCAAGACAACAAAACTCAAGCAAACACTAGCTAGATAAAGCATAGGGTAGTGAATTTTAAAAATACGTGAAATCTCTAACATCTAAAGGGAAGACAAAGAATTCAACTTGAAAAATTCAAGAAAAAGCAGTGCCCCTGAGTTTAGACAGTTCACCTTTGCATGTCCAAGATGATGATAGCAAGATGGGGGGAAAGAGATCCAGTGATCCCTCTGCCTTAGCGCACAGCAGAGCAGGTACCTGAATTTACCATCCCACCCAGAATGGACACAGTGGAGAAGAGGAATTTTTTTAAAAAGAAGTTGGGTACAGATGAGGTAATGCATGCTGGGTGACCAGAAAAAGTGGCAAGTGGCTATCATTCAAACCATAGCCACCTGCCTTGCTTAGCCTGTCCTTCATCTGGTCTTGGATTTGGAGCACTGTGAGCTATGGACCATTCAACTCCATTTAACATCCTTTTTGTGTACACTTTAAATGTTTCGGGGTTTTTATTTTAGATTTTCTGAGTTTTAGGTTTGTTTATAAACCTAAAACGGCACAAATATACAGAGAAGCAGAGGGACAAAATTTTCAACTGACATTTGCTTTAACATTGAAGATCTGAGGCAGAAGTGGGTGCGATAGGGATGACCTTTCTCCCATTTGATAAAGACAGCCTAGTCAATAGTCAATGTTGGTCTGTGCTAGTTTAATCACCTGACTCAAGCACAATTCACGTAAAAATTTGAACTTGGAGAGTCTAGGACTTGAGGTCCCAGTCAAGAACAATGGAATTTATGGAAAGGCCATCAACCACTAGAAAGCCTAAGCACACCCAAGAACCAAATCTGGGGAGATACGTAGTGGGAAAAGATGCACTTCAAACACCAGTGCAGAGACAAAGGATACCAGAGCAAGCACAGCCCTGTTATGAGGAACTGACTTTGAACACATGTCCCCATGTGACCTTCAGTGACTACACAGAACTGTGCAGAGCTGAGCTTACAGAAGGCAATTCCTCCATTTAGTAGCTGAAAAGCACTACATTTGCAAAGTAGCAATTCCTGGGTGTGAAGACATTTCCAAAAGGCAGATGACCTATAAATTTGTGTGAATATCTACCCATCACTAGGTAGTGGTGTGGCCCAGATCAATGAAGTCAGAAGTAACAAAACAACTATATCTCTTCAGGTTTGCTTTCCCTACCCTTGTCCTCAAGGGTCAGGAAAAATACTTTGAGTTCAAGGGGATAAAGGGAAGAGATCTCTTAATTTTTTAGCTAGTAAAAAGCAAAAAGTGGACATGTTTCTATGTATTACTTTTACTGTTACTATGTAAATAACCATAAATAATATTTATAAGGACCACTACATATTTAGTACAAACATTGCCTAACAAACATTATTAGGTGTGCCTTAGGGGAAAATATGTCCCTCAAATTTGAAGAGAAAGCACTGTATAAATCTAAAGCAAAGTTCTGGGAGAGGTTTGTCTTAGAAAATATTAGGAAATAATAAGGCTGACTATTATTTTGTAGTGGGCAGAAACTGCTTATTGTTTTCAGTGTCATTTTGGACTTATAAGAACACAAATAGATCGCAAGGGTGATATTTATTTCAGTCTTACCAGCTAACTATTTTCCAACTCAGATCATGAAATAATTATGAGTCCCAAATATAAATAGATGCCATAGGGCTCTACAAATTAAGTCACTTGATTCCTGCCTTCAAGGAGGTTACAATATAGAACCAGACAGATATTTCAAGAATACAAGTCCAAGGGTAACACAGCCAATGACCACAAAATGTTAAAGGAACAAAGAGAATATATAGGCATATGAAATCCCCAGAAACAGAGAACCTTCTCATGGACCTTTCATTTGGTAGGAAAGACCTTTCTAATAGAAAATTTCCCTTATTCATTATTACTCTCCCTTAGATATCATAAATAAAATAGCACCCTTTATTCCATTGTACCTCAAACTTCAGTTTACACGTGTACTCCTACAAAGAGAGTAAAGATGCTGTGGCCTCTCCAATTCTAATCCTCTTTTATGGTGTCCTGCAAAAGCTCATGTGTGAGACAATGCAAGAATTTTCAAAGGTGAAATGATTAGATTAGAAGACGTTTTGACTAATCAGTGGATGAATCCACCGGGTGATAAGTAGGTAGGATGTGGCTGGAGGAGGTAGGTCCTTGGGGGTGTGCCTTTGAGGTATATTTTTTGCCATTGATGAGAGAAGCTCTCTCTCTACTTCCTGGCTGTCAGCCTGAGATGCTTTCCTCCACCATACTTCCGCCAGGACCGGCTGCCTCACCTCAGACCCAGAGCTATGGAGTCAGCCATAGCTGACTGAACATCTGAAATCATGAACCAAAATAAATTTTTCCTCCTCCACATTGTTCTTGTCAGATCTTTTGATCCCAGCAATAAAAAACCTGAGTAAGACAGAACCTAATGCAGTGCTCTACATTTTAATGTATATTCAAGGTGATTTAGATACAGGTCTTTAGCTCATACTTTGAGAACTATCATTTAACTACAAAGATACTGTCCTTCCCTCCAAGTGACACCCATATAGTAGTACAGTTTTTCACCACTGTACTAACTGTGCCAACTCCTTATGTTAGGTAAAACATGTGGCCCCATTTTACCAGGACTAATGTAGAATGAGATGGGCTTAAAAAATAACACACCTTGCTGGGTAGGGTGGCACACACCTGTAATCCCAGCAGCTCTGGGGGCTGAAGCAAGAAGATCAGGACCATAAGTTTGAAGCCAGCCTCAACAACTTAATGAAGCCCTAAGCAACTTGGCAAGATCTTGTCTCAAAATGAAAAAATAAAAAAGGTTCTGGGGATGTAGCTCAGTGATTAGGTGTCCCTGGGTATCAATCTCTGGTACAAAAATGTAAATAAGACACCTTAATATTTCATTTGCCCATAAATGATTCTCTGAAAAGTAGATATATTTAACATTTCAAGATTTAGGAAGGACATTTCTACTTCTTTGCCAATTTTAAGTGCTATCTTATCATTGTATTGAAAAATGTTACCAGGTTTACATGATGTTGATTTTCTCTTAACTCATGCTGTTTAATCTCAATTCATTTGAATGTAGAATTATGAATAGATTATAAGAAACAAATTTCTAGAGTTAATGACATAAAAATTACCATTAATTGAAGTACAAGCATTTATTTCAATTAAAGAATGTCACAATATTTAGTTTACATCTCACAGCTACCATCATAAATCTAATCAATGGTCTGATTTATACTGAAGAGCAATTTGAATAATTTAATATACTGTATTTAATGCTGGTCATTAGATATAATCACAGAGTGATACCATTATAAATAAATATGTGCTGTATCATTCTTTAATCTGTTTATCTCCTGGTTTGCTATATATTATTACTCATTATCAACAAACAAAATAAATGGAACCATCCCTTTCTTACCAAGTAGCCTCAAAGAAATTTTAACCAATTCAAGCCCAGTGGGCAAAATCCATCTTTCATAAACAAGGTCATAAAAACACCAGCATTTATAAATATTTAGCATGCAATTACTTAGGATTATTAAATAAACTCAAATATATATTCTGATTTTCTGTGCCAGTCAATTCTTGGTAAAGAATATTTCATTTTGTTCAGAAGAAAAGTGAAAATCAGGGGGCTGGGGATGTAGCTCAAGACTAAAACATTTACCTGGCATGCAAGAATATCTAGGTTCAATCCTTAGTACTGCAAGAAGGAAAAAACAGGGCAGGGAGTAAGGGAAGTAAAAACTCAGAGCTACGATTGCAAGTCTATTATTTGCCTAATATTCTTACTTCAAACACTCCCCTTCTTCTAGTGATGAAGTTTAACATCATCATGAGTCACGATAAGAGAACATACCTATACTAGTTTGCATCTGGAATATCCCACAAAGGCTCACATGTTCAAGTCTTGGTCCTCAGTTTGGTACTAGTGGGAGGTGGTGAGACCTTTAAGAGGTGGGGCTCAAAGGAAAGCCTTCAGTCAGCTCCTCCCTTTCTCTTTCCTTCCAATCCTGAGCAGCCTTGAGTTTTACAAGTTTACTCTGTCACAAGTTCCCACCTCGCCACAGAGCCATCCAACCATGAACTGAAATCTATAAAACTGTGAATCAAAATTAAAATTTTCATCTTTTGGGGGGAGGATGGGGATACTGGAGAATTGAATTCAGAAGCACTCTACCCCTAAGCTACACCCCTAGCCCTTCTTATTTTCTATTTTGAGACAGGGTCTCACTAAGTTTCTTAGGGCCTCAGTAAATTGCTGAGTTTGGCCTCAAATTTGTAATCCTCCTACCTCAGCCTCCCAAATTGCTAGGATTACAGGCATGTACCAGCACACCCTGTAACCCTTTTCTCTTTGAAGTTAATCATCTTAACTGTTTTGTTTCAGTAACAAAAAGCTAACACAGTGCTTTTGAAATAAAATATGGTGATAATGGTACTTCACTGTTATGATAGTCTTATCCAAACTACAAGACCAGTAAAGCCATGAGAAAAATATCAAATGTTCTACAAAACACCTGATCAGTACTTGTCAATTGTCAAGGTCATTTAAACAAGAAAAATTTGCTCTGTGCTCTTATCTAAAGATTTCTCCAGAAAAGGTAGTCTAATTATATCTAGAATAACAAATGATTGAGTTGGAAGGAATTACTAGGCAAGTACATTTGTAGAGCTAAAAGACCCAGATTTTCTCCAGAATATTTTGTGACATGAGTCTGAAGCATGGTTATTCTCTGTTTAGCTAACACAAAAAATTTAGACACATAACTGCTTTTGTACAATTTTACAAACATTTACTAAATGCCTACTGTGTGTAATATATTTTACTAAGTGCTATGCCAAATAGAAGGGTAAACATTATGTAATTAAGTGAAACACATCCATATTAAGATTTGAAGCAATTTCAACAATTATACAGGATTTTGGCTTTCCCTTGACCTGGAAATTCTTAATACTTATTTAGAAAAGACAGAGTCAGAGGCCCATAGAATTTTACCTCAGATGCATGGAAACCAAGTCATTGATGAGCAACATTGACTGCATCAAAAACAACACTGAAGCTGGGCACAGTGGTGCACGCCCGTAATCCCAGCACTTTGGGAGGCTGAGACAGGAGAATCATGAGTTCAAAGCCAGTCTCAGCAACAGCAAGGCACTAAGCAACTCAGTGAGACCCTGTCTCTACGTAAAACACAAAATAGGGCTGGGGATGTTGCTCAGTGGTCGAGTATCCCTGAGTTCAAACCCTGGTACCAAAAAAAAAAAAAAACACTGAAGAAACGTGCAGAAATTTTGGCTCTGCCAAATCTGTGGTGTGTAGAATACTGAGTTACCCCTCAACTTGCCAAATTTAGTTATAGTTTGGTGTCTACATATGTTCTAATGGCTGTGAGGCATAAACACCATCATACAAGCCCAAAATGACTCAGATGCTAGACTTGTGAGAAAATAATTTTAAATTATAACAATAAATTATAATAATTACCTATTAAATTGTGCTAAAAATGGTACAAGATAATGTGTTTGTGTTTAATGAAAAGATAGGGAATCTCAGGAGATAAATAAAAACTGTGAATAAGAACCAAACGCAAATTTTACAGTTGAAAAATATACCAGAAATAGAAAATGTATTGGATAAGCTAAATGGGAAGATAAAAAATAATAAAAATTAGTTTTTCTTAATATGAACTATAAAAATATGTTTTGCTGTTGTAACTATTGTTGTATCAATGAAGAAAGCTCTAGAACATGTAATATAATTTTAAAAGGTCTAATACATGGGTAGAGTCTAAAATGGAGAGGAGAATAAGATAATGGAGGAGAAAATAATAGAATAATGGCAGAAAATGTAAATCGCTCAGATTTGGTGAGAGTTACATGTTTAAAAAAATAGATGAAATAGATGCCTGAACACATCAGAAACAATCTGGTAAAAAAAAAATTAAATCATGCAAATAAACAGAGGAAAATGGCACATTCTAGAGAAACAATGATTTAGAGTGCTACTTACTTCTTACGAGTAACCCTGAAAGCTAAAAGACTGGAACATGTGTAAAGTGCTGTACAAAAGAAAGATTTTTAAAAACTGTCAAGCCAGAAGTGTATAGTTAATGAAAATAACCTTTGAAGGTAGGTATATTTAAAACATATTCATATAAAGAAAAACTAAGAGTTTTTTTACCTTCAGTGCTGCACCACAAAACGTGCTAAAGAAAAATTTTTCAGAGCAAGGAAATCCACAGCAAGGGGAAATGCAGATCTTTAGAAATGAGAAGAGCACTGAACATAGTAAAGATGTATAAGTATACACAAAAGACCCTTTTTTATTTAAAATTTGTAATACCATTTGAAGCACAATGTTTATAATACAATACCTAAGCCAAACCTCAAGAATAACAAAAGTAAATGGATATGTATAATGTTCTTCTTTACAAGAAGTGGCAAAAATTTTAAATATGAAAAGTTAAAGATGGATGTTATAATCCTTATAACGATTATTTAAAGATAATGTCACAAGATACAGCTTAAAAGCCAATTGATAACAAAATTCCAAAACATATTAAACTTTTCAAAAAGTAGCCAAGAAGATTGAAAATAAAGGAATAAAAAGCAGAGAACAAACTGAAAAGAAGTTGATCATGTCAATAGTTTTATTAAATGTAAATGAAATAAATACTCCATTTGAAAGAAGGGATAAGTATTGGCAGTACATCTGAGTGCTGGAGAGTTTGCCTAGCATGTGCAAGACCCTGGGTTTGAGCCCCAGCAACACAGAAAAAGAAAGGAAGGAAGGAGAGAGGGAGCAATAAGGAAGGGAAAAGGAGGAGGAAGAAGAGGGAAGGGAAGGGATAGAAGACATTATTGGAATGGATACTCAATCAAGCCCAAACTTATGTTTTCGATAAGAAATACACTACAATGTAAAGATGCAGGTAATTTGAAATATGATGCTATGCACATATTAATTACAAAAATGATGTAGAGACAATAACATCCAAAACAGATTTCAAAGGAAAGATGATCATAGAGAGGAGTATTTCATAATAATAACAGGGACAATTCATCATAAAGACCTAACAATAATAAATGTGGATTTCCCCAATAACAAAACCTCAAAATACATGTAAAAGAATTTAGCAGACATAAAGTAATAAATAGATAATTTTATAAGCTCTGTAGGAGATTTTAACATTGCTACAACTCGACAAAATTCAGTATGCACATGGTGGGTCTGAGTCACACAATTTAACATCTTAGTTCATCTTTACAGACTCTTGCAGCCAACAAGTACATAATACATATTCTTAGTATATGTTAACTTACAGATCAATACAGTCCAGAAATAGATCTATATATACATAGGCAACACAAAAGTATGAAGACACTTCAATGGAAAAAGGAAAATCTCCTCAACAAATGGTAGTAAATAAATGAATATCCCAATTTTCAGGGTGCTGTGAAATATAATATCCACCCTTACAGTATATTATCCAAAAGGTGGGGACCTCATGAAAATAGAAGGGAGACCAATAGAGTAGATGAAGGGGACCAGAGGGAGGGGGAAAGGGAGGAGAAGAAGAGGAATAGGGAATGAAATTGAACAAATTATATCATTATGCTGTGTGCATGTATAAATATGTAAGAATGACTCTCACTATTGTGTATAATTATAATGTACCAATAAAAATTTTTAGTGATCATAGACCTAAATGCAAAACTAAAATTATGTACTGAGTAGCAGCTGTGCCCATTAAATTAGGGTGATATGGGTTTCAAAATGGTCTACTGAAGATAATGTGTTAAAATTTGCAAATCAAAATAATCTGAAATGTCTATGATTCCTATTCCATTGGTTTGTAAGTATATTGATCTCCTCCGCATATATTCAAAACAATAATTTTTTTGCCAAAAAAATCTAAGAGTATAAAGTTCTTGCAATTCAGTAAGGCACCCAATAAAATGATGAGTAAAATATTTGAACAAATGCTTACAATGGAATATGTACAGATGGTCAATAAGCATGAAAAGATGCTCCATAGATCAGAATGAAAGACAAATTATTAATCAGATTTGAAGGCAGAACATGGATATGCAGGATCTTAAGAACTACACATCTTTTTAAAAATCTTTCTCAGAATAATCCTGGAGGACTTTTCAAAAAAAAAAAAAAAAAAAGACAGTTCAAAGAGGAAGTAAGATAAAAGAAAGAAACGGCCTTCAGGAAACAGGGGCCCAACATAGCAATGGGGGGAAGCAAGAATCTAGGAAGACCAGCAGACAGCATTCAGACCAATGGGCGGAGAAGAGGTTTCTGAAGATCCTCTTGAGTATGATAAGTGAAGGTTAGAGCTTCGAATAACTGGCAAAGAATTTGAGGTTGAATTAGTTATACATATATTAAGTAAACAAAACAACAAAAACAATCATTCTCTCTGAATGACTGGGGACACTCCAGAGGCAGAAATTTCCATTGCATAGGAAGGAATAGTAATGTAGGTGCACTAAAAGGCTCATCCTTCATTAGCTTTGACATATTTGAAGTATTGGAAACATTGAATATTGGTGTGACTGAATTAGAATATAACAGCATGAGAGAATGAGAAGGGTGATTATTGGGTTGTGCCAAAGAGTAGTAACAGAGCCAAATCCTTAGCTTTTTAGGTGGGGTGATTAATAGGAACTGTTGAAAACAATTTTTCTTTAAAAAAAGCAACAATATATATGCAGATATAAAGGTAAATCTCAAATGAAAGCAAAGTGACAGTGCCCTCAGAAGTAGATGAGACAGAATGTTGGAGATTGTATTACTAGGTACTACTAATACTAGATGTATTACATGGCTTTTTTAGACATAAAAACCAACATAATTGATACATAAGTTCTTAAGCAGGCTGGGGTTTTGGTTCAGTGGTAGAGCACTTGTCTAGCATATGTGAGGTAATGGGTTCGATCATCTGCACCACATAAAAATAAATACATTAAGCCGGCGCAGTGGCACACGCCTGTAATCCCTGCACTTTGGGAGGCTGAGACAGAAGAATCCCCGGTTCAAAGCCAGCCTCAGCAACAGCAAGGCGCTAAGCAACTCAGTGAGACCCTGTCTCTACATAGAATACAAAATAGGGCTGGGGATGTGGCTCAGTGTTCGAGTACCCCTGAGTTCAATCCCTGGTACCAAAAATAATTAATTAATTAGTTAATTAATTAATTAAAGGTATTGTGCCATCTACAACTAAAAAAAACTTTTTTTAAAATTCTTAAGCCATAAAAACAATAAAGTTTCTAAAACATAACCTGAGAGTTTTAAAGCATTTCTTTATATTCATTTTAAAGATTAAGATAATTATTTTATTTAGTGTGTTTTTCAACATGCAGGTGAAAAGTATTTATATGCTATCATTACATATGAACAGCTGGTATACCTAAATGAGGTCATTGAGATTTGTTACTACTTTTTTAAAAGTGACATTCAGTGGTGATAGATAAATGACAGAAGTTGAAAGATTTAATTAAAATGCAGTTGGCTTCTGTTACTGCTTTCTGACTAGTTTTAGCTAGATACCAAAAATACAAATAATGATTTATTCGCACTTTATATATGGGACACTTCAGCTATTCATTCATGTGGTGTGTTAGATATCATCCTCCCTCACATGGATGATGATATTAGAAAAAGTTCCACAGTAGTATAACAAAAAAAGAAGAAAATAGAAACAGAGGAAGTCTGAAAACCTGCCAGATTCGAGAGGAAGCCAGGGAGGCTTGATGAATAAATGCAGCTTAGAATCCTAAATGGAATCCGCAAACTGAAAAAGGATTCTAGGACAAATTAATAAAACATGAGTTAGGAATGAACTTTAGTTTATCATTAGTTGTGACAAATGTACCAAAGCAACATAAAATGCTAATAACAGGAAAAACTGGGCGAAGATGACACAGGAACTCTCAACACAACCTCTGTGGCTTTTTTGTAAATGGAACACTATTCTAAAATAAAGTGACCATTTCAAATTGGAAAAAAAAGCAATAATATCAAGGGATAACCTGAAAGGAAATGTTTGCCACATAATAATTGACAAATTATTAATATCCAGAATGTAGCCTAGAAACGGATTTTTTTAAAAGATTAAAACCAGAAAAGTGGGATATCTCCCATGTCCTGCATGGGTGAGGAAATGGGTTTCCCTCCAAAGGGATGGGCTGGTTGAGAAATAAAAGCTAAGAAAAGTAGTGCTAGGAAATAACCACAGGACACAGAAAAATAGTTTCAGAGCAGGGGCAGCAAGAGGCCAAGCTGACCAGATGTGTCCAGTTTCTCACAAAGGAGGGAGCCTGCACTTGCTTTATTTATAACGGAATACATCAAAGACTTTCATAGAAAGTTCTTCACCAAAACAAGATAAAAATGGAGGCAGATAGCTACTCAGTTCCTAAGGGGTCACGCCCATCTCCAGCTTTGTGTGGGAAATTTTAGGGGGGAGGTTCACTTGCATTGGGTGGTCTTGATAGTGAGAGTGTCACTGTAAGTTCCCAAATACCAGATCTACACCCTCGCTGGCTTCAGTGCTGAAAAGGTCCTCATGCATTTCACGGATGGCTTCCAACAATGGGGAAAGCACCAAAACAGGCTGGAATATATATATAAATGTCCAATAAACAAGTGATTATGTTAAACTTCACTAGTGATTAAGAAAACCCAACTAAAGGGACCACACTTTACCCACCATGTTAGCAAATGTGGGTTGACTACATTGAGGTCAAATTAGAAAAACTATACTGCTATGCCTATGAATTATTATAGCTACTTCAGAAAGCAATTGGACAGTATATGTTAAAGTTATCAATGCTTACACCTCAGACCCAGAAATTCCCAGTATCATTATTTATCCTAAATGTACCAGAAAGCAAGTACAAGGATATTCATTGCTATGTTGTTTGTTATGAGGGGAAAAAAATGTAAAGCTATGCACATATTCAAAAATAGGGAAACTATTATATAAATCAAACTATATAATAGATGGTACATATTATATATATGGTGTATGTGGGGGCGTGCCACAAGATGGTGCCGAGCAGTCAGCTCAGTGCTGACCACACTGCCCTGAGAAAGCCACCTCCCTTCACTCTTATTGGCTGACCTCTACTCCCGTGTGGAGTGACCCTATACTGTTTCAGGTGGACAGCCCCCTTCTGCATTCTTAGCTTAGAAACCGGACACCACTGGACCCTCTTCCCTATATAAACCTGTAAACCCCCTCAATAAGTCAGTACTTGCATAGACGAGACCCCCCGGTGCTTGGTGGTTTTGTGCCGGGCGGCTTTGCCTTTCTGAGTCCGACCTCATCTGGGGCTCCTGGGGGGCTCCTCCCACCCGCTGGTCGAGGGGGAGATTGCTACCTGGCTGGGGGAACCCCGATAGTGTATATATACTATAGTATTCTACACATGTGGAAATTATATATATTATTGTATACATTATTGTATTATTTTATTACATATGATATTATATATATATATATATTATTCCATATATGTGGAATATTATAGTTTACCAAATGAGGCAGATGAGTTAACATGGGCAGATCATCAAGATTTTCCTGAGACCACGCCAAAGTTCCTGCCTATCAGTGTGAGCACAAGCCAAGGCCCAGGATGACCTTCAGGGACCACCACTGGAATCCAGCCAAGGGCAGACCCAAGACTGCTACCCACCAGCCACAGGGGAACCCAGACACAGGGGAAGGACTGTCTCCGGGGCCCTGTGGGAGACCTGGCCTAAGTGAGGCCCAGGACCAAGCCTAGTTCCACGCCAGAGTTCCTGCTGACCTGAGGGAGCATAGACCAAGGCCCAGGACCACCTTCAGGGACTGCAGTGGGAGCCCAGCCAAAGTCACGCCCACTGCCATCTTGAGTTACCTCCACTACCGTGACTACCATCTTTAGTGGCAGTAGTGTCCATCTGGGGACACCTGCTGGGGACTAGAAGTGAACTCCAAAGTGAGAAACAGGTAATCAGTAGTGTCACTACAAGATTATAGGACAGAAACCACAATACCTCATTTCAGCATTGCAAAATAAGGAGATACATAACATGAAAAAACAAGGGAAGAAAGTGCACCCAATAAACCAAGATACTACAATAAAAGAATCCATTGACAGCACAGTTGATGAAATGTCAGAGAAAGAATTCAAAATGTATGTAATTAAAATGAACTGCAAATTAAAGAATGACTTAAGCAAGCAAATACAAGCAAAAATTGATCACTCCAACAAAGAGATAAGAGAGCAAATAAAGGCAACCATTGATCACACCAATAAAGAGATAAGGGAGCAACTATAGGTAACAAAATATTACTTTAAGAAAGAATTAGAAGGAGCAACTACAGGTAGCAAAATATTACTTTAAGAAAGAGTTAGATATTGTGAAAAAAAAATCAGAAATTCTTGAAATGAAGGGAAAAATAAACCAAATGAAAAACTCAATAGACGCCATCACCAGCAGACTAAATCACTTGGAAGACAGAACCTCAGATAATGAAGACAAAATATACAGTCTTGAAAATAAAGTTGACCATACAGTGAAGATGGTAAGAAATCATGAACAGAACATACAAGAATTATGGGATAGCATCAAAAGACCAAATCTAAGATCTATCGGGATAGAAAAAGGCACAGCATTTCAAACCAAAAGAATGCACAATCTCTTCAATGAAATAATATCAGAAAATTTCCCAAATGTGAAAAATGAATTGGAAAATCAAATACAAGAGGCTCACAGGACACCAAATGTACAAAACTAAAACAGATCCACACCAAGGCACATTATAATGAAAATGCCCAGCATACAAAATAAGGATAGAATTTTAAAGGCCACAAGAGAGAAGAATCAGATTACATACAAGGGGAGACCAATTTGGATCTCAGCAGATTTTTAAGCCTAGACCCTAAAAGCCAGGAGATAATGGAACAACATATATCAAGTTCTGAAAGAGAATGGATACCAACCAAGAATCTTATATCCAGCAAAATTCAGCTTCAGATTTGATGATGATATAAAACCCTTCCATGATAAACAAAAGTTGAAAGAATTTACAGCAAGAAAGCCTGCACTACACAGCATTTTCAGCAAAATATTCCACGAGGAGGAAATGATAACCAACAATGAAAATATACAGAGAGGAGCAACACTAAAAAAAAAAAAAAAAAAATGCCCATCAAAGGAGAAACCAAGTCAAGGTAAGAACCAAAAATAAACAAAAATGACTGGGATTACAAATCATATTTCAATAATAACCCTGAATGTGAATGGCCTAAACTCATCAATTAAAAGACATAGACTGACAGACTGGATCAAAAACAAAAAACCAAAAAACCCAACAATATGCTGCCTTCAAGAGACTCATTTCACAGGAAAAGACATCCACAGACTGAAAGTGAAAGAGTGGGAAAAAACATAAAAACATATCACTCACATGGACTGTGTAAAGAAGAAGGAGTTTCCATCCTCATATCAGATAAAGTGGACTTCAAACCAAAGCTGATGAAAAGGGATAAAAAAGGACATTTCATACTCCTTAAGGGAACCATACATCAACAATACATAACAATCATAAATATCTATGCCCTAAACAATGGGACACATATGTATGTCAAACAAATCCTTCTCAAATACAACAATCAAATAGACCACAACACAATAATACTTAGTGACTTTAACACAGCTCTCTCACCACTGGATAGATCTTTCAAACAAAAAATAAACAAAGAAACCATAGAACTCAATGAAAAAATCAATAATTTAGACTTAACAGACATATATAGAGTATTCCATCCACCAACAAGTGAATACACTTTTTTCTCAGCAGCACATGGATCCTTCTCCAAAATGGATTATGTGTTATGTCACAAAGAAAGTCTTAGCAAATACAAAACAAATAGAGATACTACCTTGCATCTATCTGACCATAATGGAATAAAATTAGAAATCAATGACAGATTAAAAAATGGAAACTACTCCAACACCTGGAAACTAAATAACATTCTATTGAATAATGCATGGATAAAAGAAGACACCATGGAAGAAATAAAAAAAATTCTTAAAGGTAGAAAACTTCGATACAACATACCAAAATCTCTGGGACACCATGAAGGCAGTGCTAAAAGGAAAGATCATGGCATTAAGCTCATTCATTAAAAGAAAAAAGTCAACAAACAAATGACTTGACTCAACAAATAAAAGCCCTAGAAAAAGAATAAACCAACAACAAAAGAAGTAGAAGACAGGAAATAATTAAAATCAGGGCTGATATCAATGAAATTGAAACAAAAGGAACAACTCAAAAATTGACAAAACAAAAAGCTGGTTCTTTGAAAAACTAAATAAAATTGACAAACTCTTAGCCACCCTGATGAAAAGAAGGACAAAAATACCAAATTACTAAAATTCATGATAAAAAAGGAAATATCACGGTGGACACTACTGAAATACAGAGGATAATTAGAAACTATTTTGACAATTTTTACTCCAGTAAAATAGAAAAACCTGAACGCATTGACAAATTTCTAAAGGCATATGATCTACCCAGATTGAACCAGGAGGTCACACACAACTTAAACAGATCAATTTCCAGCAAGAAAATAAAAGATGCAATCAAAAACCTACCAACCAAGAAAAGCTCAGGACCAGATGGATTCTCAGCTGAGTTCTACAAGACCTAAAAAGAAGAATTAATACCAATACTCTTCAAACTATTTCATGAAATAGAAAAGGACAGAACCCTTCCAAACTCATTCTATGAGGTGAGCATTGCCCTGATACCAAAACAAGAGACACATCAAAGAAAGAAAATTTCAGACCAATATCTGTGATGAACATAGATGCAAAAATTCTCAATAAAATTTTGGCAAATTACATACAAAAACATATTTAAAAAATAGTGCACCATGATCAAATGGGGTTCATTCCAGGAATGCAAGGTTGGTTCAACATACAGAAATCAATTAATGTAATCCATCACATCATTAGACTTAAAAGATAAGAATCATGTGATTTTATCATTTGATGCAGAGAAAGCATTTGACAAAATACAGCAACCTTTTATATTCAAAACAGTAGAAAAACTAGGGATAGTAGGAACATACCTTAACTTTGTAAAAGCTATCTATTAACCCCAAGGCCAACATCATCCTAAATGGAGAAACATTGGAAGCATTCCCTCTAAAAATGGGAACAAGGAAGGGATGCCCTCTTTTACCACTACTAATCAACGTAGTCCTTGAAACATTAGCCAGAACAATTAGACAAATGAAAGAAATTGAAGGGATATGAACAGGAAAAGAAGAACTCAAACTATCATTATTTGCCGACGACATGATTCTATACGTAGAGGATCCAAAAAGTACACCATAAAACTTCTAGAATTAATAAATGAATTCAACAAAGTAGCAGGATATAAAATCAATACCCATAAATCAATTGCATTCCTATACATCAGTGATAAATCCTCTGAAAGAGAAATTAGGAAAACTACCCCATTCACAATAGCCTCAAAAAAAAATAAAATACTTGGGAATCAATTTGAAAAAAGAAGTGAAAGACTTCCACAATGAAAACTATAGGACACTAAAGGAAGAAATTGTACAAGACCTTAGAAGATGGAAAAATCTCCAATGCTCTTGCATAGACAGAATCAATATTGTCAAAATGACCATACTACCCAAAGCAATATATGGATTCAATGTGCTTCCAATTAAGATCCCAATGTCATTCCTTATAGAAATAGAAAAGGCAATCATGAAATTCATTTGGAAGAATAAGAGACCCAGAATAGCCAAAGCAATCCTTATCAAAAAGAGTAAAGCAGGAGGTATCATAATACCAGCCCTTAAACTATACTACAAAGCTATAGTAACAAAAACAGCATGGTACTGGCACCAAAATCGACATGTAGACCAATGGTACAGAATAGAAGACATAGAGACAAACCCATTTAAATACAGTTATCTTATACTAGACAAAAGTGCCAAACATGTACATTGGAGAAAAGATAGCGTCTTCAACAAATGGTGCTGGGAAAACTGGAAATCTCTGTGCAGCAAAATGAAACTAAACCCCTATCACTCACCATGCACAAAATTCAACTCAAAGTGGATCAAGGACCTGGGATTTAGACCAGAGACTCTATGCCTAATAGAAGAAAAATTAGGCCCTAATCTTCATCATGTCAGATTAGGACCTTACTTCCTTAACAAGACTCCTATAGGGGCTGGGTTTGTGGTTCAGTGGTAGAGCACTTGCCTTGCATGCATGAGGCACTTGGTTCAAACCTCAGCACCACATAAAAATAAATAAAATAAAAATATTATGTCCATCTACAACTAAAAAAATATTTTTAAAAAAAGACTCCTATAGCACAAGAGGTAAAATCAAGAATCAATAAATGGGATGGATTCAAACTAAAAAGCTTCTTCTCAGCAAAAGAAACAATCAATGAAGTGAACAGAGAGCCGGCATTCTGGGACAAATCTTTGCCATACGCACATCTGATAGAGCACTAACCTCTAGGATATATAAAGAACTCAAAAAACTTAACACCAAAAATCAAAGAACCAAATCAATAAATGAGCCAAGGAGCTGAACAGAAATTTCTCAGAAGAAGATATACAATCAATCAACAGACATGAAAAAATGTTCAACATCTCTAGCAATTAGAGAAATGCAAATCAAAACTACTCTAAGATTTTATCTCATGCCAGTCAGAATGGCAATTATCAAGAATACAAACAACAAGTGTTGGCGAGGTTATGGGAGAAAGGGCACACTCATACATTGCTAGTAGGACTGCAAATTGGTACAACCAATCTGGAAAGCATTATGGAGATTCCTTAGAAAACTTGGAATGGAACCACCATTTGACCCAGCTATTCTATTCCTCTGTCTATACTCAAAGGACTTAAAAACAGCAGACTACAGTGACGCAGCCACTTCAATATTTATAGCAGCTCCATTCTCAATAGCTAAACTGTGGAAACAACCTAGATGCCCTCCGATAGATTAATGGATAAAGAAACTGTGGTACATATACACAATGGAATATTACTCAGCAATAAAAGAGAATAAAATTATGGCATTTGCAGGTAAATGGATGGAGTTGGAGAATATCATGCTAAGTGAAGTAAGCCAATCCCAAAAAAACCAAATGTCAAATGTCGAATGTTCCCTCATAAGTGGATGCTGATCCATAATGGGAGAGAGGACACTGGAAGAATGGAAGAACTTTGGTCAAAGGGGAGGGAAAGAGAGGGGGCATGGGAACAGTAAAGATGGTGGAATGAGATGGACATCATAGCCCTAGCTTCATGTATAACTGCATATATGATGTGATTCTGCATCACGTACAACCAGAGAAATGAAAACTTGTGCTCCATCTGTGTACAATGAATCAAAATGCATTCTGCTATCATGTATACCTAAGTAGAATAAAGAGAAAACAAAAGATTTTGCTGAGAAAAAAGCAAGTTATAGAACAGTAAGTTTATTGTGATGCTTGACTAAATAAAGAAAAAATGCTAACAAATTATGTTTTATCTGGAAAATAAAATGTATATGTAAATATACATATAAATAAAGATTTTAAGTAAAAATAAATACATGTAAATATAATATATTCACATGTGGATTCTTTGCAAATATTTGCATATCTGTATGTTACTTAAAAAGTAATGTGAATGGTGCATACCACCTTGACAGAAGTTGGTGTATCTTGGGAGTGCAAAGCTGGGATGAACATTCTTGTCCAAGAGGACTCTATTTGGTGTGCGCTGATAAAGGTTTAGCAATCAGCTCCCCCTCTATCGTGTCTGTTGATTTCTGTACTATAAATACACTCTCTGTGCATGATTTAATGGCTCATTAAATCCTTAAAATTTTAACAACTGTCGTCCAGCCCATATAAACCAGATCTAGCACCTCACTGACACTAGTCTCTTTTTTTAACTTGTATATTTAAAATTTATTTTTAATTTAAAAAATACTCTATGTAAGTGATCCGAGGACACTCCAGAGGCAGAAGTTCCCTGCACCATATTACAACCTCTAAATAACACAAAGTGCACCTATTGTTACCTAAACTTTCTGTGTTAGCAGTTGCAGTTCTAGGACATTTGGATGATCCATGTAAATGAAATTTCAATAATTTTAAACAAATGCTTTATGTTCTATGTCATCATTCAACTTCATGACCAGCTCAGAAAAGGGTGAGATAAAAATGTTGTAAGTTATCCAGGTGCCTGTCTGTAATCCCAGCAGCTTGGGAGCCTGAGGTAGGCAGATTGCAAATTCAAAGCCAACCTCGGCAATTTAGCAAGGCCCTAAGTAAATCAGTGAGATTCTGTCTCAAAATAAAAAATAAAAGAACTGGGGATGTGACTCAGCAGTTAAATGCCATAGGTTCAATACCCAGCATCTATCCTCAAAAAAAAAAAAAAAAATTATGTTTTCTGTTCCTCCGACAACAAATTACCACAAACTTTGTGGCTTAAAACCACACAAATTTATTATGTTATAATTTTGTAATTCACAACTCTGAAAAGAGTCTCACTGGGCTAAAATCAAGGTGTCAGGAAAGCTGCCTTCCTTTCGAGATGCTCCAGGGAGAAATCCATTACCTTGCCTTTTCCTGCTTTGAGGAGCTGTCTGTACTCCTGAGCTGTGGCCTCTTCCTCGGTTCAAGGCCAGGGCGACCCCTTGCATCTATGCTACACTGGTTTGTGCTGGGACTAGAAAGTGGGATTCTTGAGCTGATGAAGTGTGCAGACCTCTGCATTCCCGCTTGTTAATTATTCTCTAACACAATAGAGAGTAGAAATATTTTGTCCAGATGTAAGTACCAAAGGCATAGCAATCACAACAATGGACTCCACAAAGACAAAACCTATACGACAAAAGCTTTACCAGCACTACATGGGAAATCAGGGATGTTTTCATGAGAGCACTAAGGAGACAAGATAAAAGCAAAGCTTTAAAGTGCTTTCAATACCAATATGATGAATATACATTGTTTTAGTTCCTTGATACAAACATGATAAAATCCAGGCTTAAGGATGGATAACTTGTGTGTAATTTAGTTCTATAATAATTTTGTTGACATGTTCAACTGTACTAGTTGTTAAATCCGTCATGAGGACCAGCTCAGGAAGCCAGGAATTGGGTCTGTTGTGCTTTGGAGGCTCAGAAGTTCACTCAGGGCTTCTGACTCCAGGCTGCAGGTCTGGCTCTGTCTCTAACTTTAGTAAACCTCAGACAGTCAAAGAGCTTGCAAGGGCTAAGAACACACAACCCTAACCTAGGATTGCTTACATGACTGCCCATCCTTTGATTCCCCTCTCCTTTTACAGCCCTCTGAACTTTCTAGGGATTCTACTTATTACGTTTAGATGTGGTGTCCCCCAAAAGCTCATGTGTAAGACAATGCAAGTTGATTTGGAGGAGAAATAACTGGGCTATTGCCTTTACCTAATCAGTTAATCTCTCTGATGAGATTAACTGGGTGGTGGCTGGAGGCAGGTAGGGTGTGGCTGGAGGAAGTGGTTCACTGGGAGCGTGGCTGTGGGGTATAGGTTTGTATCTGGTGAGTGGAATCTCTCCCTCTGCCTCCTGATCATCATGTGAGCTGTCTCCTTCTGCCACACTCTTCCACCATGATGTTCAGCCTTACCTTGAGCCCTGAGGAATGGACCAGCCTTCTATGGACTAAGATTTCTAAACCCATGAGCCTTCAAATAAACTTTCCTCCTCTACAGTTGTTCTAGTCACGTCCTTTTAGTCATGGCAGCAAAAAGCTGACTAAAACTACTTCTGTGAAAAGAGAAAAGTATTAAAGCTATCTTGAGAACACACCTAACAGAATACAAAAAAGGTATTTAAATTTTTGAGAAAACTGCTGGCAAAATGATATGGCTATCTCTGCTTTTTAAAAAGGAGGCTCTAAAAAAGAAATCACTCCTCTATTCTACCAACAAGAAAACACAAAATAAAAGCTAGTTTCTTCACAAAGTAGGCCAAAATACAGGAGGGTTTGTTATGTGAATGAAGGAGAATTCCACATCACTACCTCCTTTTTGTTGTTTTGTTTCAATAGAGTCTCCATGAGGAGAAAGTAATACAATGAAGAAAAGAGGTACTAGGTAGAAAAGAGGATGATAGATTCAAAATAATTTAAATTCCCTTACATACATGTATTCTGCTCTTATATCTAGATCTTGGGTATGATTTTTGTATCATAAGTAAAAAGAGAAATATATCTATTGGTTCAGTTATAAGGAAGCAATATTTATTCTGGTATTTACAAAGAAATAAATTGTAAATAAGCTGATATGTATATTACTTATTTGAGTAATATTGTATTTTCAATTCTGGAAGCATTTGGAAAAATAGTATAATTTGAAGTCTCATTTTCCCCAAAGGAACAATCTTATAATCAGAGAGATAACTGTAAAATGTTCATGGTTAGAGGTAATAAAGCTGAAGAAAGACAATAAAATGGTATGAAATAAAATAGTCTGGCAAAAAATAGGAGTCAGAAGGAAAGAATTCTTGTGACTTACTGCAATTTGATTTTCTCTTTGTGTTGGAATTAATACTGAATTCAAGAAGGCACAATTATCTGCAGCTCTTAGAAAAGGTTATGAGCTCCATGCTTGATGATTAATAAGCCTAAATTACTTCAAAGTAACTTTTAAAACTTATTTCTCTTATCTGTAGCCTTCTGTGGTATCAAGGGGCAGCTATGGGTGATGCTCTCAGGGACTGTACCACTTTGATCACAATCTCTCTGATTCTGTAGATGCCATCAATAGAATCAGGACAAATTACAGGGTAATAGCTATATAGCTGTGCTTGTGGGAAAATGTTATTGCTGTCCCATTAATAGCACTCCCAACAATCATCAAAGTAATAGGAACACATAGAGATCATGTATATAAAATTATTTAAAAATAAACACAGTTTTTAAACTCAAACCTATAGATAAATATAGTCACTAATTAATTAAAACTCTAAAAGTCATGTGACTTGAAACGTTAACTGTAGGATGTCTTGAAAATGTGGTGATCAAGAAGCTCAAAAGGGGAACTAGAATGTTAATTCAATCAGTTTTAATTGAATACTTTAAAACCCAGGAATATGCATACCTGGTCCAAAGTTAACTTTCAGTTCAAGTAAACTTCCCCAAATTAAGGGATTTAATGATATGAATAGATAGATTAAGGTAAATTTACACATACATTTATCGATAATAGAATGAAACCTCATTAATTTGTAGCCCACTAGTCAATTCAGATAAATATCACACTATTTCATGATTTATAAAGACTATAAAGATGTTCAAGAGAGGATTATGTCAGCTGAAATCTCAAATATTTCCTATAATTTTAATGTCCAGCAGGGTCATAGGTAACCAAGCACACAAGAAAACAAGAGCCTATGAACAAGAATCAGGAGGAATGACAGAAAATAAAAATAAACCTGTAAAAACCCTAGATAGTGAATATATCAGAATACATCGAAGTAAGGGCTATGGTTGTAGCTCAGTGGTAGAGCGCTTGTCTCTCACTGGGTTTGATCCTCAGCACCACACAAAAATAAATAAATTAAATAAAGGAATTGTGTCCATCTACAACTAAAAAAATATATTTAAAAAAGAAGAACTGTGAAAAGGATAAGTGTATAGCTTAGTCATAGAGTGCCTGCCTAGCATGCATGAGGCCCTGGATTCAATCCAAAAAAAAATATTAAAAAATTATTTTAAAAATTATTAAAAATGATACATCAAAGTACAAAACAACTATTATTAATAAGTAAATAATAATAAAACAAAAACACAACTTAAAATGATCATCAGTGAAATGGAGACATTAAAAAGTGACAGATCTTTGGAAGAGATCCAAGTAGAAACTATAAAACAGAAAAATACAATTATTAAAATTATTACAATGAAAATGCAGAAAATAGCCACATGCCTGTAATCCCAGGGGCTTGGGAGGCTGAGACAGGAGGACTGTGAGTTTAAAGCCAGCCTCACCAACTTAGCAAAGGCCCTAAAGCAACTCAGTGAGATTCTGAATAAATAAAATATGAAAAACAGCTGGGGATGTGGCTCACTGTTTAAGCATCACTGAGTGTTGGGGGAGGGGGCAGAAAGAAAGAAACAAAATGCAGAAAATTTTAAAAATATGATTTTAAAAGAATACAATGCATAAAGATATGTTTTCTTTAAATGTACAAATAAATAAGGATAAGAATGAGATTTTTTGTTTGTCTGAAAATGTCTTTATTTGGCTTTCTTTTATTTTTTGCAGGGACGGGGTACTGGGGATTGAACTCAGGGGAACTTGACAACTCAGCCACATTCCCAGCCCTATTTTGTATTTTATTTAGAGACAGGATCTCACCAAGTTGCTTAGTGCCTTGCTTTTGCTGAGGCTGGCTTTGAACTTGCAATCCTCCTACTTCAACCTCCCAAGCTGCTGAGATTACAGTCGTGAACCACCATGCCCCGCTGGCTTTCATTTTTTAAATGTATTTTGCTGGGTATAGAATTTTAGCATTGATTCCCAGGAGGAAACATATTTCCATCAGAGGACACAAAAATAGTATCACTGAAATTTCTATGTGGCCATTCTAGGCTTCTTATGCCATTAAACCAATAGATTTAAAAAGAAAAATGTAATACTGGCTGCATTGATCAAACCCAATTGCCAAAGAAAACTGAATTGTTGCTATAAGAGAGGTAAAGAGGACTATACCTAGAACCTAAGAGATCCTTGAGGAAGCCTGTATTAGCAAGCTTCATGTTATTGCAAGGAAATATCCGAAGCAATTAACTTAGGACAAGTAATGGTTTATTTAGCTCACTGAAGGTTCATTGGTTTGGCCTCTGATAAGGGCAGCATATATGGCAATTCCAGAAGCACATGTCTGAATGAGAGGTCACATCATTAGCCAGGAAAAGGGGGTGGGGAGGACAGACTCCCCTTGTTATGGTTTGGATATGAGTTTTCCCCTCAAAACTCCTGTGTTAATACAGAAATGTTCATAGGTAAAGTTATTGAATTGTGAGAACTGTAACCTAATCTGTCCATCCTAGTTTGAAATGGATTGACTGGGTCATAAGTGTAGGCAAGTAGGATGTGGCTGAAGTGAGTGAGTCACTGGGGATCTATCCTGGAAGGGTTCATCTTCCCTGAAGCCCCTTCCCTTTTCTCACAGCTTCTTGGCTATCATGAGGGAAGCAGCTTCCTTCTCCCACACCCTTTCACTGTGTGTGTGTTTTCTCTTTGTTAGTGTGCATGATTGCTGATCTTGACCCTTAACTGTTTTTCCTTTGCCAGCTTCAAGTTTTGTCAATACAGAAAGAACCCTAGAGAGACTGCAGTAGGAAGGAGCATTCTGTAGTGATTCTGGAGTGCTCTGTGGCAGGATCAGCAGCAGCATGCGTGCTGCTGGGTGCCCAGCTCCTGAAGCACATGATGGCCAGCAGCATTTCATGCCAACGACATCCCTCGCCGCCCCTCAGAGTGCCTTTAGTGGAACACGTCCCCTGGAGCAACTTTTCCTGAACTCTAGTATATAGAATTCTAGCAAGTTCCATAAGGCATATTTGCAAGCAAGTTCTACCAGCATGGCATGGCAGCACTCTGACTCTTCTGCCATCAATGAAACACACAGCTAAGCTTTTTCCAACAAGGACTAGACCTTAGTTTTGGAAGGAGCCCTTCCTAATGCTTTATTTCAGTCCCAAGGGTAATGACTGCTCCTTAACAGCTGCAGTCCTTGTGTTTTTTAGAGTTCTCTTTCTTACTGACCAAGCTCTCATTACTTCAATAACCCCCTACAATCAACCAATCTATATATATATGGCATATGGCTTTCTTTCTTTTTTTGGTACTGGGAATTCAACCCAGTGGCGCTCAACCACTGAGCCACACCCCCAGCCCATTTTTATTTTTTATTTTGAGGCAAAGTCTTGCTAAGTTGCTCAGGACATTGCTAATTTTTGAGGCTAACTTGGAACTCACAATCCTCCTGCCTCAGCCTCCCAAGCCACTGGAATTACAGGTATGTGCCATTGTGCCCAGGTGATAAATCTTTATACTAACCTCTCCTATTCAAATTATTGTGTGGATCATCTCTTCAAATTGGACCCTGACTGAACTACTATGCTTTATTTTTATTTTTACTGTGGTTTGTTGACTAATCAAATGTGCTTGATAGTGTCCCAAAAGTCAGAGATTTTGTTCATTTTTTAAATTGTCAATTGACATGTAATAATTATACAAAATTCGTGGAGTACAAAACAAAGTTGTGATCCATGTTTACATTGTATAATGATCAAATTGTAATTAGCATATCTAACACCTCAAACATTTGTCATTCTTTGTGGGTGAAACATTCAAAATTATGTCTTCTGTTGTGAATATACATTTTAGTCATTATATTCTGTAATAAAACAGCAGGACTACTTCATATTTAGCTGTAATTATTTATTTATTTATTTTTGCTTTTTTTTTTTTTTTTTTTTTTTTCCTCTCTGTACTTCATTTAGGATTATTTTTATTGCTTGGTCTTTAGCCTCTTCTGCAGTATCTAAGTTTCTGTTAATCTTATTCAGCCTATTTTTCTTTGTGGGTGTTGTATTATTCATTTCTCAGTGTTTTATTCGCTTCTTTATCATGCCTGACATTTTTCTCCTTATCATGTTCATGCTTGCTTTTAATTCTTGAACTTACTTAATAGTTGTTTTAAAATCCTTGTCCCCTAATTCTTTCTTCTCTGACATTTTTGGTTCTTTCATACTGATGAACTTTCATCCTGTTTTCTTGGACAAATTTTCCTGCTTATTGGCAAGCAGAGGAATTTTTTATGATGTATTGGACATCATGATTTTTTATGCTATTGAGTGTTGAATTTTGAAATTTACTTTAATGAGTATTTGACTCCCTGTGACACTTTTACTTGCACATATTGACCCCTTCAAGGCTTGCTGCTGAGGTTTATCAGGGTGAGTTCACAGTAGACTTACCGTAGGGCTAATTTAATGGTGAGACAGGTGTGGCCCATCTGAGAACTCTACAGCACAAGAGTTCTTCCCTTGGCCTAGCCAGAATTGAACAATCTCCACTCTTAAGCCTGGTTTATGACCCTTGAATGAGCTGATAAAATTTTAGCCAAAGATTCAAAGGGAATCATCTGTAAATCTCTGAAGCTCTGTCTGTGCAGTTTCCTTTCTGTCCTTTTTCTCTGGTACTCTGCCCACAAATTGTGCCTTCTTATGCCTCTCCAAACTTCAACCTCTATCTTCTCCAGTCACCAAACAACCAGCTCCACTTGGGTTCCCTTTCCCTGCACCACAGCCTGGAAACTGCCTCTCAGCAATACTGGGACACTTGTAGGGCCCAATCCATTGTTTTCTTCTCTCAGGGATCACAGTCCAGTTTTCCAGGTTTAATGGGAAGAAAGCAACCCCTAAAGCATTTCCTCTTTCATGGGCAAAAGTAGAAGTCCTGCAATGTCCCCTATTTTTTTTAATGTTTCTTTAGTAATTAATAGTGCAAATACCATCTATATTTAAACCTACTTAAATAACATATACCACCAGGTATTATTTCTTAGATATAATAACAGCCATAAATGATTTTTTCCATCTAGCAAAGCATCTCTGTAAGAGCGATTATCTGTAAGAGAGTATCCTGCCTATTATCTGTGTAAATGTGTTCTTTGAAAAGATTATATCTGAATTTTTTCATTCACCCAACCACTGCCTTGCTAAATAGCATTAATTTTTGTGTCTGAAACTTTAATCAATACATTTGCTACTTGTTACAATTCTGAAGGAAAAAGAAGCCAGAAAAAAGAAAGCTGATGTTTGACACATGAAATTCAAGAACTCTGTGGGTTTCATATGTGTATGGTAATAGCTAACTACTGATGGGGATGTGGGGGTGCTGACCCATGGCACACATCTAAGACGCCATTTTGACTCTAACTGCAAATGCCCACAAACCATGACGGTGTCTGCGCGGACCACCTTGTTCATTGCCTTAATGGCACTTAACAACATGCATAGGAAAGTCAAGTATTTATTTTCACCACTTCAGCTCCTGCCTCGCACTGGTCCTCGCAGTCACTCAATGAGGCACTGAACTCAGGGCAGCCGACAGGCATTCCAATCTCATCTTGCCACTGGTTACACCAGTGTGGACTCGTGCAAGCCTCAGTTTCCTCTTCACACACCAGATATTAAACAGTGTGGTAAAATCTAAACGTTATGTCTATGTATAAATGAAAATACATGATCTATTTGTGCCTAGGAATTTTTAATCTCATCAATTTCTGTAACAAAACCTGTGAGCTTACCTCTGTTACTCCTTTTGCTCCTTCAAATATCTGCTTAATTGCCTAGCTACCATCACAAAATATTCGGGGATGAGGTCTGACACTTGATGGAATGAATGTGCATGGAAGGCTGCAGATAGCCTGCTGCCCCCATTTAGGAAATAATTAGGAAATCTTATTGTGATGGTCTGGATGGTCAGGGGTTAAAGATTAACTTTCCAAATGACAATACATTACTTGTCACTTCTTGAATCTGAGTCATTCATATCAGCCTGATAGTTGGCATTTTAAAGAATAGATCTTTCTCTGTGATTTTTTTTCCCCATCAGATATATTTTTGCTATTTCTGAGGAAAGTGTTACAGGAAAGCAATATGTGTGTACATCCTCTGAGTAACTGGGCTAGTTAAGGTGTTAATGGAATAGGATGTTGGCTGAGTAGACCTATGGGGAGGGGCAGAAGGCAGGGTTGGGGTAATTGAAGGAAAGAGGAAGAAAGAGACTTTGAACTCTTGGCAAATCAAAACAATGTCATCAATGCTAAAACCATTGAAGACAATTTTTGCAAAAAGTCAACTTTATCACAGGAAGAATTTTCAAGTTTTAACATTGTATCATGATCTTTCCTGTAGTACAAAATTTTTAAATCTACATGTTTGAAGTGTTCTCATATGTAAAAGATTGCTTTGTGTGGAAGCGATCTCAATTACCATCAAGTAGGAAATAAACAAATTGTAGCCATAAAATAGAAAATTTCATGTATAGATATCAAAAAATGTTGAGTGAAAAAAAACCAAGATAAAATGATAATTGAATAATAATAAATGAGTGAATGAAAAGCATATGCATTTAAATGAACTGTAAAGCTATAAACTATTTTAAGAATTGCCTCTGAAAGATGAATTAGGGGATGCAACTGGTAATGGTGAGAAAAATATTTCCCTTTATTAACAAATAGGATAAGCAAATATGACATTTTATTTTCCAGTTAATTCTTGAAGGTGAGGAAATGAGTGTTTTTAACTTGATTATTAATGTTATTTTAACTTTCTAAAATTTTAAATCTATAAAATGTATTTCAATATAATAAATTTTTATAAATTTTAAATTTATATAAATTTTAAATCTGTAAAACTTATTGTCCAAAATGAAGATAAAATAAAAATATATGCTCAATGAAGGAGTTTAGCACCAACTTTTAGTAGTTTGTTTGGATGGGTGATGGGGAGGGTCTTGGATCATGACCAGATTGAAGTAGAGTGAATGTGACTTCATGTGACCTATGTTTCAAGCTGGGGCCAGGAGGGATTTCAATGCATTTTATAGCCTAGAGTCTCTGGAGCAGCAGATAGTATGAATCTCAATGTAGGTATAACAAAACTGACCTACTGAAGTGTACACCGTGAAACTGCAAGGAGAACCTCAGCTGAAAAGATAAAAACCCCTTAAAAGGATATTTCAGTGGCACAGGACAGAAGCAATCATACAACTTACAAACCCGAACAGAACACTTGGAAAGAAAAGTTGAGGGAAGAAACGAGGTCCAATTTTTTTTCAGCCTACTTTTCAGTATTAACTAATGAAGATCCTGGATATAGAAAACTGAACCTTATTTAGAGAGACAGAAAAGTGGGAAGAAAAAGGAAAGAGGAAGCAAAGTCTTAGAAAGAGATCAAAGTAATAAGAGCAAAATAAATACGGAAAAATATTTTTGAATATTTGTAATTTTTTGGTGATCTCTCTTTGAAGTTTAAGCAAATCCAACAAATCACACTTGACATTACTTATACATGTTCATCCATTGATTGAAATAACTACACAAAGGTCTTTTGAATTAGGCAATATTTCTAAATGAGCTGATTTAATTAATCTAAGATTATATTTTTATATTTAAAACAGTAGCATACAAGGCATATATGTGACTTAGAGGCAATTTTTGAAGTATCCCTGATTGCATAGCCCCCTTAAAATAATTTTGTGGACTCCCACTCCCTTCCCATCAAGTTGCATAAACAGTAACCTAGACAGAAACTTTTTTCCCATTTTTTATTGGTTCATATTTGCTTTACATTAGAGTTCATTCTGAAATGATTAAAAAAGCATGGGATATAATTTGCTCTAATTCAGCCCCCAGTAATTCCCTTCCCCTCCTCTCCTCCCTCCTCTTGTTCTCTTGCCTCCCTTCTACTGATTTTTCTGCTATTAATTTACAGTATTTTTAAAATGAGTGTCCTGTACATATACATATGGTGAGATTCACTGGAATATTTTATATGTACATATGAATGTTAGTTCAGAGTCATTCTACTGTTTTTCCCGTATCTCATCCCTCCTCTGTCCCTTCAATTCCCTTCCTCTACTCATCTGTATTCCATTTTGATCAAATCTCCCTCACCCCCATTTCTTTTCTCTTTTTTTTCTTTTCTTTTGGACTAGCTTCTGCATATCAGAGAAAACATTCAACCTTTGATTTTCTGGGTCTGGCTTATTTCACTTAGCATGATAGTCTCCAGTTCCATCCATTTATCTACAAATGACATAATTTTATTCTTCTTTATGACAGAGTAATACTCCATTGTGTCTATATACCACATTTTCTTTATCCATTCATCTGTTTAAGGGTACCTAGGTTGGTTCCATCATTTAGCTATTATGAATCTTGCTGCTATAAACAGATGTGGCTGTGTCACTGTTGTATGCTGATTTTAAATCTTTTGTATATATACTGAGAAGTGGGAAAGCTGAATTATATGCCCATTCCTAGTGTTTTGAGGAATCTCCTTACTGCTTTCCAGAGTGGTTCCACTAATTTTCAGTCCCACCAACAATGTATGAATGTACCTTTTTCTCTATATTCTCCCAACACTTATTATAATCTGTATTTTTGGAAATTGCCATTCAGACAGGAATGAGATGAAACTCAATGTAGTTTTGATTTTCATTTCCCTAATTGCTAGAGATGTTGAAAATTTTTTTATGTATTTGTTGGCCATTGTTATTTCTTATTTTGAGGAGTGTGTGTTTAGTATGTTTATCCATTTATTAATTCTTTTTGGAAGGAGTGTTAAGTTCTTGAGTTCTTTATATATTCTGAGTATGAATACCCAATCCAAGGAGCAGATGGCAAAGATCTCCAATTCTGTAGGTTCTAAAGAGATTTTGACTTTGGATGTGAGATGATTAGAATGAATAGGAAAACAGTAACTATAGAAATATGTAGCATAAGTTTAGGAAGTCTTTTATAGACCTGGAAAATGGATCAAGAAAGCTTATTTTACACATGCCCAATGACAGAGCTGGGACTTAATTAATATGTTGATTCCAAAGCTTGCATCCTTCCACAAAACATACTACATTGCTTTTTGAAAACTGCATTATGTACACAATTCTAGAATGAAGGAAACACAGTTAAAACCAAATTCAACACAAGCCCTAAAGCGAAGTCTTAAACTTTAGGTAACTCACTGGGTGTAGTTTTGTGATAGAAGGTTATTTCATTGTTCCAAGCAAGATTCTTCCTGGTAATATGAGAGTGAGTGTGCATGTAAACACACACCTACACACACAGTCATGCCTCCATATCCAAAGAGATTAGTTACAGGATCCTTCTCAGATACCCAAATCTGAGGATACTCAAAATCTTATATAAAATGGCATAGTATTTGCATATAACTACTATAACATTCTCCTGTACACTTTAAACCATCTGTAGATTACTTATAATACCTAATATAATGTAAATGCTATGTAAATAGTTGTTATATTATTTAGGGAATACTGACAAGAAAAAGGTGTTTACATGTACACATGTATTTTTTTAATATCTTCAATCCACAGTTGGTTGAATACAGAGGGCACTCACGCACGCGCGCGCGCGCACACACACACACACACAATCTCCCCATTTTATCAAATTTAATGAAAAGAAAGGTCAGGGTATATGTGGTTCAAATATACATTTATGTAACTGAAGAAAGGAAATAAATTAACCTGGTTTGTAACCTCTTAAGTGTTCCCTACTAGGAACATAAACAGCTAAGTAAAAGAATTAGCATTCTTGTTCATGTTACTCAGACACTAAATGCTGACCCAAAATCCATTCTGAGTGTTTTTGGCTTAGGGTCTTGTATCTATATTGAAATGGAAGCACTATGGGAGCAGAAACCCATCCACTATACTCACAGCCGTATCTCCAGCACCTGATATATAGAGAGTCACAAATATTTGTTGAGAGGTTTCATCTATTTCCTGTTAGTATACTTTTCTGTTCATATAATTTACTTGGGATAACGGTGCCTTAAAGAAAACCAAGATTCATCGTAAGAAACGACAATCTCCCTAGATCATAGAAGACCTTACACAGAACTCTCACTCTCACATTTCTCCCCTCAATCCAATGGGGCCACATCCCTACACTCTCATTCAGCCATCACAACACATTTTTAACCTAAAAACCCATCATGATTCCAATTTTACCACTTAAAAGATAAGGCAGATTTTTAAAAAAATACTGCACAAAGTATTTATTTCCAAAGCATTCTTTCCAAGACTTGAACTAGTCTATACAAAACAAAATATGGTAAAAGAGAAAAAATGTTTGATCCTACATAACTAAATGTTCAAGGCTGGATCCAGGTTCATTTAGATCCAGTGATAGAAAACGTGTTATCAGAGCTCTCTTGTGGACATTTTTCCTCTCTGGCCCTGTGGGTTTCCCTCTCTGTGAGTTGAAATTCATTTGTAGGTAAGTGTGTATCTGAAAACACTGAGTTAATAATATTCTTATAATTTGTGGTCCTGGAGAATAAACAGTCCACTAACTCATTTTCTAGGAAGCTCCAGAAAAATTTCCCAGAGGAGCCTAGTTTGGACTGTGTCCTACCTCAAACTAATCACTGTGGCCATTGCGGTGGAGTATTTGGGTTGCTCATCCTGACTCACATTACGGAGGAAATAACATACTGACAATTTTGTTACGTAGGAGAGAAGTTGTTCCTAAAAGCAATTGGTGGGCAGACTAAATGTGAGAGATGTCCAGAATACCAAAGGTCAGAAAAACTCAGTTCTGTACACAAAATTTCATAAACATTAGGACACTGAACACTTGAATGCATAGTCTATGAATTGTATAGACTCAATAAACTTGAGCCTGTGTTTTAATTCCCAAAACCCATCTCCTTCCCTATAATATGCATATCGCTTCCCTATTTTTTGAGCAAAATGCTGAACAACCAAAATCCTCAAAGTGAGTGGAATTCATCATTGTAGATGACCCAGAAATTCGAAACATAAAATGGAAATTCTTGCTCCATAGTACTTTTCTGTTGTCCACTGCTTTCTCTTAATTTTGGTAGTAAGGATTTGGTAATTGATCTTGCTAATACTTTGAAAATAAAGCATCTTCAGTGCACTCAGTCAACCAACATCAGAGGCAGTTGAGCTCAATAAGAATGATGGAATATGCTTCCTTAAAACATGGGGACAGGACCATTATGCAGTTACTATATCTGTGTCTTTCATCTATTCTGTTTCATCTCCTCTCCTTTTCTCAGGTCCTACCCTGTAAGGACTCTTGATTTGAATTAGTGAGAAAATGAGTGGCTTGTGAATGTATTTTTTTTAAATCTGTTTTATCTTTTAAAAATCAAAAGGATTTTTACTTTCTTTTCAAAGTGAAACATAAATCTGAAAAGTATCAAGGATAGATAGAAGCATTTCCATTTATGTTACAGGAGGCTAAGATATTCTTCTAGTGTCAACAAATGGAGAGCTTTAGTTTAAATGTTGCCAGATTCTGCCTAGGCTCCATTATTCCATTCTGCTCCACTACAAAAAGGAAAGAAATATAGATCTTTCTTTATAATCTAGGATTCCTGGGGGGAACGTACGACATCTTTTCTGGCTTTGAGGTAAGTGTGCGACTTTCATTAACATTAATAGGAGTGCTTCACACTGAAAGAACAGACTCCATGTTTTTAAATGCTTGAGTGACGATTCACACAAAGCTGGAAAAAGCCTTTTTGTTTTATGTATCCATGCTCACTGCTGCAGTACTGGGATTACGAATCACAGTAGGCTGTCCTTTTAAAACAGTCCATCCAGTCACTTAAAAACGCTTGTGCAGAAAAAGATGTCACAGAAAAGCAATACCATGCACCAGGCACGGTTTATCACTCCAACATGAAGGGAGAAGGCTTTCCTGCAACTCTCTTGTTGGAACCTTTCTTGTAAAAAGAAAGATCTAGCTAATTGAAAAACTACTTGAAGCTCTATCTTTTCTCTGGTAGGTTCAAAGTAAAAGAAAAAATAATAATACAGCTCTTGTACTTGGAAATACTGAAGAAAAACCACTGAAATATGTGGACACAACAAACTAATCTCTTTTCCTCCCATATTTAAGATATAAACAAAATGCTCTTTTTTCATGTAACATATATATACATACATATATACACACACACACACACACACACATATATATATAAAACTTGATGTTTAATAATTATGGAACAGGAAGAAAATGTCTTTAAGATCCAATGAATCATAAAAAACAGTCTTTCAAAGTCATGTTTGTGTGAGTTGCTAAAGATACGAAGAGAATAAATTAATCCTGAAGACAAATCCCCGTCAAAATGAGAAACCAGCAATAGCTTACATTAAATGAAAGATCACTCGTGATGCATGAAACAGAATGAATCAATTTTTTAAAGAAATACAAATATTCAAAAAAGGTGCTATTTAAAAAAATAAAAGAGCAATGGAAATCACTCGGAGGAGGTGGCTGACGGCCAAACAGCACACCAAGTGCATTTGCCGACTCCAGGGTCTACCCAGCTTTGGTCTGCGAGAGTAGGTAGCCTTCCGCCAGAGGGTGGAGCCCTGTTTCTGGGAATACCTGCCATCAGCTGTCATCTCAGCTGTGCCAGCACAGGCAGAGGAGCACCAGGCACCCACTACCTGGGCTTTGCTTTGTAGATACCCGTCTCCAAAGACATTTTAGATTTGTTTTACAGTATCTGGATAAGCCTGTGCAGTCCCGGAGAAAATGGAGATCTACAAGGTTATAAGGGATGTTCAGGAAGAGCTGAGGAGAGCACTGGGTGTGTTCCAGCTGACCCGTGCATCCTCTTGGAGAACACTTTTAGAACCAGAAATAAGGCCAGAAGCCGATAAGACAACCACACATCCGTTAGCTTTTATCCAGAAGACACTCCCATCCTGAGTGTATGACCCAGAACAACTGTGCTGTCCTCAAACTAAAAAGAATGGTTGATGTAGTTTTAGGATAACATCGAAGCCAAGAACCTGGGGGATGATTTCCAGATTATAAAATATTCTTACCATGAAATGATGGATTCAGCAATGATCGTCCAGAAAAAAATGGAGGAAGCACACACACACACACACACACACACACACACACACACACGACGCGTGCGCTCGTGCGTCATGACTTTTAGTTCCAAAAGATAAATAAGTTTGTATTTAGTTGTTACTGGGATTTGTTTGTTTATGTCTGGTCGTAAGTTCAGAATCTTTTATCGCATTAAAAAATCTGCCAGACAACAAAGGTGTATGGAGGAACAAGATGCTGTGAGAACTTTAGAGAGATGGAAAGCATAATTCTTAGCTACCTTGAGGGGCTTAAATACCACCTGGGAAGATCAGACATGGACACAAAAGACAATTTACAATCAAGATCCAGGGTGGCGTGGGAGACAGAGAGCAAGAGAGAACATTTTTAAAATGTATTTCTTAGAGCCTGAGAGATTTTTAAAAATATTTCTTTGTCTCAGAAACAATGTAACAAATAAGCAAATAACTCTCTTCAAAAGGTGAGCCTAGAGTGAGCAGCTTCCTTACCTCTGGACTTATCTATATGCCTGGTGAATCGTTTATGAAGAGAAGAAAAGCATGGGATGAGGAGGAAGAGGAGCCTTGGACCCTAGCTCAGATCAAGAGATAGAGCAGGCACCTTGCCTCCTTTTCCATTTGCTTCTTGGCCCTGATCTCTATTGCCCACACCTCTGGGAGACAGAACTGCCCACCCTCAGTTTTTCTCCATTCTATTCTACCAGGAATAATGTGTGCAGACAGCCTCTGGAAAACAGCTACTCCACTTTCAAATCTCTTCCAGACCTTGTTGCTATCTCTGTTTGGAGGAAGTCTTATTTATCTTCCAATATCTTCAGTGTCTATTACTGTGTCTGCTACTTAAATGCTCATTAACTTGTAAAATGAGTTCATTATCTCCTGTAAATAGATAAAGGTTCTATTTCAAAACGTAACTCTCAAAGTACTCAGTTTGCTTCTTTCACCTGGCCATCTATTCTAACCTTTCTCTGTTCAATTGCATATATTTAGATTCAGCTAACATAGTCCATTTACTGACTGTATCAGGCCTCCTATTTTCCCCCTGACACCTTTCCTCATGCTGGCATGCACACCTTTTCTTTTCTCTACACCTGTTTTTTCAACTTCCCTCTCTAATTCTCAAGTTTTGTGCCACCTCCTCCATGAAGCCTTCTCTGATCACCTCAAGATGTTTTTTCTTCTTCTTCTTAAACACATAATTTATGCCACTTACATGGCTTTTAGAATTTACTTTGGATTATTAGGTGTGTTTAAGACAGGGATTGAGTTTTCTTCAGCATCAACACAGTATCTGACACACAGTAAGAACTCAGAATTTTTGGAAGACAAGACAATGAGATAACTTATCAATTGCAATAATATAAATGGAATTTTGTGGTATAACTTTATAAGGGATCATAAAATAAGGCAGTAATACAAAAGGGTGGGATAAATTAGGATTGTTGGGGAAACGAACTAAAGGAACTATTGTTAATTCACACTTATATTCTAAGTCACCTCCCACAAACTAATATCCTGTCCAAGGTCAGACTTGTCCATTGTGTAAGTAAATGAGATTTTTAGTCCCTGAGTGACGCTTAAGTCTCCTTGTCACTTAATTCTGTACTCAATGTGCTGCTGCGAAGAGCCCTGCCCATTTCCTAACTATGCAATTCAATCATTTAGTAATTGTTGATTTTTTTTTTTAAGAAGTGAAAGCACCTTGTCTAAAATCCGGTTAAAACAATACTATTAAAATCTTAATGTACTGGAACCAGCGTGAATTCAGCAGCCTATGGTTCATAGCATCAAAAGACCACCTATCTTACTTTGCTAGAGTGTCTTCAGGTGAAAACTTTGGGAAGTTCTGTTAATGTTGTATATTTGTGTGGCAACTGGGAAGTAACTGAAATATCAACCTCTGTGGGAGTTTCAGAGGTTTTGTGTACATCCCAAGATGAGGCAAACAGTCCATGCACTGCATTCGTTTGCCTTTGCAGCTCTGTCATGAAAATATCTGATTCATAGTGCAGGTGAACAGTAGACGATCTTTCTGTCATTCACTCTTGTGGCCCCAGGAGATGCCTGGTTAATGTGAGCAGTGAAAAGACCACATGAGGTTCAAATGCTGACTACTAGAAGCAAAAGACAGCTGGGCACAGTGGTGTACTACCTGTAATCCCAGAGGCTCAGGAGGCTGAAGCAGGAGGAGTGCGAGTTTAAAGCCAGCATTAGCAACTTAGTGAGGCCCTGAGCAACTTAGTGAGACTCTGTCTCTAAATAAAATATAAAAATGGCTGGGGATGTGGCTCGTGGTTAAGCATCCCTGGGTTCAATCCCTGGTACCAAAAAAAAAAAAAAGACACAAAAGACATGAGTGTTAATATGGGGTGTCCATAGCAGGAGTTCACTTACCTTCACAATGATTTTGTTCTTTCTTATCTAAATGTCTCTTGAAAACAAAATTATATTTTCACTTGTGATAAGAAAACCTAGGAATTCTTATCCTAAGAAATTATATAGCATACACAAAACTAGGAATTAATTGGTTAAAATATAATGCCCACATCACCCAGATTTTGTGTTACTACGTAAGAAGTTTGGTGGGTTATAAGGGAATGAGGGAGATTATTCCAATTGGATCCAAGTGGAAAAGAACTCTTTCTGACCAGAGAGATGATACATGGGCCATCTGTCATTACATTGTGGAGAATGTCAACATTACAAGGAAAAGAAGGTACCACAGAGAACATGGTTGGAGTCTGCAGTCTACAGGACAGAGAGCGCAGACAGCTGAGGCCTCCTGCTGTCGTTTTCATTAACAGATCCATGAGTCACCATCATGTCACAGAACATTATAAAGGAAAGGAAAGGAAAGGATAGAGGGGAGAGAGAGAGAAAAAAAAAATCTATTGAAATGGAGAGAAATCTATTGAAAAAGACTAAAATCTGCACTTGAGCAAGTACTATTGCAAGAAACTAGCAACAATCTGAGGGAAAAATTATCATGAGGAAAAAAATAGAATCCCAAAATAATTGGCTTGGAAGAAAATAACATGCAAAAAAAGGAAGGAATCCAGAGAGAACCACATGTGTTTCCTTAGCCACACTGTTTAAAGGCTAACGACACTTCCTCAATAAGAAAGAATTGGGGATTTGTAACCCAGTCCACTGTATCTTTTTTATAATTTGTTTATATGACTTTATCAGCTTGGGCATCCAAAATGGTCACAGGGCTCTTATTTTAATGAAGGATTTATACCTCTGTTAGTTACACATAAGCAGAGGGTCAGGAGTTTAAGAAAATACTTAGGAGCAAATTAGTTAACAACTGTCCTGCCTCAGTAGCACTGCAGGGTCTCAAAAGAAAGCTATTTCAGGACTGTTGCCTAATCTCAGCCCTATAAACTATTGCTCTTACAACAAAAAGAAGACAGATAAAATCAGGGGGTGAGAACCAAAGGGCAAGGATATATTTGCTCAAAAAGGCCTGATTGCTAAGAAATCTTAAGCAAGACCCTGCACAAACAACACAGACCAGAGATTTCCAGGCCAAGGAAAGTAGGATGATCAAGACTAGAACCAACCAGTCATAAATTCTGTAAAACCAGTTCCAAGTAGGACCTGTCAGCCAGGCAAAGATGATCAAGATTTGCCCTTAGGTTGTTAGCTAATGTAAACCACATTAATCAATCCAGAGCTGAGAGGTGACACTTGGGTGGGACCTTCTAGTAGTCTTCCTCCTATTCCAATAAAAGCTGGGACAGAAGGAAATGAGTTGTCACTTTCTTTTCTAAGGAGACCCACTTTCTCTCTTGAAAGTATCTTTTTCCCTTTCTTCTTTTCCTTCTACTAAACTTTGCTATAATTTTACCAAGTCTCATGTCTTGCTTGACATCTCTTCATACAGGAGCTTAAGAGCCAAGAACACAACATAATTTCTGGTATCACCTCAATATAAACTTATTTATAGAAAATCTAAGTACTTTGCCAGGAAAGCTATTTCCTCTCCCTCTTCCTCTCCCTCATTCTCTCTCCCTCTCCCCCTGAAGCTGTCCAGTCATCCAGAGTTTAGTTCAGAGGGAGCCAGACCCTGAGAATGACTCATATTCAGCATAGTCGTCCAAAGCTAGAAAGGACAAATGGACCCCAACAAGATTCCATTCTCAGTCCCCTACATGCTGGACCAGTCCTACCCAAAAGCTCTTAGATTTTAGCATTCATCAGGGGCCAACAGGTAGGCCTGGCCCTCCCTGGGTGGTACATTGCTTTGCCAGCAGCAAACTCTTGTGGCTTTCCTTTAAATTTTAAAACTTGGTTAAGACTCTCAGTTCTCTTCCTCCCAGAAGAATTCTAGTTCCTTACACAAAGAGCTTCAACCCCTCAACAAAAGCTATCTTTGCCAGAAGATAGGTAGCCTTGGCCAAGACCACAAAAATTCCTATTGCACCCTTTCCCCAAGCAACGACAGCCTAGTTGCCTACATTTGTATCTTTAAGAGGCAGGACAGCAAATTGTACTTTTAAATTAGTCTCTCTGCCTAACTATAGAAGAATCAGGCATGGTTAACTCTTTTCTTAATTGTCTGAATCAATAAATAAGAGCATGCAAAATACAATCGTATTTACTTCTCATTTCAGTGTCCCTCATCCTGGATGAAGTATTTCATCATCTTCCTTTAAGAATGTATTCAGTTATCTGTTCTAGGTTGAACCTTCCTAAGGAACACAGCTCCTTTCGGTGTTTAGTGTGTGGGAAGGAAAAGAGGTGAGAAGCAGCTCTGGTGAGGCTGCCTTGGGGAGTGGGATTCCTCTCTCAGGTAGATTAGCATATTCTAACACAACATAAACTATTGAAAGAGGTCCATGATGTCTGCCAACGTCCCTTGGTGGAGCATATAGGCCCCTGGAATGTTTCTCCTGGCAAAAAAGAACAAGTGAGTAAGAAAGAAGAGAAACAAGTTTATGACTGTCCATGAGACCCTGGGCACCTGTTGCAACAGCCTGGGTCTCTGCATCACCAGTGTGACAGGATTTCCCTTATCAGTGAAGATGTGGGCCTGCCAGCCATCACCAAAAAGGTATAAAACCACACAGCTCAATGCTCATGAGAGAATTAATACAAGCCATGGAAGGGATGCAATCAAAGCACTGAGCAGTTCTTTAGTCTTCATATCTTACTCAATGGCATGAGAGTTTTCATGTTTGCTATTTTGTCATACTGCTATTAATAGTTAGAGAAAACCTACCTCTTGGTGTTGACCTAGGAATAAAAAGCTGATGTTATCCTTGTCCATCAACTTGGATCTGAAATGAGATCTAGGAAGATAAAAAAAATTAGGCTATTTTTGGCACTGAAGCCTGGAGCGCTGAGAAGCTGATCACAGGGTTTCTCCTGGCAAAAAGGAAGAAGTGAGTGAGAAAGAAGAGAAACAAGTTTCCAGAAAGAGCAAGGAGTGGGTTGGCCAGCGGAGATCACCCTGGCACCCTGCCCACTTGATGTCTCTCAACTCGGCAAAGGTCAGGCTTGTGCTCTTCTCATTCATTGCCATATTATGAATACATAAATTAAAAAAAGGGGTCAGCACACTCCTATCAGGCCTGGTGAACATGGGTTATGAATCAGCAGTCGTGCCCTCCAAAGTCTCACGATGGGTGGTTCTAACCTTTAACTTTCAGCTTAGTTCCTTATGGATGTACTGACACTGTTAGAGAAGTAAACGACACGGAGCATGACTTGTTTCTGCTTGTTGCAATTCTCCCAGGAATGTGTAAGTGATCCAGTAAACATCCAATGCTGTTCCTGTCATCCAGTGCAATTGTAACTTGGTTGCAGAACCTCCATCTTGCTCTTCTTTTTTAACTTATAAAACTAAGCCCCTCAGATGCCATTTGGGGAGCATTTACTCTGGGCAACTCACACTTATTCTGGGCAACTAAAACTTGAGCTTTTTGTCCACAAGGCATCCATCCTCAGTTTGGTTGAAATAACTCTTTGTTTCTGTACCCAGTGTGCCTCAACTTGCCTTTTAGGTTGACAATTACTACTGCCTATATGATGCCTGAAACTTTTATGTGTTCAATAGACACTTGCACAAGGAGTGAATGAGCTCTTTTTGTAAGTTATTAAAACAGAACTGTCTGAAAGGGGGCTTCTCTCACGTTTTGGATATTCCTATGAGTGATGGAGTAATAACAGTATATACTTACTCAGACATCCATGAGTTCTAAAATTAAAATAATTTTAATTAGGCCATACTTATTTTTACCTCTCCATGATTATTACATTTTTACCTCTCTAAGATTCCTATCTTGTGATTAAAGATGAAGAAATTGAGACCCAATGAAATTAAGGTCACATATCACCAGTTGGACTCAGAGCCAGACCTCAAATCAAGGAGTCTGGCTCCAGTCCATGGCTTTAACCTCTTTGTAACCTGTCATACGACCCATATGGCATGATGTGACCACATGATCATGTTACCTGGAATTTCACAAGCTTGTATCCAGAGAACAGTGTTACAAACACTACTCTAATTCTTCTAAGGCATTGACCTGTGTCTTTCACAGTCCTTGCTCCACTGGGAGTCTGGCTACAATGAAATTGTCTACTCCTTGTGTGAAGTCTCCATGTCTTCCTTCATTTCTCACCTACAACAAGAACACTCTTACGTACATCACATTCGGCTTAGAGGAGCTCTTTGCCCTCCAGTAGGTTATGCTAAGGTATCACTTCCACACTTAGCTGGAGATGGATGTACTGTGTGGCTCCCTATTACTTCTTTTCCTGCCTCACAAGGAGATGGTGGGAACTAATGGTACTGGGCAAGCTCTGTTTCAACAGTACAACCCAGAGGAAAAATCCTAAAATAATTCAAAATATAAACAGTTCTGCTGGGGATATAGCTCAGTTGGTAGAGTGCTTGCCTTGCATGCACAAGACCCTGGGTTCAATCCCTAGCAGCAGCACCACCACTCCCTAAATATATATATATATATAAACAGTTCAATGAACACGTACATACTTGACACGTTTTTCTTTCTGGTCAGAAAAAAGGGGAAAAAGTTTCACTTAAATAATTCAGAGGAAAGAATTAAGAAGTGCCAGAAGTTAATTCTGTTAATTCTGTTTTTAAAAGGTGATTTAGAAATAAAGAAAAAGAAAAAAATTGGGCTCAAAATTGCCTGCCTCTTTTGAACTAATTTCCTAATAGCATGATTATAATAAGAATATATTTGATAAATGTAAATGCATGGAGAGGTAAAAATAAGTATGCCCTCTATAGGTAGTACTGAAAATATATTCTCTTCCCAAATATCTATAGTTGGTAGTAATTGACCCAATAATCTTTTCACAGAGGCTCTGAGATCAGAAGAATGCAAAGCTGGAGCCTAAGGGTCAAAACTGCATTGAGAAATAACAGGCATATTTGATGACCATAAAATGCTTCAAATACATAGCTTTGTGCAACACTACCAGTAATCACAGCCTTAACCTACACAAGATATGCCCTTCCTCAGAGTTACCTGTTACTTGTCTCTCACAGCAGTGCCACTTAGTACATTTGCTCACACTTATATAAATAAGAAAATCATTTCCTTGTGTTCTATAAGCACGAATTCCTTTTCCTGGGGAGACCAGTTTAGCCACAAATTCTTGACCTCTGTTCAGGAACTGCGGACTCAGAAAATAAAAATCTGAATTAGATTTTTCTTACTTAACTTTTTTTGTTTTTTCCCAAATAACTGCCTGTTTCTCGACACGCATGAGGTTGAACTTGGCCTTCATGCCTATTGAGTCTAAGAATGGAGGCAGTTCCCTTTTTTTCAAAATCATCCTAAGAGATTTCACTGGATTTGAATGTGGATTTTTAAGAATTCCAAATATTTTTCTTTCATATTTGTGACCATTTCATATGAAGATAATTTATATAATTAAGTAGAAAAAAAAGAAATCATGTATATTATGGGGGGTTATTAAGACTATTTCATTCAAATGAGATTTATTAAAAAACGTATTTGCAAAAAAATTTATTTCAGGGCTGGGGTGGTGGCTCAGTGGTAGAGTGCTTGCCTAGCATGTGTGAGGCACTGGGTTCAATTCTCAGCACCATATATAAATAAATGAATAAAATAAAGGTCCATCAACATCTAAAAAAATATTTAAAAACAAAAAGAAAATTTATTTCATGTGACTGAAATGGCAAGGGGTCAATTTTCATCCCAGTCTTGTATTATAATCACAGCATAAATTTTATATATGGCAGAAAGAAGCATCTTCCTGTTATTAAAGATAAATTTCTTTTCCTACAATGTATAGAGTTCCATCTGCATTTTGAAAAAAATCCCTTTTGGCCAGATTCTAATATGATTTCACAGGAAAATTTCTATTGAGGCTGACTGACTTCCAATATAATTTGAAAGCAATTAAACTTTATCAAAGGAATTACGCAATAGAGTTGTCCTGGAAGCTAATCAGGCCCAAAGGAAGTAAAACAAGCAGATGTAAGTCTTTGGAGCAGCTCTAAGAATGTCGAGTTCTATTGATTCACTAAAACTCGTGCTCCAGTGGTGGGTAAAGCATTTTGAAGCTTTATTTAGCCTTTTGAAATGGAAAAGTTTCTTCAAACTCAACAGTACATTTCTAAATGATCTTTCTTGTATAACTTGAGGTTTAAAACCTCTAGTATGCTGTATTAAAACAAAATCTAAATCTGATTCAGCACAAGGTTTCCCATTTAAGTCCCTTTCTTCTGTGTTACTTTTGTCTTTCTGAAAAACCTTTGAGTCAGCTTCAACTCTTCACCTGACTACTTCAGTGAATGCCAGGTGTACTTTCCATACAGAAGCACCACAGGAAATAACTCTAGACAAAGGAAAGGAATACAGAAAAAAAGACCAGACTTTTTTCTTTGTGTGTATCCTTAGGGCCACATTACATCATTGCTGTATAATAGCTTACCTTTTTCATAATCCTGTATATTATGAAATGCACTGCATTTAACCAACAGAGATTGCTTTTTATCATGCTGATATTTGCTTATATTAATATATTAATAGAAGTACATGAATAGCATTCTAAGGAAAGTGAGGTTTCCTGGGTGTCTGTCTATACATGTTCCATCTCATGGTTGGTTGTGGAGTTAAGACTTAAATATCATTTACCACCATATACTAATCAATCACTTTTAATTAGGTAAAACAAACAAAATGGAAAAATACAATTTCTGAGTAATGAATACAATAAGTTAATGACTGATAGTAAGTTATACTGACTTCATTGTCATTTTAAGAAATGTTCCTTTTAAACTTTAAATGATCAAAAGTGTATAAGACCACCTTCAACTATGATGATGATGTTTGACACAAATTTTTAAAATATACGCTTATTCGAGTGAAAATTTCAAAAAGGAACCTGACATTATAAGTTATATACCAACTTAAGTGTTTGAGAATTACAACTAGAATGGCCAGATGGAAACGTGAGGAACTCTGCAGACTGCTCCCTAGTGAATCCACCATAACTGGTAGAAATTACTGTGTGTGCATGTGTGTAAAAGCACGTGCATACGTGTGTGTGTGTGTGTGTGTGTGTGTGTGTGTGTGTATTGTCTGGAAATTGTCCTAAGGGCATACACCAAATGGAGAAATATTTATCCCAGATAATCTGCTAAATCTCCGTAAGAACAGTGAGAGTGTTTGATATGAAATTTGATCCACAAACCCACTCCTTGCCTTCCCCTACTACAATTCAGTATGATTAAACTTCTTCTCTTGGGGTGGGGGCAGGGTATGACCTGGAAGATGCAGCTCATTCCTCAGCTGCCAGTGAAGGGATACTAAGTTATTGGAGTTATTGAGGCTAAATCTCTGGAGATAGTGGCCAAGAAGTCATGGGCCCCTTCCTTTACCTGACTCCCACTTAGGAGCAGGCATTCTACACAGCAGGCTGAAAATACTGGAGTCTGGAATATCCTCACCCTGGCTCACTCATATGGTAGAGATTCTACATGGGGACAGCAAGTCACAAGGTCCTGAGGCTACTATCCCCACCCACTCTCTGTTTGCTGGGAAGAATGCCATTCCATGAAAAGCAAGCCACCATCCCCAACCACAGCTCTGGACCTGTGGCTCAATGATTTTTCACTAGGCAAGAGGCAGTAGATAATAACAATAAACACCACAGCTCTATGCAAAAGCCTGACTTTATTAGTAACAAAGTATGATAAATTCAAGCCTAAGGATGTACTGAAAACAATGAGGATTTTTGTGGCAATTAATTAAGTGGAAATTATTAGCTATACCAGAGCAACAAGGTAATCTCTAGTCCAGGTAATTTATCAAGAGAAAGCCAGGGAAACAGACCATTAAGAAGAATCCTCGGGGTACAACTAGAAATGCATCCTTCCTCTAATCCGCCATCTTATCAAAATATGAAACCAGCCTAGGTGTCCATCAATGAATGAATGGATAAAGATAATGTGGTATACATACATAATGGAGTTTTATTTAGCCATAAAGAAGAATAAAATTATGTCATTTTCAGGAAAATGGATGGAACTTGAGACAATTATGTTAAGCAAAATAAGCCAAACTCAGAAGATCAAGAGTCGTATGTTTTCTCTCATATTTGGAAACTATAGAAGATAAAGGAAAAGAAGGGGGGAGCAGGGGAATCTCATGAAAATCAAAATTAAATCAATAAAGAAAAGGAATCAGGAGGTGGGAAGATGGGAAGGAGAGGGGAAGTGCTAGGGAGTGGTATTGACCAAATTATATTGTGTGCATTACAAATATGTAACAACAAACCCCATCATTATATATGACTATAATGCATGGAAGGAAAGAAGGAAGGAAGGGAGGGAGGGAGAGAGGGAGGGAAGAAAAAAAAGAGAAGAAAAAGAAGAGTAAACAGAAGGAGAAAGAAGGAGTGAGAATAAGGAGCAATGAATGAGAAGGAGGAAGATGAGAAAGGAAAAAAAAAAGAACAACCACGACCACCACCACCACTCTCAGGTAGCTAGAACAAACCTTAAAGACAGGCCTCAAAGCTACCCCTGCAAAGGGGCTCAAATTGCATTGAATCAGATATAGAGCAAGTTATGTCTCGAGGCATTGCCAAAACAGTACAGCAACCAGCCAGCAATTGGCAGAATCTAACCGCTAGTTGCCATAGCCAAGGAAAAACACAAGTTAAAATACCATCATCTCAGGTTGACTGAACATGTCTAGGGAAATGATCTCTGAGGTACCACATCATAGACTTCACATTGCAGGAGTAGTAGACTTGATAAAAAATAATGCGGCTAAGTCACTGAACAAATAAACAAGCAAACAACAGAAATAAGCCCCAGGAGATGAAGAATGGAAGGATCAGAAAGAACATAGAAGTTCAGAGAAATATGGGAGTCCATTTAGTGCATTAATATAATGTGAGACAAAGAGGGGTGGGAGGAGAGAGAGAGAGATACAGAAGAAAGTGATTCCAAGAAACAAAGGCCTGAACTCCTCAAATTTGATGAAAAACATTAATATACACATCTAAGAAGTTCAGAAAACTCTTAGTACTATAAACACAGGTTCATAGTAAGTATGTTGGGGGAAAAGGAAAATTCTGATGGAGACAAAAGAAAAGTGATTTGTCATGTGGAAGAGAGCTCCATGAAGTTTAGAAGATGACATCCAAGCAGACACAATGGAGGTCAGAAGGCAGTAGGAATATCACATCAAAAACAAAAGGCTGTTAATAAAGAATCTTATATCCAGCAAAACTTTGTTCTACAAATAAAGGTAAAATGAAGACATTCCATGTAAACAGAAACTAAGAGGGCTTCTTACTAGCGGACTTATCTTATAAGAAATACTAAAGGAAGACTTTGGCCTGAAACCAAGTGATCCCAGACACTAATCTGAATTTTCAACAAAAACAAAAACAAAAAAAACAAATTAAATGTAATTAGGTAATTATAAAAGAGTAGAAATGCTCATTTTTTACTTCTTATCTTATTTAAAAAGCAGTTTTAAAAAGCACATTTTGAAGCAATATTATATAATTGTACCATTAGGCCTAGAACATATACAAATGTGATATATTTAACAATAACAGCATAAAAGAGGTAGATGAGAGCAAAGCAGTACTGGAGCAAGAAAACAACCACAGATAGTAATCTAAATGCACAGGACCAAATGAAAACCCAGAAGTAATAAACAAGGCGGCTAATATAAGAAGCTCTATACACATATACCTACTCTTTTCCATTATTTAATATACATTCTATTATACAGAGTAATAATTATAACAATGCATTATTGGATTTGATATATATATACACACATGATATATATAAAATGTATGTGCATAACACTAATAGCACAAAAAGAGAAGAAAGGATAGAATTGTTTGAGTAACCAAGTAGCTCACTGTAACCAAGTTCATATAAATCAGAAGTAGATTCTGATAAATTAGTATGTCTATGATAAGCCTTAGAGCAACCACTAAGAAAATAAACTCAAAAAGTGAAAAGTATCATTAAAGTAATTGAAATATCATGCTTGAAAAATATTAATTTAATGTAAAAAACTGATAAAAGAGAACAGAGGAATAACAACAATAGAAAGACATGTCACAAACAAAAAGCAGAATGGCAGACATAAATCTAACTATCTAAGCAAGTTACATTAAATGTAAATAGGTTAAATAACTCAATCAAAAAGCAAAGAGACTGTAAGGTTGAATTTTTTCAAAGATCCAATTGTAAGTTGACAACATGGACATAATTTAGATTCAAAAATATAAAATTGAATGCAAAAAAGATGAAAAAAACAGGGGCTAGGACTGTAGCTCAGCAGTAGAGCGCTTGCCTCGCATGCGTGAGGCCTTGGGTTTGATCCTCAGCACCACATACAAAGCAATAAAATAAAGACATTGTGTCCATCTACAACTAGAAAAATATTTAAGAAAAAAACATATCCTGTGAACAGCAACTATAATAAAGTTGGAATGGTTCTAATAATATATGACTATATATATCAAAGTGAAAATGTTACTAGAGAAAAAAGGGATATTTTACAATGATAAAAGATAATTCCATCAAAAGATGTAACAATTGTAAACATGCACGTACGCGCGCACACATACACACACAAACATTCCTAACAACAGAGACCCAAAACTCAAAATGCATGAAGAGAAACATGATAGAACTGAAGGAGAAACAGATGATCCATCAATAATAGAGACTTCAATTCCCTACTTTCAATATTAAACAGAAATAGGGAGAAGATTAACCAGGAAATAGAAGGCTTAAACAACACTATCAAACAGCTAGATCTAACACACACCTATAGAACCTATCATCCAACAACAGAATACATGGTTTTCATAAGTGTACATGTAGCATTCTCCAAGACAAACCACATGCTAGGCCATAAAAGAAGCTTTAATAAATTCAACAAAATCAAGATTATATGAAGTATGTTCTCTGGCAATAGAGACTGGGGCAAAGGACAAGTAGCTGGTTATCAAAGAAAAGGAAATGGGTACATAGCCCTTCCCCATCAACCAGCTGCTAACACCTCCAGGGCAAGGGAAGCAGCACACATTCCAACACAGGCATATTACCCCCTAGGGCTACTTTCTTTCCTGCCTTTTGGTCTTATAGGCAAGATCGGAGAAGGAGGGGACATGAGAAGAAAGGAAACCTAAAATCTATAAAGAGGCAAGACACCTCCACTCCCAGGTCACGAGCTCTGGGTCCCTCTGGCTCCTCTTCAGAGCCAGTCTCTCTCTCCTCTCTCCACCCATCCCTCACCCCCATCTTCTATCTCTAAATAAAATTTACTTAGAAAAGAAAAAAAAAGAGAGACAAAAACAACACACCAAAATTTATAGGATGCAGACAAAGCAATGTGTAAGAAAAATTTATAACTATAAACACCTTGATTAAAAAAGAAACTCTCTAATCAATAATCTAACCTTCCCCCTCAAAATACTGGAAAAACACACAAAATCCAAAGCAAACATTAAGCAAGAAAAAAAAATAAAGATTAGAGCAGAGATTAAGAAAATAGAGAATAGACACACAATAGAGAAAACCAACCAAATCAAATTTTGGTTCTTTGGAGGGTCAATAAAATTGGCAAGCCTTTAGCTAGGCTGATCAACAACAAAAATAAGAGGACTCAAATTATCTTACCTGACAAAACTTCTGAGAACAATATTACTTTACATATGCATATGCAGGTGATGTCTGCAAGCTATATGAAAAGGTACCTTTGTTACTCTTGCTGTTTTGTAAACAAAGCCCACCCCAAGTCAAATTTCAAGATGTATGACATTTGTCATTTTTCCCTAGCTAACTCTCTCCCCTTTTGCTCCGGGAGACTCCTTCCCCTGTTTCAAGTCCCTTGGCATAGTTTTTACTTTTCTTTCCCCACCTAGGATCAAAAAAAAAAAAAAATAGAAATCAGTTATTTGCAGTTTTGTTGATAGAAAAATTGTCCTTTCAAATCCCTTCCATCTGGGTGTGGTGGCGCATACCTGTAATCCCAGCAATTTGGGAGGCTGAGACAGGAGAATCGCGAGTTCGAAGCCAGCCTCAGCAAAGGCGAGGTGCTAAGCAACTCAGTGAGACCCTGTCTCTACATAAAACACAAAATAGGGCTGAGGATGTGGCTCAGTGGTAGAGTGCCCCTGAGTTCAATCCCCAGTACCAAAAAAAAAAAAAAAAAAAAAAATCAAATCAAATCTCTTCCTACAAACATCAGTGTTCTGAGTCTGAGGTATGTAATTGGTATGTAAAACATTTTCCATATTAAAAAATATTTACTCTCCATACAATCTTACAATCTGAATCAAGCAGTTCATTTCAGAAATACACAGAAAATAAATTTCCTCCCCCTTGCCAAAAATAAAAAAAGAAAAACATTTTGGGTGAAAAGTAAATTATAAGGCAAATTAGGAAACTAGATATTACCATGAAAATCATTTATATTAGTTTTTGTTGTTATGCCTGTGTATACTGTATATTTCAAGGAGAGATGGCAGGAGATTGTAGGAAGCCTGAGAAGTTAAGTCCAAGAACAGACCCTGGCTGTTTAGGAGAGCAGGAGACCAGTATCTCTGCACTGTTTTCTCCCAGGTCTTGAAGACAGGGTCTACCAAAGGAGAACCAGGAATACCATGTGAGTGGTCATACAAGTAGTGCTTCGGATCTAGTCTTCTGAAGTTAATTACAAATGAAGCCACCTCTGCAGCCCAAGTTTGCACGTGTGTGGCAACAGTAATAGTTTGTAAATGTTTACACCACAATTTTTTTTCAACACTTGGCTATTTCCTCATTCATGAATATCAGGAATTACAAAAAGCAAGTATCCAGGTCCTCTCTCAGTCTTCACATGCATTCCTATTGTTGCCCTACTGTGGTACAGGGCTAGACAGATATCCCAACCCTGTGCAAGTTCTGCTTTCCTCACTGTTGCGGCTCTAGACCTTTCTCTTCCTGACCAGGACTCCATGATGAACCTTTCTTGCTTCCGTTCTCAGTGAAATCTGTTTTTTTGTTTGTTTTGTACCAAAAATTGAACACAGGGTTGCTTAACCACTGAACCAGATACCCAGCCCATTTTTTACTTTTTTTTTTTTTTTTTGAGACAGGGTCTAAGTTGTTCAGGGCCTCGATAGGTTGCTTATCTATCGAGGCTGGGTTTAAACTTCTGATCATCCTGCCTCAGCCTCGGGAGCCGCTGGGATTACAGGCATTGCACCACCATACCCAGCTGGTATGATTTTTATTTGTATTAATGCTCCTATTAATAAAGCATTAATAGGTACCACCTCTACCCAAAACATCTAAAACCTCTGAACTCATACTTATTCTACCAATTTCTAACAGATTATTTTACATCACAAAATGCCTTCAAACTGGAACTATGTTATTGAAGTCATTCGTTTTACAACAATTATAACAACAACAAATATTTATTAAGTACTTGCTTTTTATCAGGCACTCTACATAAATTATCTAATTCTGTCACATTTAATTGCAACTAATTATATACTTAAATTTGCTAGTAGTACTTAAAATGAATTAAAATAAGGATACTGTTGCTCATTTTTGAAAGAAATGTTTTTAACATACCAAAGAGGTGAAATTCTTAGAACAAAACACTTTGATGTTTTACAAAGTGTAAAGCACTAAATTAATACTGGATACTATTAAATTCATATTTCTGTGGAAAATAAAGCTATTCCTGGTACACTGTACCCACCTTTTTAAATCATATTTCTTACACTTTTCTCAAATTCTCAGAAACCACAGCTTCAGATATGTCAAATAAATATGATTAGATTCACATATTCAATTAAATCCCTTAAGAACGTAATGTATAAGGTATTATGTTGTATTAATTCCCAAAATATTTTCCATGACAAACCAGCCTGACACTGTGGTATGGGTATTGAAAAATAACATGAGACATGATTTGTACTAATTTTTCACAATGCATTTTGAAGCTCTAGGCTGTTCTTGATCAAAACTCTTATTACCAAGAATTACACTAGTCTTGGAATGAGCGAATTTTCTGTTAGAGACAGGAAATGAATGAGTGCTAACGCTGGTAATGTATTTTTCCTGTCTCAATATTAATACATAATATATATTCATATTAATAACAACTCTGAAAACTAGTTTCATTCCTTCTACACATTAGCAATAAACAGTATGTGCAAAAATATGAATACTAGTAGCAGTGATGTGAATATATAATATGGGATTTCTTTTGAATGTACAGCCATTTCTAATATTTAATTACAGCATTGTACAGGAAACTGTCATAGATGTCCATCAAAACTGGATTAGAGGAAGACAAACAATGCAGGCTTTGAGGATAAACTGAAGCTGCAGCTCAAAAGTTTCCTTTTCTCATCCAAGGACACCATAGGACCATTGTCTTCCTCCTGTAGGCAAGAAGAATGAATCAATTATGTTAGTGACATTCCTCCACAGCAGACTGAAAGTCTTTATACAGTCCAACCACAGACAGTAAAAGCTAAAAATTTTATAAGAAAATGTAGAAATTAAAAAAAAAATCTTCCTGTTCAAGTTCATTATCTCTGCATTTTTTCCACAAAGTCTACCATGATTTTATTTCTATGACAGATAATTGGTACAAAATTTCACAGAAACTAATATTTTCAACCATAATAAATAAATTAATGCTTGAACTATTTTATAAACAGAAAATTTGCTTCTCATATCTAATAAGTACAAGAAAAGCTTTAAATTACTACCATTAATTTCATGTGTAAGAATCACAGATGGGTGGTCATTCAAGAGCACACAGACCATTTCTTTGTCCACAAACTTCACAATTCAATTAAATACATGGACAAATAATAAGCACAAGTTAACATATGAGACAACAGCACTTTTTGAGATAATGAATAACACACTTCTTACTTAGGGAAAGGACATGGGCTAAGATTTTAGTTCAACAACATTGTACTTGCATCACCAGGGATGGAAGTGGGAACACCGACACCTCTTTGGATGCCTCATGTAAACTGGTCCAATCTTTTAGACAATAGGCACCTACTGAAATTCTGAATTCATACACTTTTTCACCTGGGATTATACTCCTATCAAGTTACAATATAGATAAAATCATCCAATAATACAAAGATTTTATGTGAAACAATATTCATAATAAAGAATTGGAAACAAATTAAATGGTATCCTTCCTTAATAAATTACGATATGGTGAAATACTTTGGGATGTGTATCTGTGGATGTGCTTGTTCACATGTACATACATGTACATAAGTGTAGATATGCATAATTTCTGAAACAATCTGTTAGAAAATGTTTATAATATTGGGTATACATTTCCAAACTACATTTCAAACAAGATAGCAAGTCATGATGAAATCTTTTAAGAAATTTTAAAAATTTGTTTTTTAATTAAAAAGCCACATAATGGAATGGCTAAATCAACCAGATTAATGTATTACCTCACATAGTTGTTGTTTTGTGGTGAGAACACTTAAAATCTATTCTCTTAGTACTTTTCAAGAATACAAAATACTGTTTTTTAACTATAGTCACTATGATGTTCCAGGTCTTCTCCTAAATTAAAGATTGTAAACTCTGACCAAACTCTTCCCAACTCTCTCCCAGAATCAAATCTGTGAGATTGAGCCTCAAAGAGATGTTTTCAAAGGTGAAAGAGGACATTGTTTGTGTATATATTTTGACAAGCTAAGTCCACAAATTATAAAGTGATATAAAACTGACAATCAAGTTGTAAAATCACAGCATTTCAGAGGTAAATGCAACCTAAAGGTCACAATGTCTGAATTTTCTGCAAAAGGAAATAATCGTGAGTCCAGTATTTCCCCAAAAGTGTTTCATATAACACAAGAAATTTGTTGAAAAAATGAATCCATGTTCAAAAATCTTATGGAGACTCTGGTACAGTAGAGTTAATTCAAAATCACTGCAGTCTATAATCTACTAATGTGCACTGTAAATCTCCACAAGGAGGATATTCTATGTGGAAATCTCCAGACACACATGGACAGTCCTTCCTGATTTAAACCATACCCTGGTGGACAAGTGCACTACAGAGCTCACCTGGGAATGGCTGGTCTAGAGGAGCATTTTCTAAGTTATGAAATATAATTTCATTTTAAGACTATATCTAAACTTTCAAAAACTAAGCTATCAGGGTCCATCATTGAAGAGATGGGTAGGCAAATGTGCAGTTACTCTAACCACCAAGATCAGGTCTCCCCAAAGAGGCATAATTTTAACATTTAGCACACATGTACAGGGAAAAAGATACACATACAAACATTCCAAGAAAATGTGTGTGTGTGTGTGTGTGTGTGTGTGTGTGAAGAAAAGTAGAAAACAGTATCAAATACTCCTATCTGAACTTTTTTTCTGTATCAAAATTATACATAGTTTAAAGGTTTAAATAGTTCTAACACATTTGTTATAAAAACTATCTTTTCCCTATCCCATGTGTCATCAATTTCATACTCCTCAACTCTTTTCTCCGATTATTTTATTGATAGCCTACAGCTAAGTGGCATGACTGTTTGACTACCATTCAATTTGTTTTCATATTATATACTGACTTTTCCATGGGGATGCTGAAGATCTGACCTCTTCCCTCCTGTCAGCATCACTTACCACGTGTGCATGCACCCAAACACACACTCTCTCCACTCCAGACACACAAAAACCCTTCCTGTCACTCCATTCTCTAATAGTATAACATAAATTACTCCATAACTGTTATTCAGTTTCAATATTCAGTTTCCATTATTGTAATAACATAAATAGTATTAGAACTGAACTACATGTCTTCAAATTTCCTTTCCTGAACAATGTTTTTTTTTTTATGGTTGCTATTTCTTTCCTCACCTCTGTGAAAACAGGATTTTTTGAAGTCTTTTGCTTCCTGTTAAGTACTTATTTCTTTAAACTTGCCTTTTTTCTGCTTTGGGTATTTCATAGTATAGGCATTCTGCAAATAATCCTCAACTGCTCATATCTAAGAGAGAAGAACAATTGCTACAGTCAAGGGCACTAGGAAGGCCTGTCGGTAATGAGCTCACCACAGGATGAATCAGGTAGGGCTGTGTTGGCCCTTTGATTGGTCAGATCCCGCACAGAAGATCTATCCAGTTTTCTGTATGGGGAGTAGTACTGAAGGCCGAATAGAGAGGAAGGGAGCATGAATTATGAGGATATTACTTATTTACCCTTTTATTTTTTTAGGAGGTGGTGGTGTTGAGGTCTTTTGAGTTTCAATTGTGCCTATATTCTTTAGTACAGAGATTCTTTTCATTCTCCCCAGAGGAAGAGCATCTCCATGCATCAGCCAGGCCTTGAGAGGGGATTTGAAGAAGGAACTGATTCTCCAACAGCTCTCAGCCAAATGCAGATGATGTCAGTCTCCTTTCATTCCAACGTCTAGAGATACCTGTTGCCAATTCCTGGGACTTGGAGAAATCCTTTCACGGAAACAGCCTTATTCCTCACATCTGCTACATCCATTATGACTCAACCATCTGCTTCCGGATTCCAAAATATGGTTACGGTTGTCTCCCCGCTTTTGCTTTCTCTATCCCTGTGGGTTTGTGCACCTAAAAATCTCTTTCCTGTTATTTTAATGCAGGTTTTAGTGGAAACAAAATTAATTGTCTATACTCAATGGATGATCATTTTTTATATCAGAAGTTCCTTTTCATGTACTCTGTGTATTTTCTAAAGTTTCTCTAATAATTGAAATATGTGGAAACCAGAATATAAATGTATTGGGTAAAACAAACTAAAGAAATAACACTTTAGCTACTAGGGATGTAGCTCAGTTGTAGGGTACTTTCCTACCATGTTTGATCTGGGTTTGATCTCCAGCACTGAGAAGAAGAAGAAAAGAAGAAGGAGGAGAAGAAGGGGGATCGGAGAGAAAAAGAAAATGACACTTTGAAAAACAATGGCAATCAGGTTTACATTCATCATTTTGGGAATTCTTCCAAGTCCCCATTTATCTAAATCTAAACATGAAAGCTTAAATATACGATGAAATTTTCTATTATGCAATGATCATTGTTCATAATGATGACCTTAAAGTATGGCTACATCCTAAGGAGTCTTCTAAGTCATCAGTTATTTCAGTTTAATTATAACAGATGTTGTCTTTCATATGACTATTCTGAACCTTAAATTATCTCCTATGAAGAGACCCTAGAGAATCAGTGCAAATCAAACCCCTACTGGAGAATTTCCTGAAAAGATACTAAAAATAAAAAAGCACGTGTGCACACACATCCTATCCCCAGAGGCAGCTGCAGATCACAGGCTCATGTCAAGCCTGGGAAGTCTGGATCAGCTAACTAACAAGCCATTAAAAGCATACCTCTTTAAGTACAATAATTCAGGGTCACATTTCCAAAATAAGAGCCTTTTAGGGTAGTAATATGCCAGAAATGAGGAATCTCTTTTAGAGTGTACTCTTTCTCCTGAACTATGGACAATTCCTTGGGGCAGTCTGCACATGCTGCTCAGGCTTGGATTCAACTGTGGACCTGACTTAGCCCCAACACTAAGCTGGAAGCTCCTTCAGGGGAGAGTCTATGCCTGCTTCTGTCTATATTTTCAGAGTCCCTAGAATACTGCCATTCACAACACAGAAGGTTAAAATAAATGCCCTTCTATTACAAGCAAGGGCATATAGCCACCTTTTACAATATACCTGCTAATAACAGCATCAGGACATAAGGAAGAAAAATAAAGAGACACAGGAAAAAGGAAGAGATGGATAGTGCCAGATGCTTTTGAAGATACAAAGAAAGACAGTAGAAAACAACCACTGGATTTGGAACTAGAAATCAAAGCTTAGTCAGAAACAGGAGAAGGGTACCAGATATCACGTTCATTATTCAACATTATTCTGGAAGGACTCAGGGATGCAATGAAGTAAATTATTCAAATTAGAAAGGAGGAAATAAAATTGTCATTATTTATAGCTATTATCATGGTCTATCTAGAAAACTCAAAATAATCAACAGAAACCTACTGGCAACTATATGAACGATTCATAAGAAAGCTAAGGACAAAAATGAAAAAAACAGGGGCTGGGGATATAGCTCAGTTGGTAGAGTGCCTGCCTCATATGCACAAGGCACTGGGTTCAATCCTCAGCACCACAAAAAATAAAAAGAAAGAAAGAAAAAAATATTAACCAATGTAAAAACAATAGTCAAGCTGGGCGCAATGGCACAGCCTGTAATCCCCGTACTTTGGGAGACTGAGACAGGAGAATCATGAGTGCAAAGCCAGCTTCAGCAACAGCAAGGCGCTAAGCAACTCAGTGAGACCCTGTCTCTAAATAAAACACAAAATAGTGCTGGGGATGTGGCTCAGTGGTCAGACTACCTGAGTTCAATCCCTGGTACAAAAAAAAAAAACAAAACACTAGTCAAAGTCTACAATAACATATATTAATAGGGATTATTCACAATTAATGAATTCTAATCCTCTGCATAGCACTGTGCTGTTTCATCATATCTCATTTAATCCTTACAATATCCCTAGGAAGTTATGATTCTTAGTGTCTCCACTTCATACGTGAAGAAACTAAGGCTGAAAGAATAGTTTCTCAAGTGAGAGAGCAGCAAGCTGAGGTTCTAGTTCTGTGTTCCTTACCAAGCCACACCCCAGGCTGACTCCAGAACCTGAACAGGCCACCCAGAGAAAGTTCTGTGAGAAGAGAAAAACCATTAAATGTATAAATGACTTTAAAAATCTGTAGTAAACAAAGATCTATGCATTGTTCCTTCAAAGAATCAACATTAAATAGATACCGATTCCCTTAAATTACACGCAATGACAAATTTTAGCAGGATTCTTCTTATTTCTTCCGTTTTAATTTCATTCTCTTATTATTACCCTCTCTTTCTTTTGTTCTTCTATGCTTTTTAAAAAAATGATTCTATACTTCATCTGAGAAAATTAAATATGGAAAAATTCTGCACAAAATATTGTAAGGGGTCTTGTCCTACCCAGCACTGAAATAAACATTGTGGTTTACACTCACGAGCATACAGGTTAATGGAAGAAAGGAAGGACTTCATACAGGTTAATGGAAGAAAGGAAGGAGTCATAATCAGGTTGGCAATGATGGAAAGATTTAAAATATTAATACTAGTGAAAATAAAGAGAAGGGTTTGATGCACTGTTAGTGGGAACATAAATTGATCCAACTCATGAGGAGAGCAATTTGTATATATGTTACAATAAAATATGGATCTGGTAATCTTATTACTAAGAATTTTTTAAGGAAATAGGTGGATAAGTTAACTAAAGTATTGTTGATAATTGCAATACACTGGAAATGACCTAAAAATGTACAGTAATAGAGGAATGGCCCAATAAATTTTTATGCATACTTTAACATATGCTGAATAACCACTTAAAAGTATAACACAGTTATTCAATGACATAAAAGGATATATCCTCACATCAACAGAAAGATAGCATGCATAGTACAATTGCATAAGGAACATTATATGTATTATATATATACAGAGCCATCTCTTTCTCTCTCTCACACACACACACATAAAATGCACAAAATAATGATAAAGGTAATGTTTATTGGATACTTACATAGCAGACCCAAATCACATTAAGCACATTATTTGCTTTAATCATTGTATCTTCTGAGAGACACTATCATGGCCCTCTTTAAGGGCCTCTTTAAAAAAAGAGACCTAAAGACATTAGTAACTTTTCCAGTGTCACACAGCTCTTGAAACATGGAATGAGAACTGAGAATGGAAGTGGAGACATTTACCCACCCCGGCCAGGGCTTCCATGTGCACCAGAACACTGAGTGCTGGTGACGGCTCTCCCTGAGGGAAGTGTCTCAGAGATATGTGCCGCTGATTCATTTTGTTCTGTACCATGTGTGTTTCCCACCATGAACAGGTATTATATTTGAGGCCACGAGAAAAAAAGAACAAAGAAAAATCAAAGGAAACTTTCACCACAGCAATTTCCATTGATGAACATGAATATATTTCAATAAGTGGAAGAGTAAGAAGGAAACGATAAAGAGGTGGAAAGTATCCTGAATGATTGACGAGAGATGGCTCAAATACTTTTTGTAAAATATTCAATCAATGCTGCAAACACTAATCAGCATACCCTTCATAGGGGTATATTACCAGGAAGTGAAAGCATGTATGATCTTTTGTTCCCAGAAATCTTATTTCCAGAAACTTACTTAAAAGAGATAAGGAAGCTGAAAAATATACAAAGAAGTGCATATTTTTTGCCCTCAGTTATTTTTAAATGTGATATAGGGGGAAAGGTGCAACGTGTGGAGTTAGACCTACCTAGGTCTGTGACCTTGATTTGCACTTTACTGGCTGTGACCTTGAGCAAGTTACTTGACCCTCCAAAATGAAAATAAAAGCACAAGCCTCACAGGACCATTGTGAGGATTAAATGAGATAAAGTACAGTACAGTGTCTCTTCCTTCTGTGTGCATATCACTCACTAGGTTCATATACATAAACTGTGGCCCAATCTTTAAGGCCAAACCATGTAGCTTAGTAATTTGCACATTATTCTGCACTAATATATTATAAAACACTAAACTTAGCTTTTAGCGTTATTCAGAAGTAAGCTCATGTGATACTCTGACACTTTCTCAATCTCCATTAGCACTAAACTAATTAACAAAACTGTTTTATACACTACAGCAAGTCACATTTTTCTTCCGTCTTTCCTAATCCCTGGTGTGTTGTAAGGGTGATTGAGTATCTAATTACTTCTTAATTGAATGCACATATTACACATTTTTCACTAGTTCAAGCTTAATGCTTTAGTCCAGAAATCAAAGTCAATGAAATTAAGCTGAATTGGGATTTGGGCAATTATAATGAGAGAAGGTTTGTATTGTGTCTAATTATAAGTAAATGTGGGTTTTAGTCTTGTTTCCTATGGAAATATTTCAGGTACAGGAATGTTCCATAAATGACTAATTTCAATGATTAATAACATTGTTATTCTTACTTACAATCTTTATTCGCCATTACAGTGATTTTATTGCTGGGACCCACTAAATATAATCATTCTTGAAAGAAAAGATACCATTAGAGAACTACTGGTTGTACTTATACTAAAATCAGAATGAACATTCATATCTGCAAAAAATTACATGAGTTTCTCTGCAGCATAAAGGCTGCTAGAATTTCCACATGCTGCTAACAGAAGAAAAAAAATCTGTAATACTTGAAATATAACCAATTATATTCATTGAAAATAGTTATCTACAGAAAATAAGAATATTACTATCAAAATGGCTTTCTAACACTGAATAGTAACAGTATTGCATGAGGGTTTTATTAAAATCATTTTTGTATTATGCAGAAGTAAGGAAATGCTGAAATAGGTATTCTCAGAGAACAAAAGTTTTATTTGCTTCTCCCCGCCAGCCACTCCCAGGTGTGGGGAGTAAACCTCTGGAATAATTTAGTTGAAGACCTCTTCAGGCAAAAGACTAGATTAAAGAATTTCTTGAAATACAATTCAACACCATGCTTCTAAGACATCTCTGAAAATATTTTCTGTAGACAAACCCTAAAGACCTTCACAAGTTTCGAATAAAATTCATAAAAGAATGAACAATAGGAATTCAGAACAATAGGAAATTCAGAAATGTTGAAGGGGTTTGTTTTAAGAAACACTATAATGGAAAACAGACCCATGCAAAACCAGAATGGTTTTATCTATCATTTTAACAAATTAGTTATTTGAAGAAGGTATTACTTAATGGCAAATTTCTTAATTGGAGAAGCCTCCCTATTTTCTAACAAATATTTCAGATTCTGTCTAAAGAATTTGGCATGAGCTAAATTATTTTAGCTCTGTATATTATCAAAACATGTTTTAACTAAAATTTTTAAATAAAACTGAAGGAGCCAAAATAATAAAGCAGACTAATATAATAATACCCCAAAAACCTATAGTTAAATAAAAAGTTTTACTGGTATGATTTTGTCAAAAATATTTTTAGCTGAAAATGTAGTTCGGTAGCACACTTGTCTAGCATGTACGAGGCCCTGGGTTTGATCTCCAGCACTTTATTCATCTGAGGGTCATGTTGCATGAGGTTTCTTCTTTAACTTACTGGTATGGTCTGAATGTTTATTTCCTCTCAAATTCATATGCTGAAACTTTAATCCCCAGGGTGATGGAATCAGGAGGTAACAGCTTTGGGAGGTGATAAGATCATTAGGTAGAGCTCTCATGATTAGGATTAGTTCCCTGATAAAAGAGACCACAGAAAACAAACTAGGTCCTTCCACCATGTGAGGACACAGTAACAAGGCACCATTCTATGAACCAAGAAGTGGACCCTTGCAAGGCACTGAATTGCAGCCCCTAATCCTGAAGTTGACTTCCCCACTTCCAAGCTGGAGAAATACATTTTTCTTGTTTAGAAGCCAGGCAGTTTATTTTGTTTAAAAGTCCAAATGGAAGATACTTTACCCTCTCCCTTCTTCAGGACAGGGTTTCCATCCCTAATAAAGGGGTCTGGATAAATTCCTTCACCAGTATGCCATTTCTTTTCCATTCTGAGATTTCTTTCTTTCTTTTTGGTACTGAGAATTAAACTCAGGGCACACGACCACTAAGCCAATTCCCCAGCACTATTTTGTGTTTTATGTAGAGACAGGGTCTCATTGAGTTGCTTAGTGCCTCACCATTGCTGAGGCTGGCTTTGAACTCGCGATTCTCCTGTCTCGGCCTCCCAAAGTGCTGGGATTACAGGCATGCACCACTGCACCCAGCTTCATTCTGAGATTTCTCCAAGCTTTGCTGTATGAAAGCAATTTACTGTGCATAAACATTAGGATCATAACCTGTACACAAATGAGAGGAAAAGATTGACAAGGTATTTGGGGAATCTGAGTCATGTTTGCCATGTTTCTGTATTTCCTTGGATCATTGCTAATGTCCGGCTACATATCACTAGATGTAATGCAGGTCAATTTTCCAAAACTCATTTTCCATAGATGCCATACTTCATAGCTAAGACATTTAAATCAGATGCCAATAAGTCAACCTTACATTGTTGATGGCAATAACAACACCCATCCTCACCAGTGGCAGAGACTGCCATTTGGTCACATCACTCTTTCCCACTGCGCTCACATGTGGATTCAGAATCTTTCAACACTCTCCAGAGAGCTAATAGCAACTAATCAGAGTTAACATACAAATTTGAGTGCTGTATGTGATTCACATCTTTTTATAAATTTTTCTTTAATGGTCTTATATAGAAGACATGCAATCATCTAGATGAGATGTTGCTAAATTTATGGATCCTGATGATGAAAATGGAGATACACAGATGGCTTTGGGAGATGTCCGGAGGCAAATGTGCAGACATAGGTGATAAACTGGAAATGTCAGGGAAGTGAGCAAACAAGGGGTCACGCTTGACTTGGATTTCAAAGCAAACTGGAAGAGGGCCAGGTCTGTGAAAGAAGATCATAAATTCAATCTTGCATGTGTTAGGTTTGAGATGCACTTGACATATCCAAAAAGAAAGTTATACAGACAGTTGGACAGTCAATTCTAGAATTTAATTGAGACACCTCATTTAGGTATATAAAGGAGTCAGTCAAGTGCATTTAGTAGTAACTGAAGTTGTGTGAACAAGTTCGCCTAAAGAGACATTAAACCCCTAAGGACCACAACATTAAGTGTCCTCCTAAAGGACACTCGTGTAGACTACAGGGGATACAGAGATGGTCCAGGTAGAAAAATAAAAAGAATCTGTGTAATGGACACAAGTATGGCAAGAAGGAAGTCAATGTCAGAGTCTGCTGAGAGATCCAGTAAGATGAGATCCCTAAATGTCCCTTGAAATTTAGTGCCCTTAAGATGCTCACTATTGGGACTACAAATTGGTTCAACCACTCTGGAAAGCAGCATGGAGATTCCTCAGAAAACTTAGAATGGAATCACCATTTGACCCAGTTATCCCACTCCTCAGCATATACCCAGAGGACTTAAAATCGGCATACTATAAATGACTCAGGCACAGCAATGTTTATAGCAGCTCACAATAGCTAAGCTATGGAACCAATGTAGGTGCCCTTCAACAGATGAATGGATAAAGAAAATGTGAGATACACACACACACACACACACATATACACACATACACAATACACACACACACACACACACATACACACACACAATGGAATATTAGCCATAAAGAAGAATGAAATTATGGCATTTGCCAGTAAATGAATGGAACTAGAGGCCATCATGCTAAGTGAAATAAGCCAATTCCAAAACACCAAATGCCAAATGTTCTCTCTGATATGCAGGTACTTACTCACAATGGCAGGGGCAGGGTTCCATGGGACTGAACAGCCTGGGGTAGAGCGAAGGGAAGGAGAATGGGAATAGGAAAGATAGTAGAATGAATCAGATATAACTTTCCTATGTTCATATATGCATACATGACCAGTGTAACTAAACATCAGGTACAACCACAAAAATGGAAAGTTATACTCCATGTATATATGATATGTCAATATACATTTTACTGTCATGAATAACCAAAAAGAACAAATTTTAAAATTCAAAAAAAAGAAGCTCACCTTTGATTAGCAAAGAAAAACAGGGACTCTTATTTTGTCATGTCATTAAATAATAATCTCTAATATATGCAAAGAACAATATGCAGACAATCACAATGCAATTCACCATCTCTAAATAATTCAAAGTTAAATATAAAGTTCACAGAAGAAAGTAAGTACTTTGATTTAGTTAACAACCATTTACTCTTTGTAAAGTACTAGATTAGGTTCTAGATTCGTCAGTTAGGTTGACTTCATTATTTTCCTACCTGGGAATTTAATCACCTCCTTGAAAGCTGATTAGACATATCTGGATTGACTGATATAAAGAAAACATGTGCATGTACTTTCAAGAGCATCACTTCTCAGAGAGTATTTCTATCAATTTTATTGGTTGAAGACAATTTTTTTTGGATCTGTTTCTTTATTAAAAAGAGTTTTGAAAAGAAGTGCCCATCCTAAAGAGTTGCCCTGAGGTGAAATGAGACATGGGTGAGCCACCTAGCATGGAGCTTGGCACAGACTCACTACTGAAAATAAATTACTATTACTACTGGAAGATCTTCATGAAGGGTTTTAGGCTTTAACTAAAGTGTGAAATAATCACAAATCTTTTCATTTACTCTTACTTCATACTGTATCCAAATTAGCTTAGCCAAATCTCAAGATACATCCTGTATCTGCCCTTCCTTTCCTGAGGGTCTGTGAAGAAAAGGCAAAGGTAAAAATGGACTCTGGTCCCTATATCTACTCTGCCTATACCTCTCCACTTCAAGTCTTCCAAAATCACAACAGACACTTTGGATTGCCACTCATTTACCAAAACGTATCCTGCATCCTTGTATAGCTCTCTAGTTAAATAAATTTGTACAGTGCTGAATACCAGACTGTTTGGGATCCGGGCATATTAAAGGATCTTGGAAGTCTTACATAAAGAAAACCTGAAAGAGTACTTTACAAACTAATTTGACTCTAGTACCTAGAAATGTACAGTTTAGTGGAGTGAGAATAATACTCATTGTTAAGTAATTACTAGAAGACCAAAAATAATTAAGAACTAAAAACTAAAAGTAAAAACTAAAAGTAAAGAGAAATAAGGCCAGTTAACCTGGAAAACACTTCATGAAGATAAAACCTAGTCCTTCAAATCTAAACAGGATTTAAATAGTCAAAAATACAGAAAGGAAAACATTCTTTTCATTAGAATGGTAAATTCCTAGAGTGACATAATAAGGCAGACAGTTAATCAAATTCTGCCCAAATGCTAAGAAATCAGAGAAACAAAAAAGAATGAGAAGTTTAAAAACAGAAAGCTGAAGGTCAGGTAAAATATCACTGAAAGTTAAAGAAAATGATAATTTCCCTAATAGTCATTATTCTTACATAACTGAAACAGCAGAGATTTCTGTTTAATTTTTTATATTAATTAACTAATTCTACATGACAGCGGAATGTATTTTGATTCACTGTACACAAATGCAGCACAATGTACACGATGTAGAGTTGGACCATATGTGCAGTCATACATGCACCTAGGGTAATGATGTCCATCTCATTCCACAATTTTTCCTGCCCCCATGCTCCCTCCCTTTACCTCCCTCCCCTTGCCCAAACAAATTTCCTCCACCCCCCGCCATTATGGATCAGCATCCACTTATCAAAGAAAACACTTGGCCTTTGGTTTTCTGGAATTGGCTTACTTAGTTTTAGGCTCACTTCACTTAGCATGATATTCTCCAACTCCATCCATTTACCTGCAAATGCCATAATTTTATTCTCTTTAACGCTGAGTAATATTCCACTGTGTATATATACCACAGTTTCTTTATCCATTCACCTATTGAGGGGCATCTGGGTTGGTTCCACAGTTTAGCTATTGTGAATTCAGCTGCTATAAACATTAAAGTGGCTGCATTACTGTAGTGTGTTGTTTTTAAGTCTTTGGAGTATAGACTGAAGAGTGAGATAGCTGGGTCAAATGGTGGTTCCATTCCAAGTTTTCTAAGAAATATTTATACTGCTTTCCAGATTGGTTGTACCAATTTGCAGTCCCACCAGCAATGTTTGAGTTTGCCTTTTCCCCCACATCCTTGCCAACACTTATTGTTGCTTGTATTCTTGATAACTGCCATCCTGACTGACTTTAGATGAAATCTTAGTTTTGCTTCGCATTTCTCTAATTACTAGAAATGTTGAACATTTTTTCATATATTTGTTTTTTAAATTTATTTATTCTACTTAGGTATACATGATAGTGTATACAGAATGCATTTTGATTCATTGTACACAGATGGAGCACAACTTTTCATTTCTCTGGTTGTACATGATGTAGAATCACATTATATACGCAGTCATACATGAAGCTAGGACTATGATGTCCACCTCATTCCACCATCTTTAGTGTCCCCATGCACCTTCCCCCTCCCTCCCCTTTGACCAAAGTTCCTCCATTCTTCCTGTGTCCTCTCCTCCATTATGGATCAGCATCCACTTATCAGAGAGAATATTCGGCATTTGGTTTTTTGAGACTGGATTACTTCACTTAGCATGATATTCTTCAACTCCATCCATTTACCTGCAAATGCCATAATTTTATTCTCTTTTATTGCTGAGTAATATTCCATTGTGTATATATATCACAGTTTCTTTATCCATTCATCTATCAAAGGGCATCTAGATTGGTTTCACAGTTTAGCTATTGTGAATTGTGCTGTTATAAACATTAAAGTGGCTGTGTCACTGTAGTATGTTGTTTTTAAGTCCTTTGGGTATATATTTGTTGATTTATTGTATTTCTTCTTCTGAGAAGTGTCTGTTCAGTTCCTTAGCCCATTTATTGATTGCATTCTTTATATATCCTGGAGATCAGTGCTCTATCTGACATGTATGTGGCAAAAATCTGCTCCCAGAATGTAGGCTCTCTATTCACCTCATTGTTTCTTTTGCTGAGAAGAAGCTTTTTAGTCTGAATCCATCCCATTTATTGATCCTTGATTTTATTTCTTGCACTTTAAGAGTCTTGTTAAGGAAGTCAGGGCCTAATCTGATATGATGAAGATTTGGGCCTACTTTTTCTTCTATTAGGCGTAGGGTCTCTGGTGTAATTCCTAGGTCCTTGGATCCACTTTGAGTTGAATTTTGTGCATAGTGAGAGACAGGGGTTCTGTTTAATCTTTTATAGTCTACTATGAACTCTTTATATTTGCCTTATAACAATCTAATTTTTAATAGTCAATTCCCTAACTCCTTATCTTAATCTAAGTTAGAATTCTAGGTACTTCTGAGTTTTTCTTATTGTAAAAAGCATTAATGTAAGTATTAATCCTACTTTGATTCCATTTTCTCTCTACTTTCATTTGTATGGTTTCTGATCATAATGGAATGCTGTAATATAGGTTTTTTGGTAACTGTTGTTCCTGGAATATCCTGCGTTTTAAAAGGTACAGAAATTTTTTTAAAACCAGATTCATTCAATATCTAAAAAGAAATATCTCCTTAAGCTCATAAAGGTGTACATTATTTCCCATGATTTCTGCACTCATTTCTTGGCTTTTTTTTTTTTTTTGGTAATTTCTTCAAATCAATCTTTTAGCTTTATCTTTTCCAGTTTGAGAATAAGACACCCTTATTCATAAAAAAGCATTCATTTCATTTTCTTCCTCATTTACCTGCTGCCTATTCTGTCTCGTTTTTCTTTTCCATGATCAAGTGAACATAGACATAGAGAAGCATATTCATCATAGGAGCCAGCAGTAAAAGGCACCTTGGGAGACCTCTGGAGCATCCTCCTGTCCAGGCATGCTCCCGCCTAAACCATCCAAGGAATGTGAAGCATTTAATGCCACAGTATTCCTCAAAAGCTGAATTGAGGTTTAATCCATCTCTCTATTTTAAAAAGTCCTCCATGTAGTCTCTAAAAGTAAATTCTTTCTTTAGCTAAACCAAATACTCTTTGCTGATACTGGAAAGCCATTTTTTTTTACATCAATACATACCTTTTGAGCATCTATGTGGGTAAAAGGCATACTAGAACATTTTTAGATGACATAAACTGGCCACAGTGGTTTTCTTATGGAAAATATAAATACTCTTTAGGGATAAAATCATGAAATCTACCACATTTAAGGCATCAGGTATATTAATGTTCAACATATGTACTGGTTAATGACTGCAGAATGTCCTCCTCTTCTTTTCAAACACAATTTTGTTTGAATTCATCAGATGAGAAAAAACTACATCAATTTGGAATTTTCATCCATAATAAATTAAACACTTGTAAAACTAAAAAGAGAAAGAGATATATTTCAAAGCAGGAATCATTTTCCTTGTTCAATAATTCTGAAGACAGCCTTTGCAGCTTTGATATTTTTTTCATCCCTGGGTTAATAATAATTTTATATCAAATAATCAAAGCACACTAGATAGTTTGAACATCCTTGGTGCTTTAGCATTTTACTCAAATCACTTTGTGATCATTTAGGAAATCAATTCCATTTTGAGGAAATCTGTATGATACAGATACAAAACAGCTATATCTGTAGAGCTTTCTATTCTCACCCTTATGTGCTGTGCATCATATTAGATGATTACAGTGAAGAAAGTTAAGTTCTACTGACTGAAAATGTGGCTTTGGGCTTTTCATTTATCCTGGAAGAATAACTGCTTTTTACCAACTATTCAAAAAATCAACATTCTCACTTTCTCCACACAGCCCTCTCCCTTCCCATAATGCTTTATTCTTTTCTAACCTATAGCTCTTTTAGGTTGTAAAAGAAAACATATGAAATTGGTGCTAACTATATCTTTATTCAAGCTTAGAAGACAGTATTATTAATTGCAAAAGTACACGTAGGGAAGAGTTCAACACAGACTTTAAAAGACCCGGAAAGAAAAAGTGAACAATTCTGACCAAAGGATATTAAGAGATACTTGCACATGCCCCTTTCTTTTCCTTCTTTTTTTCTTCTTCTTCTTTTCTCCTAATCTATTTGGGGAAAATTTGTTTTTCCACTTTTAATGGGGGTGGGGCAAACTATTTAGAGAGCCTTGTAGCATTGGCTTTTACAGAAAGTAAAAAATAATTCAATAGAGTTACTGTAAGCATGTGCACTGTTTAATATTTGAGTCACAGATGAAAGTTTTTTAAATGTCAGAACTGCCTTCAAAAATGGTCCAAGACTTAATGAAATTAATAGGCCAAGAACCACTTTGTCACAATATTAGTACCAATATTATGATACCAAGTGTAACTTGTAAACCAGGCATAAAGTTTGGTCTTACTATTTGTTTGTTGTTATTAAGATTTAGTTTTTCTGCATCATATAAAAATTCATTGAATAAAGAATCATTTAATAGGAAGTGGCTCCCAAAACTCTGAACTACCAATGCTGAACTAAAGAATTTCTAGCACGTTGGCCAACTACATGCTAATTCTTTAAACAAGTACAAAACCATAGTTCATACTTCTTAAATGGTAATATTAAAAAGTCTCAGATTGTTCATAAATCTTGGTTATCAAAGCTCTCCAGATGTCCAGACATTTCATGCAAAAAATAAGTCCCATCATTTTATGTCCAAAAACTAAAGTTATTTCAGTAAAATGTAGCCAAAACAAACCTGAAATATTTTAAACATTGTTTTAGAGAACAGCTAACTACCATGGAAAAATTTTTTTTGCCATTTTTAGTTCCAAGAGCTTAAATGAAACATTCATGCATTAAATTCAAAGTCTGACTGTCAAATCATTTCACTTTAATAAAAATTTGAATTATCTGCCTTAGGGCATTATTAAATATCAAATAAAAAGCACACATCCATAAGTCTGATTTCCCCAATATAAATTTTATGTAGAACTATGACTAGATTTGTATTACACATTTCAAGATAAAAGGATAAAAACAATATATTCATACATGGATGAAATCAGAACTGAAGCCCCCTTAGGAAGAATTCTTATGCCATTCTTGCAAATTTGGAGGAGGGAGGAATTACTCCTTTTAAGTAATATCAATCAATAATATATGAACTTAAATTCACCCTTCTTTTAAAATAATGTAAATTGTAAATAATTTAAATTTTTGAAAAAATTATACATTATCCCCCTCTCATAGAATGAAGTATCTGTAATATACTTCATCTCATAAACAACATTTAAGTCTCTGTGTGTCATGAAGGAGAGAAATTAAATGGTGATGGTTATTTAGATTTTTGGAGAGAGGTAACTCTGGTGTAGGATCTAAGAGGGATCAAACATTAAAAATGTCATTTACAGTTACAGACATTCACAGAGAGGCACCAACTCTAGACTGCAGGGATTCACAAGTTCACTGTTCACCAAGCCTGCTCCCTCCTTCCTGCTGCCCTCGTACTGGGCCTGTCCAACCCCATCACTCTGCTACCATCCCCACCTACCTGGCTGCTCTCACTCTCCCTGCCACTATCCCATTTCTCACTAAAAAATAACATCAACTCACAGACACATTCAATCAGTAAACCACCACTTCCTTCCTCCTTCCTGTTCCAGCACAGAATGTGTCTGTTCCCTTAATACAAATCATTCTTCTTGTATGCTGAGACTCTCATTCCTTTCAGGCTTCCAGTGGCTTCACTGTAGAATTAGCCCTTCCAAGAAATAGCCTCTCCCTATCTACATGTTCCTTCTGCACCAAGATAGACAAGTTCTGGTATTTCTTTGGTTCTCCCCAAAATAAAATGAAATAAAGAGACCTTCCTCCCTCCTAGACCCTCCCTAGCTGGAGCCTTCCACTAAATTGTCACGTGTGGCCAGGTTGTGGTGCCTCCAACACCTCCCTCCTATCCTCTCAGCCTGCTGCAGTATGCATCCTTCATTGTTGTGCTGCTTTGACCACCAGCATGGGGACCCTCTTTGATCTCTGCTCATGTATTGGTTAAGAAAAATTGTCCTGCCAAGTCAAGCCACATGGGTCAGGCTTCCATATTTTGCTGCTCAAGAACTGTGTTACTCTGGGCAGTGACCTGATTTGTGCATCTTGGTTAAATGAATACCTCTGAAAAGCCTCACGTAAGATTTTATGAACATTTAAAATGAACTAATTCCACCAGATCCATTATAATATCATATATACACAGAGAGAGAGATCATCTTTATGATAAATACATCCATATTTCAGTCCTGACCACTTTTCTGATATCTACTCCTGAAATTCTAACAATCAAAACAAGCTCACTTAGTGACAGACGGACATCTCTCCCTCAATGTGCTCCAACTAAACACTTTATCTTTCCAACCCCAAGAAGACCTATCTCCCAATACATCACCAGATACATACACCATCTCCCAATACATCACTAGATACCACCTACAATTTCTATTTCCTATAAATCAACATCCCTCCACCTCCACTTCTATTCAAGGGCCTGAGCCTCCATGTCTATCACCTTGGCTACCCAATGGACTTGTAAAATATCTTTCTACTCCTTTCCTGGCCCACTGTAATCAAATGCATTCAATTTTCCAGGTGGAGCCAACTACTAAAAATATACATGGGATCAGGTCACTCCCCTGAGTTCAAATACATCCATAATAAAATAAAGATGCCTTAATGTGGTTGACAAGACCCTCTGAGATTTGGGCTTTGCTGACTTCACACCTTTGATTTCTACACACCAGACTCACAGGGCTTTCTTTCAGATACCTCAATGCATCGAATTCTTAACTTCTTCCCCACTGAGCACCCCCTCAGGGTCTTTGTCAAAAAAGTTATTCCTCCATCTGGCAGTTCTTTCCTACATTGCTTTGTTATTCTCATTCACAGAATTTGTTACAATTTACAATATGATCCTGGGCACCACAAGAGCAGAGATCATGTCTTTCCTTCTCAGCTTTGTATATACCCAGTCATACAGTAGGTGCTCAATAATGACTTCTGATTGAATATCTTCCATTATAAGGTTTAGCCTAAAGCACTCTTAGATTTTTCTCATTACCATATATGTGTTACTGAAATTTTTCATTCCTAACAAAGGTTAGTTTACCTGACTCTGATCATTTCCAAAATGAGCAAGAGATGAATGGCATCGGTTAACTCAGAAAATGAAAATGCAAGATGGGCAGGAGGTTAGCTTAGATACAACCTGTGGAGTCCTAAGGAACTTCTAATTGGCCTAAAGTCGTGCAAGATATCACACACGGTGTGTCATGATGAATTCATAGTAAAATAAATGCATTTCAACCCTTAAGAAGCTTGAAATAAGAAAGAAAATAAGATATACACAAATAGCTGCATGGAAAAAAGAATATGAAATGGGAGGTGTAATTAAAGAGAGAAGCAGAAATATCTGGTGAGAATGGTCCTGGAACTGAGCCTTGGGGTAGCGAGAAAGTTAGTTAGCAAAGCTTACTCACCAAAGATAAAAGTCAGTGTGACTAGGGTACTGTAGAGGGGTAATAAAGAAGCAAGAAAAATGGGAAACACACAGATGAAATGGCCACCTTCTTATTTTGTTAGCTTCCTATGTGTTTCATCTAGGAAACTCTGAGCTCCTTGAGGTGAGAGATTTCTACTCATGTATGACTCCTCAATCAAAAGTTCCGCTGGACATGGTTTGGGGGTCCACACCTTCAACAGCTCATCTAAGCCCTGTCTAAGCCCTGTCCTGCCTCCCCAGGCACCATTCCAACAGACACCTTCTCTCATGGGAAGCAGAGGCCTACTGCAGTGGACTGATGCTAAGGCAACATACAAGGCAAAGAAATAATCCAGCACATAGTCATCTTTGTGTATTCTCTTTTCCATGTTTGCAATGTTATTTTGTTAGCCTCTTACAGGGTAAGGAATATATATGCTAAATTCAATATATTAATGTATGTAGATTATAAAACATTTATCCTTTCCAGATAATTAATGTATGCTAAAGCAGATAAAAAAGAACTTAAATAGGACAATATTTCAATCCGTGCCACATCTCCCCTATTTACCCCAATAAATAAGACAATCAGATCTGCATTCGACAAGAGGATCAATGGAGAAGCTCACATGCTTTTCTAGCCCCTTCCTTTGTGCTCCTCCATCATGGAAGGTATGGGGAGACTGCTATGGTTTCTGGAGGGAACATGAGAGGTTACTAAAGAGCTCCTGGCATAGCCCTGTTCTCTTTCTCATGTGCTTTTCCTTGTGAAAACCAATATTTAAAGTAAAATGGAATTAATGGCTGCTCTGGTGGAAAAATATGAGAATCATAGGTTTCATGCACATTGCATGAAATTAAAATAACTACCTGATTTGTTATTAATGAGGCATGAGAATATGTCCTAAATTTTATTAAAATAAAGTGCACTTGTTTTATTACTAAATTAGCAAGTTGACCATAAGAGTGACTTTGGGATGCTAGGTTTAAGTAACTGTGCACCTCATTTTCCTTACTTAATCTGCACATACCCTGCTGAAGATGGGCTTGTTCCTGTTCTTTGGTTACTGAAATGCAGCTCTTATGATTCTGTCACTAAGTGGTTGAGTGGGTCGAAAGTTATCTCCCAAAATTCCATCACAGCCTTCCACAAGTTCTGCACCCTTAACATGCGTCCTCAGCCTGCGGAATTCTTCTATCTGAAAACAAAAGCAGAACATAATAGGTTCATCATTTATCAGACATCAACAAAACTGGGGTTTCTCAAATGACTTAAAATATGCATAAATTACAATGATAAAAGAGAAAATTAAACTTCAAAAACAGAAAAACAGAATTAATTCTTCCAGACCTGAAACAGACATTTAGGCAAAGTCCTTGTAAGAGAAGACAATAGAATTAAAGATCAAGGTATTCAGACAACTCCAATAGCCCTGGAAACACACTGCATTTGTGAATGTGAAAAGCATTTATGCCTGTCCATAACACAAAAGGGTGAACAAATGAATAAATATTCTTAAATGTTCCCCCAAGTATATTTTAAATTAACATATTCTGATGTAACTGCATGTTAACACTGATTAGATGTTAGATTTATTAGGTGAATTACAGGATTTCTTCATCAAAATACTTTGCTATTTATCTAGCTCTTTGAAGGACACAGATCCAAAGAATACGCTGAACTTCCAAAAGTTTAAGCCCAACTTCCTTTCTTAGCAATAGCAATTTCCAAATTCATCTCCCTTCCTCTGGTTGGGAGAGAGGAAGAATCTATGGACCGGACCCTAGAACGGTCACTGATGAACAATGTGGACCAGATACCTAACTCCCTAATGTGCTGTACCAGAGTCTCCATTTTTATTGACTTTGAAGCTTATTTTAAAGCTAGGTGAGTTTTATATTTACGTATTTTTAACTGAAGACACATTCTTCAAGCCCCAGGCCTCAGCCTGAGGCACACTCTGTGAAAACAACTTCAGGAAAAGCCTCAAATCACTGCTTGCTGAGAAAACAATTCGACAAGAAATGCTATTCTCTGATCAGAGCCATGCTTTGAAGGATTAAAACATCCACAGAGATGGAGGCAAAAACGCATCTTTCTGAAACAGCAATTTTTCTGAAGTAACTACCCCTCAAACCCCTTTAGTCACTTCAAATGGTTTCAAGTGCATTCTGCATTCGCCCACTCAGAAAGGAGGGAGAGGGCAGAATGGAGAGAGTCATATCTCAGGATAAGAGTCTCCAACAAACTCAAATGTAAGGGCACTGAAGAAAAAATCAGTGTTGTATCTATTTGAACATGCAATTGTATTGATTTTTAAGGTTTCTCTGCTTAAATACACGTATTTGTTTTTAACCAATTTGAGAGAGAGATTGGACAGCGGTCCAACACTCCAGGAAGAAGTCTTCTGAAGGTATTAGACTGAATAATCACTACTGTCTGAATCAGAGAGGCACTCCAGCAGATCTAATATATTTATTCAACCTTCACTGACACAAATCAGATTACTCACTAATGTTCAGCTCTAAAACTGCTTTGTTTATGAATGCATTCAATGGGTTAATTTCCAGGGTTTATAGTTTGGTGCAAATTAACTTATAGGAGGTCCCAAGTTGCTATGACCATATTTTATGTGTCATCATATTAAAAAAGAAATAAAATACAGAAAGTCAGGGTCCTCCATGCATTCTTCTGTCTATGGGTATTTGGTTATTTCCATGTCGTGGCTGTAATGAACAGGGAAGTGCAGATACCTCTTTAAGATATGGCTTCAATTCCTCTGGTTCTATACCCAGAAGGAGAAATAAGCCAGACACGGAAAGACAGATACTGTATGATGTCACTTATAAGTGGAATCTAAAACATTCAAACTCATAGAAGCAGAAAGAAGAATGGTGGTTTCCAGAGATATGAAGAGGTAGAAATGGGGAGGAGATGGTTAAAGGTACAAAGTTTCAGTTATGCAAAATAAATTCTGGAGATATACTATGTAACATAATACCTCCAGCTAAACAATACTGTATTGTATACTTGAAAAGTGCTAAGGGAATAGATATTACATTAAGTGTTCTTACCAAAGAAACTCATCATTGTTATCATCATCATAATCATCACCACCTCCACCACCACCATAAAGATTATGGAAGGAAACTTTGGGAGGTAACAGATATGTCTACAGTCTTGATGGTGGCAAAGGTTTCATGGGTATATTTCCAAATTCATCTAATGTTTACATTTGCATACAATTCATATTTAATATGTACAGCTTTTTGTATGTCAATCATACTAATAAAATGCTTTTTTAACAAAAATGTCAGTGTTACCATTTTCCTTTATTAATAATGAAAACAAATGAGTTAGAATAATATAATTCCTTATATTGTGTGGGAGGTAGGGCCTAATTAGAGGTGATCAGGTCATAAGGGGTCTCCCTTACGAATGGATTAATGCTGTTATTATGGGAAAAAATTAGGAATTATGAGGAATTACTTTTTCTTACAAAACTAACTTCAGCTCTCTCTCTTACAAAAGTAAGTTCAGTAATTAGGAATTACTTTTTCTCACAAAAGTAAGTTCAGCTCTCTCTTGCTCCCACCCTCTCTTGCCTTCTGCTCTCCACAAAGACCTTTGCCAGATGTGTGTGCCATACTCCTGGTCTTCACAGCCTCCAGAATTACAAGTCAAACAAATTCATTAAAAATTACCCAGTCTGTGATTGCTATAGTTCAGTTCTGGAATGTTCCCAAAAGACCCACATGTTAATGGGTTGTTCTCCAGCTTGGCATCATTGGAAGGTGGAGGAAAATTTAAGAGGTGAGGCTTAGTGGGAAGTTTTAGGTCACTGGGAGCAGGACCTTGAAGGTGCTTGTGGTGGTTGACAAGATGTTGTCACTGTACAGTGCTGGGTGTGTGGCTCAGTGGTGGAGTGTGTGCTCAGCATATGCTGGGCCCTAGGTTGATGCCCAGCACCAAAAATAAAATAAAATTTTTAAAAAGGAAAGAAAAAAAGAAGAGCTTCAAACCCATCCCACATGTCCTAACTTGGGCTCTCAGGGACATGAAAAGTCCCATGTTTCAACCTATAGAATTATGGGATGGGGAAGGAATGGAGAGAAGGCAAGACTGAAAAGAAAAAATAATGCTTTCAAAGTTCCAAGAGGACATATGCCCATGCTGTGAAAAACACTAAGCACATTCATGTTCCTTCATGCACATTACCCTAGAATGAAAGCAAAAACCCAGAGATAGGCAGCTAATAGAATACAGATAAAATAAGAAATTAAAATGGATAAGTAGGAGGGAAATGCAAAAACAGGCAGGAAAAGGAGAGCAAAACTTAATGATGTTCTATCAATTCTAAGATGAATATTGGTTCACATTTCAATGGCTGTGAAATCAGGATGTGTCTCTTGTCAGATTTGATTAAGTTTGATATTTTTATTTTGATCTTGGAATCTCATTTCCAAGCAACAATCAAATTGAAAAAAAAAATGTCTGTTTGTTTTTACTTTAGTTTCCTAATCCTTAGACCATTATTTATCTTAAAGTTATTTATAGTTATAGATAGATATTTATAGTTATAGATAGTTAGTTATAGATAATAGAAAAAAGAAAAAATACATTCATTCAAATCCATCAAATCATGTTTTTCCCCCCTAGTATATTGAAAGCAAACCAGGAATAATGAAAAATTTAACTAAGTAGGGTCTTCAGTCCTGGATTCTAGACTCTCAGCACTCAGAACAATGTAAACATGTAACTCTGGGCTTAATTATCAACACTGTACTTTGGCAGAAGTCTCCTCCTCCTTGAATCCAAGCCACTGCACATTTATAGGAAAACATCATGACCCAGAGCACCCTCTTCAGTGTCATTAGTACACACACTATTATCTTACAGCAGATAATGCATTTCAAGAAACCAACTGCATCCATAACGACATTCAGCAGCTTAGTTACACATTAACCCTATGATACAGGAGGAGACATTTTCCTTTAATTCAATGCAAGGTTTTATGTATTCTCAGTTTATTCAGCTATGTAGAGACTCCAACTATCACTTACTGTTCCTTTGGTTATTTATTTTTTTTCTCTCTCTCACTCCAAATATTCTCTTCTCTTCTCTCTCTCTCTCTCTCTCTCTCACACACACACACACACACACACACACACACACACACACACACATTCCTTGTCTGCCTCTCCGCCCACTTTAAGTACAATAATATAAGGCGTCTCCACTTTTCTTGGTCTAGACTCTAAAATCGCATCCTCTCCCTTTGGTTCCTCTCATTCTTACTGCCCTCTCTGGACCTCTTCAATTATTGCCCTGCTTTCTCTGAAATTATATGAGCAGCACCAAGTAAAGCCTTTGAGTCAAGGACAGACTGATTTACACTCTCCTGAGATCATACTGTTTTTCTAAATCACTCTAAATTGCATTTTAGTATACATCAACCTGTGTCTCTCTGTGTGTGCACATTGTCTATATTTAACACTCTGGCCCTCTGAAGAGTTGCTGCAATGGTACCATGTGCTAAGAGCACCTAAATCATTTTTTTGAATGATTACAGCTAATTGGAAAGTCATTCATTTTCAAAGGCAGTAGAGATTTTTCTCTCTAATACTCATTCCTTTGACTTTGGCTCCCTTTAAGGAAGATATGGTTAGACTTAAGTCACTGGCTTTACTCAGAAGGACAACACAATCTATGTTCTCTTTGAAGCCAGCCCTCATCTCAGCATAGCACATGGGTCAACAAGGTAGTAAAATATTGTATCCTGTCCACAGGACTTTGGTTAGCATTCTCAGGAGTTTAGCATGAACATTCCCAGTGCTATGCCAGCAAGGAATCCTTCATAGAAGTCTGAAAGGAAAAAAGAATTTCTGTGACTCAACAAGGTTAAACCCAACCAACCTTCAATAAAATGAAACTTGTAGTTACAGATAAAATGTATTTATTTCTCACTAAAAGATTTGATCTAGTATTATAGAATTACCCTTCAACAAAGTCACTACAGAAACTCAGCTGTTCTACATCATTTCCAGGTCTAAGACCTCTCCCTGGGGCCAAGCCCAATTCATGCATTTCAGTCCTTAATTGCTGTGCATGCAGAATCTGCCACTCATGGTCTCTCTACTCCCTCCTTTGTGAAACTCACCTCTTCCTTGGCATCCAGACATCCCATTTGCCTCCTGACTTTCCTGCTTCTGAAGCCGTTCCCTAGGACACCTCTTACAAAGCAGGCTCCTGATAACCTGCTACTCTGCACTTCCCAGGATCACCTCTTTCCTCTCCCTGAAGGGTCTCTTCCATACTTACAGCTTTACCCACCATGTATACAGTGTACCCCTTTCTTAGGTGTCTACAACCGTGAGTTCACAATTCTCCATAGAACCTGTCCTTCTCTGATTCCATGTTATGGTGAAAAGTGACACCTAATATTCACCAAAGCACATCCAGAGAATAACAGAGGGATCTCTTCTCCCCCAAATCCCTCCTATGTCATCAGCCACCAAGTTTTGATTCGACTTCCTTATTATTTCTAAAGCCATTCCCTTCCATTCATTTCACTGCCACAACAGTAACTCAGATCTACACTTCATGCTGCAGCTACACAGATGTTTCTCAAACTGAAATTTGGTCATATCTCCTCATTGCTGCATTCCAGGGATTCTGTAGCACCTTCAGGATAAAGTCCACCTTCCACAATATGGCACCAGCTCAATGACAAAAGTCAGGCCCCTTCTCCAACCTCCCCTAGTGAACAGGCCCTTCAGGATAACCAAGGGTACTGCCCAGATGCCCTCTGCTTCCTGTTGGCTCCAGGTCTTTGCAGATGCTTTTTGCTGACTGGCAATGTCCACTAATACCCAACACCAGCCATGGTGGCAGTGATCGATCACTAGCTGATATGATCACTGAATTCATTCTTCTTGAACATGACATAAAAATGCAATTCTAAGCCTCCCCCAGGTAGGTGTGGTCATGTGACTAGCTGTAGCCAACAAAAAGTAAGCATAAGGGGAATTTGCCATTTTTAGGACCAATCCTTGAAAATTTTCTCTTGAGATCTTCCTGCTAGCTATGAGTCCTTTCCAAGAGCAACTCTGAAAAAAAGGCACTGAACAAGGACAAATTTCCACCAACCTGGATTCCTGAATGGCTGCACAGAAAAGTCTCTGCTGTGTGAATCAGAAACATATATGTTGAAAAGTTCTCATGAAATAGATATCCAAAGTAAGTCACTGAAATTTTGAGTTTTGTCTGTTTTAACAGCTATCATCTTTGCTTTGAAATCTCAAATCTAGACATCATTAGTGCAAGCCTCTATTCTTAATATTAAACTCAAATTTCTAACTTGTTCTCCTTCTCCAGACTAACTTCCTAATATTTTTCAGTAATTATTCCCTAAACCTCTCAGGCTGGGTTGGGTTTCTTCCATATGTGTTTTGGAACACCTTACTTACCATAATTTTGATTACTACATAAAATCATTTTCGTTCCCAACTCTGTGGTAAAGTTTTTTAAAAATATTTTTTAGTTGCAGATGGACACAATATCTTTATTTTATTTATTTTTATGTGGTGCTGAGGATTGAACCCAGTGCCCCATGCATGCAAGGCAAGTGCTCTACCACTAAGCCACAATCCCAGCCCCTGTGGTAAAGTTTTTGAAAATGAAGCCTCTGCTTTTATCTCTGTATCCTCAATGCCAAGCTAGCACTAAGGAATATGTCTCTTATAATAACAAACAGATGGATAAATAAAAAAAGGAATTAGGATTTGTCATGGAAATATGAAGACTCAGAAGTGATATGATGAAAGTTCATAAAATAATGATGGGTATAAAAAAGAAAGGCTGGATGGGGAACTTTTAAAATTAATACCTAGAAAAGAAAAAAAAATTAAATGCTCAAAGAAGGATTTTTAAAGATTTAAGGACAAATAAAAGAAGACCTGACTGAGTTGTTAGGAAACTTGAGCTTCTTAACTTCCGAAAATGAAGAGAAATATAAAAAAATTTGTACAATGTTACTAAAGAAAATTTAGTTTGTTCTGAGTATTGCCCTTTTGAGCTTGATCATAAAGGGAAAAGAGCTTTCTAGAATATGTCCACTGGATGGATCCCTGAAAAACAGGAGATATTTTGTTTTAGTAAGCTTTTTCACTGCTGTGACTTATAGACCCAACCAGAACAATATTAGGAAAGGAAAAATTTATTATAGGCTCATGATTTCAGAGGCTGACTCCATTCCTCAGGGCTCAAGGTGAAGCATGACATTATGGCAGAAGATTGTGACAGAGGGAAGAAGCTCACGTGGTGATCAGAAGCAGAGAGAGAATTTCCACTTGCCAGATTCAAATATATACCCCAAAGCCATGCCCCAATTCCCACCTCCTCCAGCCACACCCTACCATTCAATTATCATTCACCTAGTCCCAATCAGGGCATTAATTCACTGATTGGGTCAAGACTCTTATAATCCAATCATTTCTCCTCTGAAACTTCTTGCATTGTCTCACATTTGAGCTTTTGGGGGATACTTCACATCCAAACCACAACACATTTAAACGAACTTTTTCATAATAATATCAAAATCCTGGTTTTGTTGTTTTGTGTTTTGGTGCTGTGGAACAAACCAAGTACATTGCACATGCTATACATTGGTTTACTACTGAGGTATATTCCCAGTCTCTTCAAAATCATTGTTTAAATTCCTTATGATAATGTTGTCTCATGTTCAACCAGCTAACATGCCAGTGACAATTCACTGGGTGTTCCCATCCACTATGCACTAACATGTATTTATTTATTTATTATTTATTTAGAAAAAGCATTTTGCAATGTTGCCCATGCTGGTCTTGAACTTCTAGGTTCAAGGGATCCTTCCACCTCAGCCTCCCAAACAGGTGGATTACAGGTGTGCCACACTGCACCACTATGCATCAGCATTTAGAGCACCTTTACGGAACTTCAAAGCCTCAGTGGATAAACAAAAGTAAAGCCATAGAACAATCTTGAACATTCCAGGACATTCTTCTGGCTCGCTGGCCTCTCCACATATAGAAGGCTCCTGTTCGGTCAGAGAAGGAGTAAGAGGAAGCTGACAGAAATAATCAGCATTCTCACTTTATTCCAGACCTTTTTCCTCTCCACACCTGGGAAAAACCCATAAAGGAGTAACCAGACTAATCAAAAGTTTTACTCTTTGACTTCTATTTACTCTGTAAAAACTAACTTAAAATACAGATCATAAATGAGTGCTGGATTTTGTTCATCTTTGACCTTTCCATTGTTTTCATTGGCTTGAGACATTTAACTTTCATCTGAAAAGGTATGACTGATCTAAAGGGAGCTAACGCATAAAACAGACATTTTCCTTTTACAGAAACAATATTTAACCTTTAACGCAGAACTTCGCTCTGAGAGATTAAGAATGTGCTCACCTGTAGCTGGGATATAGTTAAAGGGTATCGGAATAATATCCAGGTAACACCTTCGCTGCAAGGCGGGATGGTAAGAGAGCCTTCATACACCCAGTAGTCCCGCAGGAGAGGGTCTGTCGACCACGTAGACATGTCAGGAAAAGGCAGGTTAATCGACAATGGTCTGGAAGACTCCAACACCAGTACTCAGAAATTCAAACTGTCCCCGTGACTATTCTCAGAAGTGTATTTTAAGTCAGAGCCTCACATATGTATTCTTAAATTAATCATCATCAAGAAAATATCTAATGAAAAATATGATGAATGTTTATGGTGATTTCTATCAGCAAATTGCTAGATGTGTCTATCAAGTTTAATGAATCTAGGAAGAATACATCCATGTTTCCATTTCTACATTAGAGGATTTACCTCACAGACTCACATCTAACTTTTATTGAACTACATGGCAGGTATTATTCTGAGCATTGTACATCGATTCATTTAACCTTCACAACAAACTAATACTCTAGATACTTCTATTAGCCCAGTTTCTCAGATGGAGAAACTGAATCACAGGTTAGTAATTTTCCCAGGGTCACTCAGCTAATAACTGATAGAACCAGGACTTGAACCCACGTAGTCTGGCTGAACAGCCTATGCTTCTAACCATGGTTCTAGCTTTGTCCACACTGCTTCTTCAACAGCAAAATATTCAAATTATAATACAGAAGGAAATATTTCATTCTCATTAAATCATTTAGCTTTGCATCAGAGGAATTCATGATTAAACATAATACGAAAATGTTTAAATTTCACAGAAATTGGCTGGTGGTAAAGCAATTAAATGTAGAAAGCAGGACAAAATAAATTATCTGGTTTTGTCTGAAACACTATGAAACAGAACATAATTTCGGCAGAGAAATGTGAAGACTAAAATTTTATGCAAAACCACCTTGAAATCCAAGTTTTATTCTGCATATTTTATGCATAATTATTGCCTGTGCATAAACACAATTAGAATAATGTCTAAATGAAAGTAGTACTACAATAAAGTAACCTTAAGAAATTTTATATAAAGTTTATTTTACTCTAGAGATTAATAAGTACTTTACTGACCAATCTTAGAAGTATATCAAGGTTCAAAAAGGTTCATTTATCATGTGGGCACTTTACACAAAAGGTAGCAATTTTTACAAATGACAGTCATAAAGAAATTCTTCATGGATTAATGGAACTAGTAGCAAAGTATATTTTTATTATTTCAAGTCTTTATTCCTATATTTGAAATAATTGAAACTAGTATCTACTATAGAGAATATCAATTGCAAATAAACTTCATTAATAAGATATAGTTATATATATTCTGAGAAAAATGGTATGGTTATATCCATAGTTAAGATTCATTGTATGGTCAGGCATGGTGGCAAAAGCTTATAATCCCAGCAACTCAGGAGGCTAAGGCAGGAGGATCACAAATTCAAGGTCAGCCTCAGCAATTTAGCAAGGCCCTAAGCAACTTAAAGAGACCCTATCTCAAAATAAAAAGATAAAAAGGACCAAGCATTTGGCTCAGTTGTAAAGCACCCTTTGGATCAATGAGCAGTACTAAAAAAAAAA